>JARFYF010002252.1:0-10755 GCA_030265395.1 Rhina ancylostomus | reverse complement strand
TTGAGTGAGCTGGGGCTTTTCTCTTTGGAGAGAAGGAGGATGAGAGGTGACTTGATAGAGGTGTACAAGATGATAAGTTTGAACAGGATGTGCCTCTAATTGTTTTACCTTGTGCTGCCTCAGTGTCCAGGGAAGATTGTGTCAGCGTGCCTGGGCTGAAGGGTGCTGACGGACCTCGCGGTTACCGAGGGGAGATGGGACTAAAAGGTGAGTTGGTGTGTGGAGACCAGAGATTGGGAGGGGTGGGTGGGGTCTATGGGGAGACTGAGGTGCACAAACACCTGACCTTCTCTGCCCCTCAGTGCTCCCACCTGCTCACACAATCCCCTTGTGAGGGTGACTCTCTCAACCACTTCACCCCACAGCTCATGAGGCCATGCAACCCATCAGCCCACTCCCTGCTCTCCCACAGCCCTGCACCCCTCTCCTTTCCCAGGATTTCTCATTCCCCTTTGAACATTCCCATTGAGACCGCTTCCCCTGCCCTTCTGCAACTCGCAGCTACCCCTCCCCACCTACCCCTCCCCCCCGACCCTTCACTCCGTGTCCACTGATCACTACTGACTAGCCCATCAGTTTGTCCTTACCCTTGCTGAGGTTGAACACGCCTATTAAATCTCAACCTTCTCTGTCGGTAGAGCCGCTGCCTCACAGCTTCAGAGACCTGGGTTCAATCCTGATCTCCGGTGCTGTGTGTGTGGAGTTTGCACGTTCTCCCTGTCACCGCGTAGGTTGGGTTTCCCCTGGGTGCTCTGGTTTCCAAGAGACGTACAAATTTGTTAATTGACACTGTAAATGACCCCTAGTGTGTTGGTGGGTAATAGAACTTGCAGGAGTTGATGGGAATATGGGGAGAATTAACTGGGATTGGCAATAGATGGGTGCTCGATGGTCAGAACAGACTCATTGGGCCGAAGGGCCTGTTTCTGTGCTCTATAACATCTGTTAAGAATCTTCTGGAAGAGTACCATCCAGAGGCAAATTATATTTGGAGGCGGAATGCTACATTCTCAATACTCCTAAACCATTGATGGATACATGTATTAAAATACTAACCAGTGTCCACTGCACAACAGCACCCCACGACCACAAAGAGCTAAAGAGCCTGGAAAGTACAGACTGTCCCCATAGCTCCAGTGCCACTTCTTGGCAAAGGCAAATATCAACAAAGAAATTTGGTGTTCCATGCAGCAGCATAGTTTCTGGCTATCTGAAAAAAAGGATTAGTAGAAAAAACACTTTTCATGAATGTTCAGTGTAAGACCTCTCTCTAGTATGCTTCAGTGGTGACCTGGAGCTTGGCTGAGCATGGGAATACCCAAGTGTTGTTTGTGTACTTCTGTCTGTTGACTGGGGTGAGAGTGATTTTGGTTCGGCGGTGCTGGCAAAATGTGTTCTTCATTGTTCCTGTTGTCTAGTTCCAATCCAGTGGGAAGTTTGTTGGAGTTGAGGTGTGGTTTTGCTTCAAGAAAATTTGTGAAGTGTTGGGCCAGTTATTCATCGCCACAAAATCCACCAAACATACTGACAGGATAGGTGAACCAATGTCACCTAGACTAACATTCCCAGCATTAAGATCTGAATTATACACTATTGGCTTCCATAGGCAGTTCATGTCAATTGCATGCCCAACACCAGGTTCCAGAAATAGGCACTTCATTACAGCAAAGCATTTACCAGGTGGACAGAGGAAGCAATTCAAGGATGCTCTCAAAATTTCCTGGAGAAAGTGCAACATTCCCACTAATTTATGGAAATCTCTGGCCCACAATTGCTTATACTAGAGATAGGATATACCCAATGGCACTGAACCTCGAGTCCCCCCCCTCATATGGAGTACACAGCTGCCTGATGTAAGCAGCAGAACGAGCACATCAACTGCCAAACAATCAAGCATCTCTTCCTCCACCAGTGGCAGAGTCTACAGGTCCCATGTTGGCCTTGTCAGCCATCTTTAGAACTCTCAGATCTGGAGTGGAAATACTTCATGTTCAGTGAAGAGGGACTACAGAGGCAAAGACAGCAGATTTCTTTCCCTAATCCGCTGAAAGAGTTGGGCTTTTAAGACAATTGTCTGTTAATATCACTTTTCCATTACCATAATTAACTTTCCACTTGAGTTCAATTACTAAATTATGTGGAATTTAAAATTGCAAGTTACCCTGCTTGGATTGAATTCTAGTCTCAGGCTTGTTAGTCTAGTAATTTAACCACTGCACCACAACTATCACATTCAGTTTTTGTAATACACACAAACTCTGAGGCATTAAAAAAATACCTTGTACACTATCAATTGACAGAACCATGATTTGCTTAACATTTTGCACACAAGCTCATATACAACTTGAAAATATCCAAGTGAAAATAATTATTTCTGGTACTATCCTTGCACGATGTATATTAATTTTACTAATTAGTCAAATAATAGGTTGCAAGGCACTTTACATTTTTGAAACATTAGGTTTTCAAAAACCACTAATTGATTTTGATTATAACATGCACAGAAACTATTCTATTTGCCTTTTTCTGCTTTTTATGTCAACAATATGGAGCAATGTGCAGACAGAATCAGAAGAGAAATGACATCTCTACTGTGTCTGGTTGCCTTTTCTCCCCCCCTACAAAAAAAAAGGTTTTTCAGAATCCACATGTAATGACAAGGCCAACATTTATTGCCCATCCCAAAATGCCCTTGAACTGAATTGTTTGCTAACCCATTTCACTTTTTTTTATTTAAGAATAAAATACATGGGGTATATTTGGAGTCACATTCAGCCAAACCAGATAAGGTCAATGGATTTCCAGATGGTTTTTAAATGAGTTTTTGCAGTCATGATTACCAAGCTAATTGATTCTTTCCCCCTTCCTCCCACCCTCCAAATTCTAGATTAATAGATAAATTTAAAATTCCACAGGTGCCATTGCTGGATTTGGATTAGGGACTCTGGTTTGTTAGTCCAAGTTGCTAATTACTATTTTGGTTATTTAACAACTGCATCACCCCCATAATTGGTTGTGAAATGATAGAACTTAATATTGGGAGTGTAAAGGGAAAGGACATATTATTGTAACTACCCTTTTAGAAAAAACAATTAATCACATATTGATAACTAGCAAAGTTTTTGATTTGTGCTATTTTACTCAATGCCAATAGATCAAGAGTCAACTAGTGTAGAGAATGCAGAAAAAACAGCTTTTCCAGTGACCCAAAAATTTAAGTAGATCTTCCACCTTTCTCCATTCACCCTTGAAAAATATTGCAAGGCATATTTGGTGTAATTGCAGTACATTATTCATTTTTGTCATTTGATTGCTTGAAACAAAAACTGGCATCATCAAAATGTTTTCATGAACAATGTTAAAAATGCATTTTTGCCAAGCTGTTTGACCACATTTTGAATTTTAAAAAAAAAAATCAAAGACATCAATTACCAGTCAGTACTTAAAACTGGAGATGGAAATAAAAATCTGGACACATCGAAAGCAAATCAGGTAATCAGATTCCTTTTATTTTCCAGCCAATATTAACTCTATATGATGAGCAAAAAGATATTAACAGCAAGATCTCTCTAAAATAAAGATGAAAATGTTTAAAAGGCAAGGCTTTTATGCTTTCTTTATTGCAGAAAGAGCTATAACAAACTGCATTGTTTACAGATTCTCATGAACAATTATTTTCCTGAAATAATCCTAGACAATTTTGGCCAAGTATTTAATGTATTTCATTCCATATACTGCACAATGCTAAAGATCACACAATACAAATCATTTCCATTTCATTGTTACATGCTGATATTTGTAGTGAATGTTAGTCAAAAATTAAAACAATGCAAGAACACAATATAGGACAAAAGTAAATCTATAAAGTTGAAAAAACAAATTCTTGCTGCATAATTCAATCTGAATATTAGTTCAAAATAGTTCATGTTAATAACATCAAAAATTTGTTTTTAAATTCAAAATATTTGGTACTGGAGAGTCATACAGAGTATGCCCAGATGAGCAAATCAACAGAAATCTACTGTGTAATGAAAAATAATTGGAGTGCAAAGTTTTAGGAATCAGCTCCTCACTGGAGCAGCTTACTGTATGTGTAAGCACAACATGGCAGTAATCAACTCCTGTAATTTATACTATAGATCAAATTGTTAGAGCAACTCAGAAATTGTGTGAAACCAGCATGGAAAGTTATTTTTAAATTTCCTTCTAATGCCTTTCTAAGAAAAAATTATATCAATGTTATCTACTGTTACACTAAGGTGAAAGTAAGCCTGCTGGAAACAAAATGGCTGACATAATCAGTATAGTAAATCAGATGTTACTCACATGACTGTACCAGTAACTTGCTTATATTGCTGATCAACACTAACAGACCATCAGTAACTCATACAACTGGCCATTTTTCAGTTTTAAATATTTTCAGAGTATTAGTGTTTAAGACCTAAAATCAGCCAAACTGGACTGCTTCCAAATTCATACATTATCTACTGCTTTTTGTCATCACAAGTAGGAATACCAATTGAGTGCTTCTTTAAGTTAGAAATGCTCAGGCTAATAGGGGGCCAAATAGCAGATACAATTCTGTACAACACAAACAGCAACAACATTGCTTAATTCAACCCTCTTTATTGATCTTGTGCACAGAAAGATACACACCCATGACTTTGCCTCACCACACCAAATTAATAGAGCAACTTACTTTGGAAAAATATCCAAAATGGAAAATTTCTTTGTTGTACAGAAGAAACACAACTTGTTAACTTTTGACTTTCCCTTCAGCTAGAAATCCAGTAAGTCTTCTGGTTTCAGCTCACTTTCCAGCTTTTGTTCATTTGGCAGCTTTTGTTCATCTGGCAGCTTTTGTTCATTTTGAGGATGGAGCTTGCGCATGTTAAAGTAGCGTGCCACTTGTTGAGGCACTTCAGCCAGTACACTTTGTGCTAGAGCTTCTTTGGCAGCCTGTGGAAAAGATAAAAGGAAAACTTGTAAGGCTTTTTAAAGTACACAGTGGTAAACAGATATGATGTTGCCTTACAAACAAGTGATTAATTTAATTTAAACCCATTTGTATTTCTGTGTGCATACAATTGCTGGGTTTGCACCACAATTCTTTTAATCAGGATGCTGTATTTACATTGGAACAACTGGAAAGTGTCCACCTATTTAAAAAATAACTTAGCATCCATTGTATCTGGATTACATTATTGTGGAACATTTCTTGTACTCTACTGCATTTAAATCTGTCTTTGATTTCAAACATCACTAGTCAAACAAAATTCAATCATTCTGTTTTGTCTACAGTAGTGCAAAATAAAAAACGTGTTACGTTTTTAGAGGTAGACAAATAAGGAAGAGTGCAGGGTGACTGTCATAAAAGTACCACATTACTCAAAAACCACATGAAACTTTTTAGTACATAAATCAAATGAGAGTTGTATTGCACATTAAATGTCTCTTTGATCAAGACGTGTGCAACTTGAAAGGATTGTATTTTATCTGCATTGACAAATTATTAAAAAGGCTTGCTATGTGAAGTGAGCCAAATATTTAAGTTATTTCTCTCCCACAAACCTCTTTGGCTCAATAGAATGAAATGGACCTCAAAATTTTAATACCAGCATACAGAAATTACTCACATTTTGGAATTTCCTGTATGGTACAAATTGGACAATATCTCTGATAGCTGCTTCTCCAGTGGGTGATCTCAAAACACCATCATCACCATCCAGAAACTCCATGGCACTAAAATCTGCCCCACCAACACCAACAATAATAATAGATATTGGCAGCTTAGAAGCATTCACAATGGCACGTCTTGTTTCATCTAAATCTGTTATCACTCCATCTGTGATGATCAGCAAGATGTAATATTGCTGTAAAAAGAAAAAAATTCCACTAATTATACAAAGGTAAATTAGGTTAGATAGGGTCACCTTAGTATTATATTTAAATATCACATGATTTTGTAAAGCAAAACAAAAGCACACCGAGACACTAATTCTCCTCTGGTTATGTAGTCCCACTGGAAGTGATATAGGATTAATAATTTATTGCTCAAGTATGGGCAGAAGCATTAAAATTATGTTAAATATAGAATAGTGTCACCTGTACCTTGGAAATGCTTTCCACTGAAATGTTAGTGTTTCTTAAATCTATTGCCAAAACAAATGGTGGGATAAGCACCACACATCACCTTGTAGTGCTTAAATGGCAACCGATTCATGATGTCTATCCTGAAACATGATAGAACATCAAAAATGTCCCCAGTCAAATCCATGAAACCACACATCTTCAGCAAAAAAAAAATCAGCGTAGTACACCAGCATCACAGCATTCTCCACCTAAAATCCAACTACGTCCTCAAGAACCCAGGGCTCAAACATTCTAAGGTAATACATTCTACTTTACAACACATAACTTGCCTACAAGAAATGACATGATAAATATCGATGTGAAATAAGATGTAGTTACATCTGGAGTGAACCAATGACAGACAAATCATTTAACTTGTTTATTTTAACAACCTCTTCTATTCATTTGTGGTTTAAAGTCAGTTTATCCAAATAAAATGCTGAACTATATCTTACTGCACCATTATATATTGCAATCAATAATTTATTATACTTTATCCATGTGCAAACATAACTGAAATACATCTACAATATTTTGAATCACATCCAGGAGAAAACACCAACCCTACAGAGTTTATTTCATCATGGACATTTACACCACAGACGGAGACCTTTGCCTATGTTCATGCCAGCCAAAAACACAGCTATTGAGGTTAATCCTGCTTCCCAGATCTTGGCCATCGTCTTGCAGATTATGGCTCTTAACTGGTCATCCAAGTACCTTTTAAAAGAAGTCTGGTGAGAGTTTATGGCTCCATATCTTGACAGTAGGTTCCAGACACCTATTATTCACTGATTGAAAACATTTTACTTCAACTTTCTCTAATCTTTTGATGAAGCTTAAGTCTTTGTCCCATTATATTTTCTGCCCTCAAGAGGAGAAAGCAAAAGAAAAAAAGGCCTTTCCTGCTCATCCTGTCTACATCTTCCAGTTTTATACACCTCAAATCTTTGTCCCAAAAGAAATAACATAACCACCTAGCTGCCCATCTCTCCTCAAAACTATACTAATTTTTCAGCCAGGAAATAAACTCAAATCTCTTATGTACACTCTTCAATACTGTTTTTTTTCCTGTAGGGTGGTGACTAGAACTGGATGCAGGATTTGACGCTAAAAAGATTAAATTGTTTAAATTTATTATCTCTACCAAACAAGACCAACAAGCTCTAATGCCCTTCACCAACTTTTTATGCACAAATCTCTTCTGAGCTTGGATGTACCTCTAAAGTTCGACATTCAGCTGGTGTCCAAAATTGTTTGAAGTACTATGGCCATGATCTGAATAAGATCTTGTACAAGTTTAACAATGACCAACTTCAGTAATGATGACAGCAGAATGCTGATAGCAATGCTTCATTAACCATGTGCAAATGTTGTAATTTTCATGCATGCTTCATTTAATGTGAAAGTCCTAAAGTAGCTATCAGTCATCACACACACACACATCAACGGGCTATTCTTTTTCTAATTTTCTCCATTACAATTACGGGAAATCACTTGAACTGATGTGAATTTCAGTTCCTCCACCACCTCCCCCCACACAGTCAGTCCCACATAATACCCCAAGAACTTTTGCTACACAAGGTCAGCATTCAACTGCTCAACTTCATCTAATGCTAGGAATTTGTGTTTTCCATGCTATTTACATTTCTCTTTATCTGTAATCACATGCAAGATTTCAGCCTATGTACAATATTCAAGGATAATTAAAATTGTGTTTTTAAAAAACATTTTCTTGCATATTTTATGTGAAAATATCCAAGTGTGATTGCCTGCTCAGCTAGCTTTAATGTCAACTATACATTAAAACCATTGAACCAGGGACCCCTTTGAACTCTTCACCTGAAGTGAAAAAGAAAAAGTTACCAAAAGATAGAATCTCTGTTGGGACCTTTGAGGTAAGTGGCAATTATTGTTGCTTCATTGGCATTAGCAAATTCTGAGGTTCCCTCTTTGCTGTTACATGCTGTGCCACTAGATTGACATCATATATACCAGTGTGCAAATGAAGTTCCTTGCATGAAATTAAGAGTAAACAGTATATAAATTCAGATATAAACATCATATAAACACAACAATAAATACAATGATGAGCATAAAACAGAAGAAAGATGCAAAGACTACTGCAAAAAGAAAATGTTAAAGTGACAGAGGGTAGAATTAAGAGTACAGGAAATTGGCAGCACCACCAAGAAGAGGGTGTGAAACTGGTCGTTGGTTCAGAAGTCTGATAGCAGTGGGCTACATACAAAATGTCACCATTCTCTGGCGCCAGTTTGTTTAAACTAAAGAGTGAAGAAGGTTTGTGTCCCTCTTATGGCTTAATTTACCCATGTAATCAACTTTTATTTGTGTAACTGTGTAAATGCTTATTTCAATAAATTTGAAGTCTTACTGTTTATAGGTGCAGGCCTTTTCAAATTTTTTAGTTCCACCATTTATCACTTCATGATTTTTCTGCTTTGGGCTACATCTGTCACCAACCCGCATATTCTAAAAAAAAACTTCTTCTACAGGATTTCCCAATGTACTACAATTTGTCAGTCAGGAGATAATGGAAATATCATAATTATGAAAAAATATAGCACTGCTATATTCATGTTCAGTTCCCTTATTTTCCATTGAAATGCCAAATGATCAGTCATAAAATGCAGACCGAAACCTGGTGGTTGGTAAGATCTTGTCATCATATACTAATGCTGCTCTTTCCCAACTCTAAATACACTACACAGGCATGCAGGTATTGAAGACATGTGCAAGAGAATCTTTCAGAAATACCATATAATTATTAATAAAATGCTGTACAAATCCTACATATCCATTAAATCTTTTTACACCTTTCCCAAAATTATTACACTGATATCCATAGGGATCACTTAATTCCAAAATTATAAACCTACTAGAATCAGGTCTGGATATCAAACTTGGCCACACTTGGAGTATTGCATGCAGTTCCAGTCACCCCTTTACAGGAAGGGTGTGGAGGCTTTGGAGAGGGTACAGAAGAGCTTACCAAGATGCTTCCTGGATTAGAGGGTATTAGCTACAAGGAGAGGTTGGACAAACTTGGATTGTTTTCTCTGGAGGCTGAGGACCAACCTGATAGAAGTTTATAAGATTATGAGAGGCATAGATGGGGTAGACAGTCATTTTCCCAGGGAAGAAAATGTCAAATACTCGAGGCATAGCTTTAACACAAGAAGGGCAAAATTTAAAGGGGATATTTGGGGCAAGATTTAAAATAGAGCAGTAGATGCCTGGAACAAGCTGAGAGGGGTGGTAGTTGAAGCAGATATGATAGTTGCGTTCAAGAGACTTTTAGATAGACATCATGGGCTGAGGGCCTATTCCTGCGCTGTACTGTTCTATGTTCATCAAGGTTGTGGAGAAAAATACCTTCCTGCTGATGTATTCTAAAAATCTAAACATCTGTAAGTACACAAAAGGATTCTTCTTGCAGCTAAAAACACCCTGGATGTGCAAAAATGGCAAAGAACTAACTTTAACTCATCTTGTCCTCATTCCCATACCACCCTCAGGTATTTTCCTGCATTTTCAGTTTTACTGCAGATTTTTGATATCTGTAATTTTTCTCAAACTCACCGATGCAGTTGGCTGCTGTGCTGCTGCAGCTGCAAATTTTGCTACATGGTTTATAATGGGGGAAAAGTTTGTTGGCCCATATAGTCTGACTTGAGGAAGGCAGTTGCGGTAAGCATCCACAATTCCTTGTACTCCTAACGTAAGTTGGAGAAAGATAGTTATTGATGGCAACCTAGCATGGTTACATTTTTAAACTTTAGACATTTCACTTTTATTCATCACATAAAAGCTGCTTCTATAGCCAAGTCAGTGTTCTCCATAACCATCATTTCTATTAATGATGTATGAGTCAAGTTTTGAATAGGAACAATAACAACCAAATCAGATTGTCTTGACACAAATTTGTGCTACAGTGCTCTCCTAAAAGACACTGCAAGTTACAAAATGTTACATATTTAATAATTGTCTACATGTAGCCTTCTTAAAATATGAAGTTCAAGCCAAAAACAATGTGCTCTCATAGTATATTTTATACCAGAATAAAAGAGGAAACCTAATAATTGTGGTACATGCAGTATGCACATACAAAGCTAAAGAACTGCATTATGCGTCCTGGTTTCTGAGTATCAGCTCATAATAGATTTTTTAACCCAAATATTTCAGATTGGCTTTGGTTGATTCGCGAAAAGATCTGAAAGAAATTGGATACGAGGCATCAACCTGGATTCAATAATAGAACACAAGGCCAGAAGGTTGAGGATTCATGCCCCAAACCATAATCTATACAATCTCAGAAGACACTAACTCAGTACCGAAGGTGGTGCTGGATATATTGTGCTAGAGTGCTTGAGTACTGGTGACAAAACAGAAAAAAAGCTAGTGAATATAGCTGCTTAGGTGATTTCCATAGTGAATACAAACCACCACAGACTAGTTGCATTGAACACAGTTTGTATGTGCCGTTTGTCCAAGTAATTCTAATTTACATTTATAAAATAGAATGTATTGAAGCAAAACAACTCATGAGCAAGTTGGGGATTAAAATTTACCATGTTCTCACACACTGATGGCAATTCTTTG
>JARFYF010002209.1:0-10779 GCA_030265395.1 Rhina ancylostomus | reverse complement strand
AAGTGGGGTCTGACCAGGGACCTATACAGCTGCAACAATACCTCTCGGCTCCTAAATTCAATTCCCCGATTGATGAACGAAAATACACCATGAACCTCGTTATCCACAGAGTCAACCTGCTCAGCGTCTTTGAGCGTCCTCTGGACTAGGACCGCAAGATCCTTCTGATCCTCCACACTGCCAAGAGTTTCTTCATTCACAGGTGGATAGTGCCTTTAAAACACTAGAAGGACAGAATGCGGAGCTGCCTGACATGGATATCGGAGATTCGGTACTGATACGAGATTGGGAAGGCCCTAATCTTGGACCTCGGTGTAAGTGCCCCTTTCAGAGACTACTCCAAACTCCTACAGCCGTGAACATACAAGGTCAGGAAAGCTGGATTCATCTGAATGACTGTAAACGATGGCCGCCGGAAGAAAAATGATATTTCTAAGAATCGGACTTCTTCCTATTAATACTCTTGGTTGGGCATTAGAGGATAATTTGTTTTACAAAGTACATATACAGCTGCACGGGAATCGCACCGTTTCTTTTTCCTTGCCAGAATCAGTGGGCCTTCTTGTAGCTACATCAAGCTGGAGCTCTAAGTACTTTTGAAGTATCAAAACTCAAAAACGAAGAGTGTTTGGAATACGGGAACTTACGGGAGGGTACTACCGGGTAAATACTTGTAAAGAACAGTAACAGGTCCTAGTAGCAGAACAAACCACCAGTACTTCACCGCTGCTTCACCGGCAAAGGATGGGGTTGTGTGATAGCGATCGTACAGCACACTACTACTGTACGGAGTACAGTACAGAGTACAAAGTGGTGTCATGTGCCCCCACTACTTGTACAGAGAGAAAATGTGGATTTAAGGTGGATGGTTTAGGTGTGAGTGCACTGCCACTACGTGTGTTGCGTTAATTGTAGGAGAGCGATGGGCTTGTGGGGAAGGGAACATAACCCATGTGAAATTGTCTAATGTCTCTTTAGAATTGCTTACCAGATAGAATTGTCTGAGAGAGCATTGGAGAAATGTTACTGGAATCTCTTCATATTTTCAAATGCCCGGTACACAGCAATCAAGTAATGTAACCTGTTACCGGGCTAAGGAAGGGCATGTGTTACTCTTTAATGGTACTTACGCTACCACCATCCCCACTCTGCTAGCTTGGTTTGCAATGGGAATGATCGGTCCGGTAACGGTCCCCTGCGCCCACAAAGCTCATGTCCGACGAAGACTTGTGGTTAGGTCAGTAGGTGAGGAGATCTGTGAGGACTGGAGGGATCCTATTACGTTGGGATCTCCCTTATCGTCGTCAGGTATGGGTTTCTGAGTACTCTCTCTCTTGGGGTGGCGGTCAAGGAATGTGTCCTTACAGTTAGGATCAGTATGCACGGAGCGGTGTCCTTTCAGTAAGGATCAGTGAGTACAGTGCTGTGTCCTAAGCAGTGAGGATCAGTGTGTACGTAGCTGTGTCCTTACAGTGTGGATAAGTGTGTACAGATCTGTCTCCTTACGGTGAGGGTCAATGTGTACAGATCTGTCTACTTACAGTGAGTATCAATGTCTACAGAACTGTGTCCTGACAGTGAGGATCAGTGTCTACAGAGCATTGTTCTTTCAGTGAAGGCCAGTGTGAATAAACCTGTGTTGTACAGTGAGATTCAATGAGGTACTGTGTGTGTATAATTCAATGCCTGGACAGAGGGTATAGTGTGTGATGTTCTCTATGTGTATACATCAGTGTATGCACAGGAAGTATTCTGTGTGAATTCATCACTGTCTGTGCAGTGAAGAACTGTGGGTGCAAAAATCTACATCTGCAGAGTGATTTGCTGTGTGTATCCATCCGTGTTTGAACTGTGAGGAACTGTGGGTCTTTACATCTGTGTCTGTGCAGTGAGGTATTTTGGGATTAGACACCTATGTCTCTCCAGTGAGGTACAGTGGGTGTCTGGATCTGTGTCAGTGCAGTGAGGTACTGAGTTTGTGTACATCTGTGTCTGTACAGTGGGGTACTGAGTGCGTTTACATTTGTAACAATACGGCGAGGTACTGTGTGTATATATCTGTGTACAGTGAAGTAATGTGTGTGTGTGTGTCTATCTGTCTCTGTGCAGCAAGGTACTGCATTTGTATACATCTGTTCCTGTGCAGCGAGGTACGCTGTGTTTACAAATCTGTATCTCTTCAGTGAGGTTCTGTGGTTGAACATCTGTGTCTGTACGATGAAGTCCTGTGGGTACATGCATCAGTGTCTTTACATTGCGGAACTGTGTCTATGTACATACGTGTCTGTACAGTGTGGTACTGAGGTGTACACATTTGTGGCAGTGCAGTGAAATACTGTGGATGTGTCCATCGGTATCTGTGCAGTATGATACTGCATGTTTATACAACTGTCTGTGCAGTGAGTGAGTTAATGCATGTGTCTACATCTGTGTGTGTGCAGTGAGGTCCTGGGGATATGTAAATCTGAGTCTTCACAGCGAGGTCTTATGTTTGTATCCATCTGTGTCTGCACATGGAGGTGCTGTGAGTGAAAATCTTGGTGTCTCTGCCGTATTATTGTGCAGGTGCACACATCTGTTTCATTGTACTAATGTACTGTGTGTGAATAGATTTGTGTAGTCACAGTGACATCCCGTGTGTGTACAGAACTGTTACCTTACAGGGTGTTACAATGGGTGAATGGAAAAATGTCCTGACAGTGACGTAACGCGGGCTTATAGAACTGTGCCCGTACAGTGAGCGAGCGTGGGTGTATCGAGTTCGTTCTTGCCATGAGTTACTGCGTCTATACATCATAGTGACCTTACAGTGAGGTGATGTGTGTGTATTCAGATTCAGGCTCACAGTAAGTTACTTCAGGTGTATATTTATTCAACCAAATACTACAATTTTTATTGTAAGTGTGGCCAAATTTCTGATCTCAAATCGATTGTACCGTTTAAGGCCCCAGTGTACAGTAACTGGCACCATCAGTTGTACCTCTCTGTTACAGTGCTGAAAAATATCAACTTGGTGAAAATGAACTCTAATTTATTTTTCAGTGGTGTACATCTGTCTGGGAACAAAAGAAAACACCAACCACCCATGTTGGAGTTTAAATGTTGGAGTATAATTAAGTGGGAAATCATAACTGCAAACAGAGGACATGAGATATCCCTGGCCAATAATGTAAAGGGGATTACTGAATGACTCTATAAGTACATTAAAAGCAAATGAGCAACTTACGACAGAATAGAATCCCGTATGGATCAGTGTTATTGTCAATCTGTGGAGCCACAGAACATGGGTGAGCTTTAAGATGGAGACCGGTCATCTTTATTTACCGCAGAGAAAGAGCTGGTGAGCAGAGTGAAGAGGATAGTGATATCCTGAAACACACAAACAAAATGAAAGTGGAGTTGCAGGTGATCTGGTGCCTGTATCCTCGAATGTCGTGGGAAGTAAGTGAGGACATTGCTAGGGCTTCCCTGTTGTTTGTCATCGACATTCATGTTTGGAGAAGAATGTTGGTGGCCTGATCAGTAAGTTCACAGATGACTACACAATTGGTGGTGTCGTGGACATTGAGGAGTATTGTCTGATGTTACAGCAGGTGACTGATCAACTGATAAAGTTGGCAAAGGAATGGCAGGGAGAACCTAACTCAGACACGTGTGAAGTGATGTATTTTTTGGGAATTAAAGCATTCCGTGTCATCCATGGTGAATGGCAGTGCCCCGGCTGGTGGTGTTGCACAGAGATTCCTGGAGGTACAGTTACATAAGTTCCCCTCATGTGGCAACTCGGGTAGACAGGCTGTTTAAGAAGGCACACGGCATGCTTGTCTTCATCGACAGAGGCAGTCAGTAACAGAGGTGGGACTACATGCGGCAGTTCTGCAAGGTGTTGGTGTGAAGTACTGTGTGAAGTTCTATTCCGATGCTTCAAGAAGGATGTGATTATAATGGGGAGGGTGCAGAAAAGATTCAGAAGTATGTTGCCTGGATTGGAGGGTTTGAGGGATTGGATCGGCTGGGACTGTCTTTCCTTCAGTGAAACCGGTTAAGGTTGACCTTACAGAGGTTTGTAAAATTATTAGAGGCATAGTCACTGTCTTCTTCCCAGAGTTAGGGTATCTGAACGTAGAGGCCACAGAGTTATGAGGGTAAATTTTCACAGGGCGTCTTGAGGGGTGAGGGATCCACACAAAGATGGTGGGTCAATGGGTAAATGAACCATTCTGGCAGAGGAGATGGTAGAGGCAGATCCAATGACACGGTTAAAGCAAACACATGGACGGGGAGATGAACGTTTTCGGAGAAAATGGACCTAACGGAGGGAAATGGATTTGGTGCACATGGCCACCTTGGTCAACACGGACAAGTTGTGCCGAAGGACTTGTTTCCGCCCTGTACACTTTTATGAATGGATGAATTATAAATCTGATGAGACCGATCGGGTTTATTCAGGGCTTAGAGCAGCACAGGACAGCGACACACATAATCCTGTCACTCTCTTGTCCTCTTCACTGATATCCGTGGTTCAGTGCACCAGGTAAAACACCTTTCACACAGATGAGAACAGGAGACGCCAACACAGATCTGCCCCAGCTCCTCACCCAGATCCGTTGCCCTCGGACACACCTGTGTCCGACATTCCCAACAGCCCTGTGTATCGGAGTCCATTTCTCCCCACGGGCAATGGTACAACCAGCAACCTGACTCTGGCACTGCAGGGAAAACCACGCTGGTGTGACTGTAGTCGTACAGAGGTCAGGACATGTAAGGGTAGCAGCCGTCCTTCCATTGCTGTGCGAAGATGATCCTGTGATGTGGGAATTACCAACATCTCTCCTCGTTTGACATACAACTTTGTTCCAACCTCCGTCCCCTGATTACACATTCTCACAGTTGCAGCACTAGAATGGGTTTATTCAATGTCAGTCACTACGGACCTCAGAGCCCGGACTACAGTCACTACGGACCTACGTTCCTCAGAGCAGGACCCATTCAGATACAGTATCGGCCCCAAATAGTGAAGGCCCGGGATCCTCAGTGATCCCTTGCTTACGGTAACACAGCAGCCGTTCACGTTACCCCGTGCTCTCTGCAAAAGATTACATTCTGAAATTTGGCCCGTCACTTTAAGTCTGGAATTCCCGCAGCAGCGCTATTCTGAGAGAAACTGATCTTACCTGGTTGTTCAGTGAGTGTAACTAACGTCAATGTTCAGGAGACTGGTGCCGCGAGAGAGTTCTTCCCTCTATAATAACAGCTGCCGTGAACATCTCAGCACTGGTTTGACAACTGGCCTGGCATGTTACATCAACAGAAGAATCACCACTTCTCCGCGAACATGGGAGCCCGGATACTTCGACAAGTCCTGGCCATTTGCTGTCTCGGTCTGGCAACTGTCGGTGTTCCCGGTGCGTAGATCTACACAGGTTCTCACCCTGTTCATCTCTGTTAACTCTGGAGGTGCTGGTGATGGACGTGGGTCACATCAATGATCTGTTACACTGCTATACAATTCTATAGGAGAGATCTGCTCAATACTACTGTTTCTTTTAATATACCCCGCTGCATTTATTCAAACTGTGATCTCAGGCACAGTTGCCGTGTTGTATTTTGACTGCTGAGGTTGTTGCAGTGTGATATGTAAACCAGCCGCCAGTGTCAAGTCAGCAGTGACGGTGTGAGTTTGCAGTGTGCATTCTGCCTGTGTGGGCAGAGAGGAGTAACCCGCTGATGGTCCCAGTCTGTTAAATACACAGTGAAATAACCCAGGATGGGCGTCCCTGGGTCTCCCGGCTGTGACAGCACTGAGGCAAACTAACCTGCTGTCAATGACTTCCTTTCACTTTCGGGGCCTATAGATTAGGTGTTAATGCTCCAGCCCGGGTGTGAGTCGGCACTGTCGCCTTGTTACCCAACACACACTCAAGCTTCAATTCCACCCACTTTCTTTTTGCAAAGATAGTGTAGAATATTTCTACCTCACGGGTAAATCCCTACTAGTATGTTGGCAACGGCTTGCAAACCTCCGAAACTGCTGGCAAAACTCAGCTGGTCAGGCCAGTGTAAAGTTTTATGTGTCTTTAATGCAGCTGGAAATTTCCTGTATCAGTCTGGGACAATATTATACAGTTTTCCCAGTAATTTCAGCATTACCATTTATGCACGGTTTTCCGGGATCCAACATTTTTTTCTCTGTTTCCCCACTTGCCTGTGGCTGTGATGCTCCATCTACAGAAATGGAGCAGCTTTTCCAGTTCTCTTTGTACCTTTTGGTGATGTTTGAGTTCATTTGTTCCTAGTTAAAGTACATTTCAGACTGTGTTCAAGAGGGATGGCGTTGTGTTATTGCCGGAAATGAGTAAATTTCAATCCCTGTCCATGTTCTGTCCAAATCTGAGATCAGAACTGGGGGATGGAATTGGGTGACGGACAAGGCACAAGTCCGGGTCTGTTCCTCATCCCTTGTTGCTCTGTGAAGGGTCACCTCCCTCCCATTGTTCCAGAATCCTCTCAACAGCTTTACTGAAGGTGTTGAACAGCTGACCCCGTTTGGGTGTTGTTACTGCCAGAGTGGTGCGTGGTGAGAAATATCATGGAGAAAGGCAGCAGCTGTTCCAGTTGGGAATCGGTCTGTGAACTGGGGGACACTGAGCCTGGGGTTGGCGGTACTGGACAACTCCATCTGGTGTCAGAGGACGCACAGAGATAAGATCCCGGAGATGTCATTGGATGTGTTGGTGCAGTTGTGTCTCGCACAGAGGAATGTGGGGTCCGACGTAAACTTTCTACAGTCACTCGTTTTACCTGAGATTCAGTGGTGATTTCCCTAATTGCCTCAGATATCGCCACTTAGTTCACTGTCAATCTCTACATTCCTCACCGGATCTGCTTTGCTGTCAATGTACAGTGTTGCAGCTGGTCGGAGATCTCTTGGTTTCTGCTCTTGGTCATTTATTCAGTGTCCGAGGTTGTTGCTTAAACAACATAACTGAGCTCAGTGTCCGATTCTGAATCCCTCTTCTCCACGGGTGGCACATTTGCTCGACTGCTGGAGTTGCTTCCTCTCAGTTCAAACGACCATGGATCGATGCAACCATTGGTGCATACTCTGTGTTGAGGTTGTGCATTCTCCCTGTCATCGCGTTTGTTCCCTCCGAATGCACCGGTTTCCACTCTCTCCAAAAGGTGTGAGAGTGAGTTGTTTCCCTCGCTGTTCTAACTGGCATATTGTGTGCAGATGAATTGTCGAATCTGGGGTGAATTAATTTAATATTGACTGAAAACTCTGAATCTATAAATCCATGATGTTATTCTGTTTCAAGGTAAACCATACTGTCAAATGGATTGTGCGTGCACAGATCTTCAAAGATGGCGGGGAATATCAGTCAGGCATCTGAAATTCTCACAGGTGCTTTTCTCTGTAACAACGCAGCCAAGATATTATGGGTGAAGTGGTTGCCACAGCAGTTTTCTCACAGTTTGAGCACTGAGGAGAAATATCATCTCCAAATTACAGCAATGATGTGATTTGACTGGAGGGACAGCAGTGGATATTTACACACCAGTGCTTCAAGGTGGAAAGTTGGAGGGGTGAGAAATTATTGGTGAAAGTGGATATGTTTTTGGTGGAATCAAAGATGAGGGAAGTCTTAATGAAGCGGCAGATCGTAACATTGGTAGAGATACATAATTAATGCAGCGTTTCCTCTGGCAGAGGGTGCAAAATCAGGGGAAAGATTTGCAGCAAGATAAGAGAGGAAAAAAGGAAATGACATTCACATTCAGCTTCAGGGTCAGCTGTACAATCATCCTGCATAGTCCAAACTGCACCTTCTCCCGAGCTGGTCCCCACTGCGCCTTCACCCTTCCCGGTCCCCACTGGACCTTCTCCTGCCCCGTCCCCACTACAGTTAAACTTGTCCGTTCCCACTGCACGTAGATCCTGCACACTGCCCTTTGTGATTTCCCTTCTCACTGCCTTCCCTGTGGTTGCGCTCTGCAACGTCAGTCATCAGTCTGTTCACGGCCCTTTACAGCCCCAGTACCCTCAGCAATTGTAGTTTCATCTTGTCTGTTTCTGACGTGTGAGTCCGCAGCAGACTCTGATTGTTTTGTCTGAAAAAGTTGTCAAATGTCCAGAAATGTAGGGCAGCAGGAATTCTATCTTACACTTCAGTATATCCAACAGTTTTATAACTTCATGAAGCGCAGCAGTGGGATTTGTTATGTTCTTTCCTCTATCTGGTGCTCAGCCCTTAAGAAAATCGGCGTCAGGTACGTTGACGCTCATCTCCCGAGCATGGGCAATAGCACCGGGTTTAATGTTCTGATCCAGCGCTGGTCCCAAGAGAAGCTGATCAGTGCGGTGAAAAGTTTGAGGGGTCGCTGTAGGTGCAGTTGGGCGGGACCAGAAGGAAGTCCATTTGGAACTGCGCAGTTTGATGTCGCAGTTGGGTCGGGGAAGTGTGAGTGTCCTGTGAACAGACTTGTGAAAATAGTCAAACCTGGAACCGGGCGGTGAACCAGTTGTCGACACAGACATTGCCTCAGTTACTGTTCCTGAACTCCTCAAACTTGGTTTGTTGGTTTGAGTATGTAGTACTTTGCCCCCACCCGTGTCTGTTTGCTAATAACGACATTCATTTTTGGCGTTTATTGCGGCAGAGAAAGAGGTCATTCAAACTGTTGACTCCATGTTATGGCCAAAGCAGAATCCCGTCAGCCACATGCCCCTCATATTTACCTCAGTTCAACAGTGTATTCCCCCTCACATACCCCTCCGTGGTGGTCCTCTGGCCAGCACCCTGCAACATGGGGGAATTTACTGCAGGCTGTTAATACAGTGAAACGTCTTTGGAATGCAGCAGAAAACCGGAGTCCCGCGAGAACGCGATTTGATCATGTGGAGAAAGTGGAAACTCCACCCAGTCAGCATCCGAGGAGGGGATCGAACCCGGATCCTGGTATTGTACGAAATGGCGGTTTATTTGTCTTCAGCTTCCCAGGATGAATTACTGTGTTCCCACTTTCACACCGAAAACTCCATACTCAGTGTCAACCACGAATCATGTCAACAATTATTGGTCCTAATCTCAGGAAAACATTATTTATTTTTTCTCTCTCTCTTCCAGTGAACTTGGTGACAATTGTGATCCTGTCCCGCGGGAAGTGTGGTCTCTCCAGATGCACCACCCGCTACCTGGTGGGAATGGCAGCCGCTGATCTCCTGGTCGTCATCAGTGATGTTATAGCAAGGACCATCAGTGAAATGTATTTCCCACTTTCATTCCTGACCATCACCCCCGTGTGCTCCCTTAACTTCGTCCTGGCATCTGCAGCCATTGTGAGCTCTGTCTGGTTCACCGTGGGTTTCACCTTTGATCGGTTTGTGGCCATCTGTTGTCAGACGCTGAAAAACAAATATTGCACCGAAAGAACGTCGATGTCTGTGATCGGGGCGGTGGCTGGGCTGAGCTGTTCAATAAGCATTCCCTGGTATTTTGCAATAGACCCAGAATATTTCATTCGCAATGTACCCCGAGGCTGCGTGTGGAAATGGACATTCTTAAAATCACCCTCATGGGCTTCATTTGATTTGTTGAGGTATACTCTTACCCCTTGTCTCCCCTTCTTTTTGTTATTGCTGGTGAATTCACTGACAGCCAGGTACATTGTAGTTTCTTGTCGAATACGTAGGGGGCTAGTGAGACGCAGCAATGCAGAGAATGACAAGGACCCAGAGATGGAGAACCGAAGGAAATCCATCGTTTTACTCTTCAGCATATCGGGCAGTTTCATACTGTTGTGGAGTACATTAGTTGTGTATGTTGTATATAATCGTGTTCTGGGTGTTCAGTACAACGCGGGCAATGATTCCTTTTCAGTCGCAGTCATGCTGCAACTTCTCAGCACCTGCACCAACACGGGGATTTATGTCCTGACACAGAGGAAGTTCCGAGAGCAGGTGAAGAACACGGTGAAATACCCCGTGAATCTCATTATGAAATTAATCAAATCATAGAACAGTTAATTATAAATATTCCGGATCCCTGAACAGATGTTCATCCACTGTGTTTGCGTTTGTAGCAGGTTATCCAGGGTGCCTGTTATATATCCCAGCCCTCGCCATGTGTAGCCAACTGTTCACATGAACACGCTCTAAAGTTAAAAAAACATCACAATACTATAAAATGTAGCAATCCAGGACTTGTAGTATGTCTGGGGACAGCGCGCTGTCACATCATCCTATCCGTCAATCAGTTGCGAAATATGTTGTTCATTGACACCGGAAATAAATGAATCAAATGAATTTCGGCCCGTGTCTGTTTCCTTGTCTGTCGGTGAACTGATGGTGAGGGGTGTGAGCGGGAGGTGTTGACAGGGCGAGACGATGCCGTGTCCGCTGAAGCTTCTGCATGAATGACAAAAATGACAGACCGAGCCCAGAACCAATCATCAGCGCTGAACTCACACTTCAGTGGCACGGGTGACGGCGGCGGTCGATTCCTTCCTGACATGTGGGCAGTAACAATTCCTCACGGTGGGACGTTTATTGGGACCGGAGGCTGATCTATGAGCACAGTCTGACGGGGTAATGAGCTTTTCCGCAGGTCTTCCACCTTGATCGGTGACAAACACAATCAGCCCGTGACCGGTGACCTGATACTAATGGACCAAGGCCGGAATCACGACCCCAAACGCCCAAAACCTCTCCGACTCGATATCATTCGATAAAATCTCTCAGTTTAGTGAAGAACGGCTGAGATAGATTACTGTTATAGA
>JARFYF010002204.1:0-10781 GCA_030265395.1 Rhina ancylostomus | reverse complement strand
TTAAAAACTACTTTATTAATAACTACTTATGATAATAAGTAAAATAAAAGTAAAAATGTTAGAATGTTAGAAGTAAACATGTTAAACCCCGAACATTAACTCCCAAAACTAACTAAACTTGTCCTGTGTGTGTGGCAAATTCCCAGACTCCACATCCAGGAATGGTTCTTAAAGTTCAGTTCAGCATGCCATTCGGTAAAACATGACTAAAGGCTTCTTCAATAACCACTGTTGTCTGGAGATAAAACGTCGATGCAGAGAGATAATAGAGTATCGTGGCCGTCCACACCAAAGCAGATGGCATTATTTTAATTTGGCGTCGTTTTCTGAGAAGATGTGACGGGGTGAAAGTCCTCTCCATGGTGCAGTCCTGTTCTGCATTGTACAGAACCAACCCCCACATCTGGTGTCATCAGATAGATTATTGCTGTTTGACGATTAACTCACTGAACTGATCCTTCTCAGGTTAACAGCGAGACTGGGTAAGCAACAGGTGACCAACACTCTGTCCTCACACCTCAGACTGAACCCCGCCGTCTACATGTCCCTACGTCCGTCGCCGTCTGCCATCAAATGTAGCCTTGCTTCTGGAATCGGAGTAACCGAGCCTTCAACACCGAACTTGCCCATCAGGCTCCGAACCGGAGAGCGCTTCTGAAGGATGGAAAACGTGTGTTTAAGGTCCTACCCTGATGGTGCTGCAGGTTCACTGTGGTGTCTCCTCCTCTGCGATCTGGCCTGCTGAATGTGCAGCACTCTGCGTTTTTTTCCAGCAACAGCGGCTCCCAACGCTTTGAGGAGTTCCACCGCGATGTTTCTGAGACTGTTTGCAGAAATATATCATAGACAAGATACATGAAATAAAACGTTAGGTGAAACGAAAAGGCGACATTTTATTTTTTTGACCACGAGGGCGGAGTGACCGAGGTAAACGCGGCGCGGGACACTGCTCGACGCCTGTGCGCTAAAAACGCGTGTGTTTGAATCAGATGAGACAGTTGTGGTGGAGGGAGTGAGAGACAGAATAGAAGCACAACCACGCTTGTAAACCGACCGTCATAGGACTCGAACCTACAAACTTCTGATGACCTCACATCAAATACCGAAGTCAGACGCCTTATCCATTAAGCCACACGGTCGCACCCTGTTGGAGAAGCCAAGAGAAACAGCTAAGAAACCTGCTGGGACCGATGGCTTGCGAGAAGGAGGGACGCATTTGTCAAGCACAGAGAGAATTCACCGCTGTCAAGTGTTTCCACTTTCCATTTCAAGTGGAATGATTCCGCAATGGAGCTGAATGTATTTACACACGGAACAGCGGTTTCATCCCAGTTGGGAAGTTAGAAAGTTCACTTTTCCTGTCCCGCCCCTTCCCGCTGACATATATAATGTGGTCAATCTGGCTCAGTGAGATGTCTGGAGTGAGCTGTTTCAGGATCGTAATTAATTGTGTGTGAAGAGTGGTGCGGACCACTTGAGGCAGACATTTATGTTCCCTTCTCCGTGGGTCATCTGTGGCAACTTGCAGTTTCCCTCATCAACATCACCACTGCTGTGTAACATTCGACGGAGCTGTCCAAGGAAATTTTCAAAGCTGGGCAGCACCAAGAACAGTCACGAATTAAGAGTCTTTTATTATAGAAATCAGTGAAGTAAAAAATGATCAAAATGTGAAGCAGAATATACACAATTATGCAATTTCGTTACAAAACCTAAGAACATTGAGAAATTTAAATTGTATCATGATGAAGGATCTGCACATTTCGGCCTCTCCTCACACGGAAGGGATACAACGAACGGAGTTATATCTAGGTCTGGTTGAGAACCAGAGGGCAGACTGCACAGGGTTTGACTCCTTCAGTTTCGGGGGGGGGAACACATTCAAATTATCAGCCACCTCCCTCGCTGGCAGCGATTTCATGCTATTCGCGTTCCGTTACCTTCTGTTTTCACTGCATTAAATGGACAAAAACAATTGCCCGTACCACCTGAGGAAGTTGTAAAACGCCGACTACTGATCAGTTTGTTCATTTTATTTAACCTATCAGGACTTCTGCTGAAGCTGTGATGAGACAAAACATAAAGAACCAAGGTGACGGTAGGTGCGAATGGAGACGAGGAAGAGTCCAGTAAATCAGGCGGAATTGTCACTGCAGAGATTCCATTCCTGGACGCGGTGATACAATGTTTGGAAGTAGACGGAACAGTGAATCTGAAGAAATGAGCAGAATCTAAAGCAGTTCTCTCGCCAGCAGACGAACAATGCAAGTAGCATCTCATTATTACAGTTGTGGGACGCCGAGAGAGCTCCGCAACTTAACTGGCCAAAGCGCCTCTCTTGTAAATTTGAGATCTCTTCAGATCCTGGGTTCAACTCACAGCGGAGCCTTTTTAGTTATGGAGTGAATTGCCGTGTGATGAAGGCGGGTTCCATGCAAGCACCGCCGTTCACGCACCTCTAAGCATGAAACATAAAGAAACGAAGAAAACAAAACCTTCAAAACGCAACAGGTCTGTTGGGGTCTGCGGAACGACAAAACACGGCGATTCCGGACAATAGTTGGATGTTCACTGATTACCGGGGTTTGGTGAGATGGCTGGGGATGGATGTCTGCACTCAGAAACAGAGAGAGAAAAATGAGTCAGACGGATAAATAAATAATTATTCAGATTTTTGTTTTTACTTTTACCACGAACTGCGACTGACAATAGAATTCATCTGCTGTTTCTGCCCCGTTCGTTGATGTTACACATCCGCTTTGACATCCACTTTGAGGATATTCGGGCCCTGTCCAATGCAATCGGTTTTGCAGTCCACAGGATTGAGCAATTTACATCAGCAGCGGGAAGAAGCAGATTGAGTTATAAATGGGAAGAACATGAAAAAGGTCTTACCAGTTGGCACTGACTCAGCTGACCGGGTTTCCTGGTTAGAAGGCTGTTTCCGAAATCTTGCCACGAGGCTCGTTACGCATAGAATTATGCAACAGGAAACTACTCATAGGAGGCAAAAGACAATTCACATCATTGTCTCCATGTAGATCTAGGAAGAAACACGAAGCCTCACTTTACCTTCGAGAACAACGTCCGTCGCTTTGCAAGTCAGTAACCTTGAAGTTTATTTCGAATTGCTTCTGAGTGTTTTTCAGGTTTCGTCCTCTCGCACTACAACGCCCCATTCTATCCTTTGCATGAAAACAGGCCCTCGTCTACCCTCAACTCCTTCCATCATTGTCATTAATTTTGTCACTTTGGTTTGTGATTCCTCCGCTAAAAGAGGCTGATACATTTCCTCTCAATCGATCCCTTCGAATTCCAAACATGTCTTCTTCAACGAAACTGGTGAACTTGTCCAATTTATTCGTCTAATTGTAATCATGAAATTCTGGCACCGTCCGCAATAAAATCATTTGTATCCTCAACAATGCAACATCATGTTTCCAGCAGCGTGGCAATCAGAAATGTGCAGAGAACTGAAACTGCCGTCGAAATCGTGTTGTTTACTGTTCCAGCATCACCTGCCTGCTCAGAGGTTCACAGTCTCAGTTGATAAAGGAAAGCACCCGCTCCGTCTTGTTCAACACGTCACTCAACAATTCTGTTCCCTGTAAAGATTTGCACACTCCGATCTCTCTTTGGTATCCTCCACCCCACTCAATATCTTCACTCACTTCGTGCATTTCTTTGGCCTGCTGCTCCTTCTTGCTTCGTTACCTCGGACGCAAGCATTTTAAATGTTTTTTTTAAATGTTTACTGCCCATTTTGGATGTATTCTTGCAGTCTAAACCTTTCAACAGCTTTCCCAGCTCAGTGCCATCTACGAATTATCACCGCTCTGCAAAGTGGAAACTTGTGAAATCAAAATCTTCGTCCGTTCACACTTTGTTGCCCTCCCTATTGTCAAGGCTCCAGACCCATGTTATTATTATTCATCGAAGGAAACCTGTGAGAGATATTGAATGTCAAAGTACATTTACCTGCTGTTCCAAAATATTTGTGACTGTTAATTCGTGAACTATTCGATTTCGAGAGAGAACTGTCCCATATGACGCAGTCAGACTGCGTGGGCTGCGCTTATTTTCTTAGGAGTGGAGGACCTGGCAGAAGTGTGAAAAATCATCAATGACATTGATACGCTGGACGAGAGGAAACTTCTCCATTGTAACAAAAAGCACCTTAAACTGGAAGTCATCATTTGAAGTTACAATTTAGGATTTATAAAGATGTGAGCTTCGTTTCAAACTCAGACGGTGATGGATTCTGGAAAGCATTGTTGATCGGGCAGTGAAGGCAGAGTATCTGAGAATATGACAGGAGTATTTGGTGAACACAAAATTAATCAAGGCATAGGAGGTTTAGAAAGTATAGTTGTACAGAGGAATTAGTGGAGACAGAGGCTCGATTGTCCGTATGGTTGGCCTAACGTCTGATGCTACCCGAATTGACTCCACGGCTTTTTGACTTCCAGACAAGCAGCATGGGGGGTGGAAAGCTGTGAACTGCCGACTCGCACGGGATGACCAGCCGGTCAGTCCGTGCTGGCGGAGAGAGGGAAACTGAATGAATTTGCAGCTGGGTGACCTGCAACCAAACCGGTCAGTTCTGTTCCCCGATGTTGTCCAACATCATATTGAGTCTAGAAGTCTGTATATTTTCCCGAAAGAAGATGAGTTGTATCAAAATACAGAGACGAAGGAGGGGAGGCTGGTGTCTGTGATGCGCTGGGCTGTGTCCACAACTCCCTGCAGTTTCTTGCCGTCCTGGAAAGACTAGTTGCCTTACCAAGCCTTGATACATCCAGTTCGGATGCTTTGTATGGTGTATCGGTAACAGGTGGTGAGAGTCAAAGGGGACAAACCAAATATATTTAGCCTCCTGAGGAAGCAGAGCTTTCTTTCCGTTGCATCTGAGTGATTTGAGCAGGACTGGCTGTTAATGCTGTTCGCCCCCAGGAAGTTTTCACTTTCAAACCTCTCTCCTTCTGCACCATTGATGTAGATCAATGTACACCGCCCCTTTCCTGAAATCAATGACCAGTTCTTTTGTTTTATTGACATTGAGGGAAAGGTTGTTTTCATGACACCATTCCACTCAGCTCTCTATCTCCTTCCTGTACTCCGACTCATCGCTCTTTGAGCTATGGCCGACAACGGTGGTATCATCTGCAAAATTGTAGGTGTATTTAGAGCAGATTCTGGCCATGCAGTGATGAGTGCGTTAGGGAGCAGAGTTGAGGGCTAAGGACGCAGCTTTTTAGGATATACAGAGAGGGTTTTATGAGGAGCAAAACAGAAAGTTGGTTACATGTTCCCGCACAGAGAGGGGATTAAATGGGGTTAACTAGAAAAGGGATTATGTGTGGCTACATATAGGGGGTTAATGTGGGGCCACACAGAGTAGGGTTTATGTGGGGTATTCAGAGAATGGTTTATGGGTGTCTACGCAGAGTAGTGTTTATGAAGGGCGACACAGAAAGCGGTCTATGTGGGACTACGCACGGTGAGGTTTATGTGGGGCTGTACTATCTATGTAGGCCACACAGAGAGGATTTTATGTTGGGTTTATGTGTGGCTGCACAAAGAAATGTTCATGTGGTGCTTCACAATGAGGGATTAAATTTGAGGATACACATAAATGGTTTATGTGGGGCTCCACAAAGGGGGGTATATGTGGGGTACACAGAGAAAGGTGCATGTGGGGTTACACGAATAAGGGTTTATGTGGGTCTACACAGAGAGGTGTCTATGTGGGGCAGCAAAGAAAGAGGCTTATGTGGGGCTACACAGATAGGGGTTTATATGATGCCGCATGAATAGTTCTAATGAACACATGAGCCGTTCTCTGAGTAGCTCCACATGAACAATTCTCTGAGTAGCCTCACATGAACAATTCTCTGTGTAGCCCCAAATGAACACTTCTCTGTGTAGCCCCACATGTACCCACCTGTGTATCCCACATAATTCCCTCTCTGTGTCAACCAACAGAAACCCCTGTGTAGTTTCATGTAAATCCTTCTCTGTGTAGCCGGTTTCTGTGCGGCTACACAGAGAAGGACTACACAGTGCGGCTACACAGAGAAGGACTACAAGTGGGGCTACAGAGAGAAGGGCTCATTTGGGGCTACACAGAGAATTGTTTATGTGGGGCTACTCAGAGAATGGTTAATGGGGAGCTACTCAACGGCTCATGTGGGGCGATACAGAGAAGTATTTATTTGGGGTTACGAGAGGTGTTCATGTGGGGCTTCACAGGGAGGATATTACGTGGAGATTCACAGAGCAATGATTATGTGGATCACCTCAGAGAGGGGTTTATTGGGGACACACAGAGTAGGGTTTATGTGGGCCTACTCGTAGAATGGTTTATCGTGGGGCTGCACAGAAAATGGTTTATGCTGGTCTACAAGAAAGAGGTTTGTGTGGGGCTACACAGAGCATGCTTATTGAGGTGCTGAACAGAGAGGGGTTTATGTAGGATTACACTGAGGTTTTATGTGATCAATCCGAAGAGGTGTTTATTTGGGGCTAAACAAAGAGGGCGCGTGAGGCTACACTGAGTAGTGTTTATGTGGAACTACACTGAGAGCTGTTTATGTGAGGCAACACACAGAGCGGTTTATGTGGAGCTATACAAAGGATTTATGTAGGCTACACAGGGAGTATTTTATCTTGGGGTACACAGGGAGGGCTTTACGTGGCTGCATAGAGAAGTGTTCATGTGAGGCTGCACAGTCAGAGATTAATGTGAGACTACTATGTGGGGCTACACTTATGAGGTTTTATGTGGGGTACAGACAGAGGGGTTTATATGAGTTTACATAGCGAAGGGATTCTGTGGGGCTAAACAGAGAGGGCTGTATATGGAGCTACAGAGGATTCTGTGGGGCTGAACGGAGGAGGGTTTCTTTGGTGTTACACAGAGACTGGTTTATGTGGGTCTAAACAGAGATGTGTTTATGTGAATCTGCACAGGGAAGGGTATATGTGGGGATACACAGAGAAGGGTTAATGTTGTGCTACACAGGAGGTGTGTTAGTGGGTATACACAAAGAAGTGACTCTGGGGACAACACAGAGGTTTACGTGGGACGACACATAGAATGGTTTATGTGGGGCGACACTGAGAATGGCAATTGTGCGAATGCACAGAGATAGTGGTTTATGTGGAGCTAAACAGTTGATAATGTGGGGCTACACAGAGAGCGGTTTATGAGCTTAACAGAGAGGGGTTTATGTAGGGATGGTCAGAGGAGGGTTTATGTGGGTCAGCCGAGAGGGGTTCATGTAGGCCTCTACGGAGAAAGGTTCTTGTGGGGCAACACATAGAGAAGTTTATGTGAGGTGATTATGTGGGGCTACAAAGAGAAATGTTTATGAGAAGAGTTTCTGTGCTGCTACAGTTTATGTGGGGCTGCAAAGAGGCGGATTTATGTGCGGCTCTGCAGTGAAGTATTTATGTTTGGTTCCTCAGGGAAGGGCCACATATGGGGCGACACAGAGAGAGGTTCATTTGAGGCTGCAATGAGAGGTTTATGTGGTGCTATACAGAGAATATTTCTGTAGGACTAGACAGAGTAGGGTTTATGTGGAGCTGCTCAAAGAAGACTATGTGCGGTTGTGCAGAGAGGGGTTTATGTGCGGCTCCACAAAGAGGGGTTTTAGTAAGGCTGTACTGAGATTGGTTTCTGTGATGCTGCATAGAGAGGTGTTTATGTGGGACAACACAGAGAGTATGTGGGGCTACACAGAAAAAGGATACTGTGCGGTAGGTGGGGCTACACAGACAGGGGTTATGTGGGGCTACACAGAGAGCGATTTTTGTGGGTCCCTCATAAACTTTTCTCTGTTCAGCCCCACATAAATCTCTCTCTGTATATCCTCACATAAAAACTCTGCATTATCCCACAAAGACCTTGCTCTGTGTTGCCCCACAAAGCTGCTCGACCCGAAGCCGCACATAAACCCTTTTCCCTGTAGCCCCACATAAACACTTTCCCCGTAGCATCACCTCTCTGTGCAGCATCACATAAACCCATCTCTGTGCAGAACCGAAAAAAGGTCTACTCGCACATGAACGCTTCATTGTGTAGTCCCACATAAAAGTCTCTCTGTGCAGCCGCACATAAACTGCTGTCGAAGTAACCGCACATTAACCCCTCTCTGTGTAGCCCCATATAAACACTTCTCTGTGTAGTTTCATATGAGGAACACTCTGTATAGCCCAAAATAACACCTATCCTGTGTAGCCCCGTGGAAAACCTGCTCTTTGTAGCCCCACAAAAGCCCTTCTCTGTACCCCATAGACGCACTGTCAGCCCGCATAAAACCCTCTCTCTGTAGCCCCAAAATATGATTGTGCAGCCTCACATAAACACTCTCTGTGTATCCCCACGAAAAATGAATGTGCAGCCCAATATTAACACCTCTCCGTCTCACTCATATGGTCCTCACTTTGTGTGGACCAATATACATCATTGCCTGTGTAGCCCATCGTAAACCACTCTCTGTGCAGCCATAAATAACGCTCTCTGTGTAGCCCCACAGAAACTCCTGTCTGAGCAGTACCACTGACTCCTGTCTGACCTGTACAGCGTTTCAAATGAAGATTCATTCAATTCATTGATGTCCAGTTTCTGAATGTAAACATTGTAGTAGCTTGTTGAAATCCCTTCCATGATATGTAGTTCATTGTGCTGAGTTTAATGGTAACATTTATTGGATTCTACCACAAACCTGAGAAGTTCCAAAGTGGCTCACACAACGTTTTGAATGTGAAATACATTCATTGATTCATTTGCCACTATCTGTACACAAACTAAGCACGACCCTATTGAATACTTTCGGTTATGTGTTTCTTAAAGCTGTGTAGTTTCGGTACATTTATTCGATTGTACGACTTCACTCTGAATAGGTAACTTTTAATATATCGCAAAAACTGTAAAATAGCTAAATCAGAGTTTGGAATGGAGAAAGTACTAATTCATTGATCTTCCACATTCACCTCATCCTTTGTAGGAAATAGTGTAATACCAGTTTATTTTAATACTTGGTGCTGCTGTGCAGCTTAGTGACATTCCCTTGATTGTGTACTTCGTCCTGAAAAGTAAATACCAGTTGATTCACAAAATTTCCTCTTTGGGTAAAACAGCGTTTTCGAAGGATTCGTCACAAATTTTGCCACTTTCTACACGGAAATTATTGTTACGAACCAGCAACAAAAGAAATACCCCGAGACATGTATATTTGTTAAAAACTACTTCATTAATAAGTTCTTACAAGAAGAAGAAAAATAAAAGTAAAAACTTTAGAATGTGCGAAGTAAAAATGTTAAACCCCGAACATTAACTCCAAAACCTAACTAAACTTGTAGTGTGTATGGCAAATTCCCAAACTCCACGTCCAGGAATCGTTCTTAAAGTTCAGTTCAGCAAGCCATAAGGTGAAACATGAGTAAAGGCTTCTTCTACAACCACCGTTGTCTGGCGATAAAACGTAGATCCAGAGAGAAAATAGAGAGTATCGTGGCTGTCCACACCAACTACCTGTTTCCTTCTACAGGTCAACAACCAAGCGAACTCCACTTCTTCATTTCGACGTGTCTGACGCACCTTAAAGCATCTGTGTCATTGCCGTCCACACCAACTACCTGTTTTCCTCCACAGGTTAACGACAAAGTGAATTCCACTGGATTACTCTCAACAACCCCTACGCGGATTGCAGAGACAGGCACTGTTATTGTTATTCATCCATCGACAGAGAAAACAAACAAGCTTGTCTCTCTCTCTCTCTCTAGTACTTCTGTCTCTTTCTCTCCTTCAGACTGACTCCGACTGGTTGTTTCCACATCAACGTCATGACATTCTTCATCTTCTGTTGACGTAAGCACGCCACACATACACAAACACACACTATCTGAAAGGAACCACACTAATTGTAACCTAGTCCGTAACACCTCCCACCTCAAAAGAAATATTTTTCCCCAAAATATTCAACCGCGCATAATATTAATGATGGGTCACCCCAAGTGCCAGTGAAAATCCTTAGAGATACTGTTGCTTGCCAATCTCTCTTGCTGGGCGGCATTTTAAATTTTGGTAAGGAAACTGACACTGGTGAAGTAAATCTAGTGCAAGGTGTTACAGGTGATACCATATCTGACCCTTTGCACAAGGTGATTATAAAGTCAAAGTTCGTAGAAGGATCCGTTGAGATAGAGATACGACCTCTATCGAGTAATGTTAACAGTTATCATTCTACATAATTACGGAATATCAGATTAGTACAGATACATGTTTCTCATTTAACATCAAGAAAGTTTGCCTTCCATGTGACAGTGTATCATATCACGTGTTCATACTTCCATTTTATCCATTTTTCAACAAAATTATTTCTCTCAGGTGTTGACCTTCTTGCGATTGAAACTCTTCCAGTTTTGTTTTAAGGCCTCTCGATTCAATGTTGTTTTCGAATTTCACTTATACAATGTTTGGACTGCTATACGTTTTAACCTTCGAATTTTCAGACACTTTCATGTCAACAGAATTGGCCACAACCGTTTTCTTCACAAAACAAAGGCTTTCAATCTGGCAGGATTTCTACAGGTTTTTAACTATCTGAACAGAGTTCATCAAATTTACCCATTGTTCTCCTGACAATTTTAAAATTCCTTTTTCTCGATGTCCAGACACAAATTCAAAACCTAAGGTTTCCAGCACTAACTGTCTCACTGCAAACAAAAGCAAATGATTTCCTCCATCCCAAACCTCTGGCAATGGGCTAACA
>JARFYF010002164.1:0-10807 GCA_030265395.1 Rhina ancylostomus | reverse complement strand
ACATTATAAGACCTCGTCGCTTTTCCTGCCGATGTCATTGGTACCAAAGTGTACCAGGACCTCTGGATGCTCACCCTCCCCTTAAGAATGCTATGGACTCAATCTGAGACATCTCTGACCCTGGCACCTGGGAGGTAACATATCATCTCAGAGTCTCATTCTTGTCCACAGAACCTCCTGTCTGCTCCCCTGACCAATGAATCTCCTATCACTACCACTTGCCTCTTCTCCCCCCTTCCCGTCTGAACCAAAGAGCCAGACTCAGTACCCAAGACCTGACTGCTGTGGCTTTCCCCAGTAGATTGTTCCCTCCATGGTCCCCCACTGCCCCCCCCAACGATATTGCATCTAAAACAATATACTTGTTATTGAGACAAATGGCCAGGGGGTACCCTGCACTGACTGCCTATTCCCTTTCTCTCTCCTGACGGTCACCCAGCTACCTGTCTCCTGCAACTTAGGTGTGACTGCTTCCCTGTATCTCCTGTCTCACAGCCCCTCAGTCTCCCAAATGATCTGAAGGTCATCCAGCTGCAGCTCCAGTTCCCTAACATGGTCTGTAAGGAGCTTCCCACATCATGAAAGAGGAGCTCACCACTGCACTGGGTGTCATTCACACTGCTCTACCTGTGCAATAATAAATAATGAAAGAGAATTTAACAGAACCTCACTGTAGCCTCCACCTCTAAGCCTCAGCCCCCCACTCGCACAATGGCCACTCCAAAATGTTATTTTATACATTATTTATATTTTTCTTTTGCTGTAATGAAATGTAATCAAGGAAATACCTGATGAAGGGAGTTAGTGAACACTTTCTCGTTGTCTGTCAGACCCGTGGTGTTTCTTTGGTATCTTGCCCACTGAATAATACCACCTGGGAATATGTAATTCTTGGATCCTAGAATTGGCAGAAGGAAAATAATATAAGATAACATTTTTCTGGGATGTTGTTGGGCTTCCACTGAAATTACAGCAGTTCACTGGGAGAGTCCTCAATGGAAATTTAGTCCCAATCTTGCAGTGGCATAGAGAATGATTGCAGGTGCCAGAGCTGTCCTTCCATGAACATTGCAAGTTGCTGCTGGTTAATCTGCAGTTTGCCACATGAACTAATTCTGGTTTAAAAAAAATCACTGAGGGTTTTTGAGATCTATCATATTTTCAGTAAAAAAAAATTATCACTCCCAAAATATTTTACGTTGATTTTGAGTAAAGGAAACGTTCTTGTTCTAGCTCATTCCACAGAACTAGCATACAAACATTCCAGAGACAATACTTTGTTCAGCCTCCAGCACTTGCTGGTAAACTGCCTCATATTCAGTAATGACTAATACACATGAGCACAGACAACTCATGTGAATTTTGCATTATGGGTCCCACAGCCAATGCAAGATCCTAGGTTAAATATTAGAATAGTTTCAGGCCTGATGCAGGTGGGCATATTGTTTCCTGATTTATATGTCTGCCTGAATTTTGCTTCAGATGGGGTTTACACATCAGTTGAGTGGCTGAAGTACCCAATTTTTCAGGTAAAGAACTGGTATAAAACTAGCCTTATACTCATTTCCAGTTGAAAAACTGAGGCTGCAATGTGGTCACATGTTTATTTGACTTTATATTTTACATATAATATTGGAATTGCTTTATTATTGCCACTTGTTCCAAGGTACCATGAAAAACTTGTCTTGCATACTGTTCATACAGATCAATTCATTACACAGTGCATTAAGATAGTACAAGGTAAAACCATACAGAATGCAGAGTAAAGTGTCACAGCTACGGAGAAGGTGCAGTACAAGTAGACAATAAGGTGCAAGGTCATAATGAAGTAGATTGTGAGGTCAAGAGTCCATCTTATCGTATCAGGGAACCATTCAATAGTCTTATAACAGATGGATGGAAGCTGTCATTCTATACATAAGTAATACTTATAATTAACTCTCAAAATCACAGATTAGTTGCAGCATAGGAATCCATTTGGTCCATCAAATCCATGCCTGTAGGACAATCTATTCAGCCCCATTCACCTGTTCTTTCACTATGGCTCTGTAAACTACTTTCTCTCATGCCTATCTAATTGCCATTTGAAAGCCCTGATTGATTCTGTTTCCACCATTCTTATGGGCACCACTGCCTTTGCACCTTTACAGTTCCAGGTCATCATCTCCATCTATATAAATTAGCTTCCTCCTCATCCCCCTGTATCTTCTTCCCTTCACTCTTTTCTCGCCCTTGAATAGAATGGCAAAGCAACTCTCTGTCAATCCATTATTATTGTGTACACCTCCATCAGCTCTCCTCTCAATCTCCTCTGATGAGAACAGCTCCACCTTCTGCAGTCCCCCTGCCCATTCTAGCTAATCTTTTCTGCACCCTTTCCAGGGCCATCCTGAAGGGATGTGACCAGAATTCAATACCATATTCCAATTATGATCTAACAAGTGTTGCCTAAAGATTCAACATAATTTCCCTCTTTTTGTGTTTTAGGCTTCTACTTCTGAATCCAGAGTCACCTATGTTTCTCCTACTGACTCTCTCAACATCTATATTGTTGCTTCTCATTCTTGCTGACAAAATGTATTGTATTCACACTTTAAATAATTTGAGGGCAATATTTAAACTAGTTATTGAAACTTCATACTTAGCTCCTTACCTGGAAGGTCAAAAAAGTATCTCCATACAATGCTGTCCTCTGATTGAATATAACTTTCATTCATAACAAGTTCCTTCAGGTTTGATGGGAGGTTTATTGCTTGATCTTGCTTTTGCTTGGCGAAGTTTCTCACAAATTTAACTCCTCCAATGGGCTTCAGGTGAACAGAAAGAGAGTTGTCAGTCTAATTAACTTCCACCAAGTTGTTTCATTGCAGGATGATATTTTTACATTTCAGATTGGTACCATTCCATTACAGATTGATAACTTTATACTTTCGTGTTTTTGGTTGGTATCCTTATATTTCAGAGTAACACCCACAGAAAAAAAGACTACTTAGCAGCAAATATTTGAACTTGTGTTCAAAGTGAGTCATGTTGTCTCGCAGGATTCTGCAAGTTAATGGCTTTCTGAATTAGCCTAATGGAAACGAGCAATTAGTTAGTTAACATCCTGAATTATAAGGTACTTCTTGCATTAATGGATGATATGATGATATATCTTTATTGGTCACATGTACATCGAAACACACAGTGAAGTGCACCTTTTGCGTAGAGGGTTCTGGGGGCAGCCCACAAATGTTACCATGCTTCTGGCACCAACATAGCATGCCCACAACTTCCTAACTCGTACATCTTTAGGAAGTTGTGGGCATGCTATGTTGGTGCCAGAAGCGTGGCGACACTTGCGGGCTGCCATCAGAACACTCTATGCAAAAGGTACATTTCAATGTGTGTTTCAATGTACATGTGACCAATAAAGATATATCATCATATCATCCATTAATACAAGAAGTACCTTATAATTCAGGATGTTAACTAACTAAATGCTAATTCTCATTAGGCTAATTCAGAAAAAATTAAGGTCCACCCAACACAGTGAGCAAATCACAGGTACTAAAACTAGTTTTATAGCTTCAGTGTGTAACATGGAGTGGAACTCAGGTAGGCAAGGACTAAGATGAGTGGCAAACTCCTTCACAGCATGAGAGCTGGGTCTTTTTAAAACTTTGATCTCACCTGTGTGTCTCTAGAGGGCTGCTCGGCTAGAAGAGGTGTGCAAATGCTCAAGATCACTGTCCATTACAGTACCTGTGACAGTGACTCTGCCGCAGGTGATCCAAGTAACTCGCTTATTATATGTGAATCTGATTGTTATTTTGTAGAAGATTATAATGGTTGATTTTAACCATGACTTCTCTGGAAATGGACATCGGATCTTACTTCATTACTGCAAGTTACTGGAAGTGCTTTGGGAAAAGGACTATATTTCTGGTAAAGATATGGTGAATTAGAGAGAAGTCAAACAATTTTTGGTTAATAAGATGAAAACATTAATGTACTGACCTTTAATGACCTGGAAGCAATATCCTCTGGTGTGGAGAAAAATGCATCATCCATATCAAGGGTTAAAAGTTCATCATGTGTTGAAAAGAAGAGGAGGAAGATACACTCCTCTTCTCCCACATTCTTCACCCAGTGAAGAGTGTTTTTTGGGAAAAAGATGACTTGACCAGCTGTAACATTATATGTTGCAACAATATTAGTTCCATCATCTATGACACCAATCCATGCTTTTCCCTGTAATCAACAAAGAGCTCATAATTAAAATGAACAGGGCTTTGTAAAAATATAATTAGAAACCACAACTGGGTTACATTTCTTGATATATAAATAAACAAAACACCTCAACACTTTACAGTCTCAGGACTCAATGAGTTCAGCAATTTCAAATTATAACTATTGGTTCCAAATTTTGGCCAAAACATGATGCTTGTTTTCCGCTATATTCTCTTTGGCCCAGCTTTTGTTTCTTTGTTTATTACATTACCGACTCCTTTTTGCTTTGCACCATCATCATCCTCCTTGTTTCATCCTGCCTTCCACCCCATAACAGACATCACTATCCTTACCCCTTTCATTGCCTATGTGCTTGATGAGAACCTGTGCCATCTCTCACTTTTGTCATTTCAGACAAAAATGCTATCAACAGTAACTCCTTCACCCTCCAGAATTCTAACTGGCTGAGTACACAATATTCTGGGTGAAATTAAGCTCATTTTCTAAAGTATCATCCTGCTGGCTGGTCAGTGTTAAGTTGGCTGACGACAGGCAGTGGGGTCATTGTAGTTGGCCTCACCATCCCTAATGTAAGAAAGAAAGGGAAACAACAGGATTTTCTATTCTGATAATTGCCCAGTGAGACCTGCTGAAAATTATGTATGCATTAATGTTGGATGAGAGCAGATTCAAATTTGATTGCATGATGGCTAGCCTGCCGTGGCTCATAGCTGAAGGATAGCAAGAAATATGCCATAGGCATGCCTGGGATCATTTTCCTGTGAATGTCTTAAAATAGAATCATAAAAGTAAATGGCACTGAAAGAGGGCATTCAGTCCCTTCAATTCATGCTAGCTCTTTGAAGAGCAATCCAGTCAGTCCCATTGCTCAGTTTTTCCCCTGGCCCTGCAAATATTTATATTCAACCACTCTCAAAGCGCCTGATAACTTGGTCACTGACTTCCTCTACCAATAGAAACATTTTCCCTATACTTACACCACCTATACCTATTATGATTTTGGAAACCCTTATCAAAACTTCCTCTCAGCCTTCTCCAGCTACCTTTGTCCATTCTTGCTACTGATTTCCCCATCCCTCACCCCTGGAACCATTCTCGTGAAAGTTTTCTGGTCTCTGCCTAGGAGCTTCCCTTCCTTTCTAAAGTATGGTGACCAGAATTGGGTGCCAAAAGCTGGTCATGGTGTTTCATACCTGTATCTTTCCTCAGAGAATGAGAGATGAAACAGAAAGAAGAGAAAGAAATAAGTAGATAAACAGATTTCAATAATTATTTCCCTTCTGTGTTCATTGAAGAGGAACTTTGTATTTACCTTTAACAGATATCCATGCTCATTGGCATTGAAGTGCCAGTGAGGAACACGGAGCCCATTGCTCTCAATACGCAAGGTACCTATAGTCATTTTGGATTTCATTTCATTTATATTCTTCCCAAATTCCAGAGAGAGTTTGTTTTCATAATCATTTGGATTTTTCCGGAAACGTCCCCATTGAATTGCACCACCAGGATATTCAAAGACCTGAAACAAAAAGCACAGATACAATGCTAAAGAAACATCTTCTTGAAATATGTATGTCTTAAAACCTTATCAAATTGTGTGCAGGTCATTGAATAATATGGAGACCATTTTAAGTATTATGAAACACTAAATACATTACAAACCAAGAATGTCAAGGACCACAGAATCGTTGCTCCAGTACTTAAGAAAAAATAAAACCATGATCCAAAATCTCAGCTTCTTTCCAAATATTTGGGTTTAAATGCTCAGTGTACCAGGAAATCTATTAAGTGTACATTTTTTTATAAATATAAATCACCACCATCCATTTCTATTGCAAAAACAATATAACAGCTGCATGACAGTGTTATTTTTTTAACTACATGATGAATGCTGAATATTGTAAAGGGAGACCTTTAAATTATTGTGTCTAAAGGAACCATTAAAACTCGGTTACACAAATAAAAAAAATCAACATATCTCCAAAGTGATCCAAAATAGTTCATACCTCTGATTTATCCAAGTGATAGAGATATTTGTATTTGATATCAGTACTTGCAATAGAAGGACTTGAACTTGGTTGTAACGTGTGCTGAGGGTAAAGCTGAGGAATGACATAGACGAGTGCTAGCACCAGAACTCCTATTGCAGTCGTAATGACACTTGCCAATAGACATACAAGGAAGAGTTTCATGAGGGAAAACTGCTTCATTTTATCCTGTAACAAAAACCAGTTGCATTTTCAACAACCAGTATCAATGTTTCTATATTTTCATTAGCAGAATAAAACATTTATATCAAAACTCCACAGAAAGGCTAGTAGTCAGGTACAAAATGCAAGTAGATTGTTAGATTGTCTCTCAAAAGATCTGAAATGTCAAGGGATGAAAGTCATACCATTACTGCAAAATGTTCCTGTTGGACTTAAACTGGAACTGGACCTCAGTTTGGCTAAACTGGCGGTAGATTCACTGGAATGATACTGGGCCTAAAAGGCTAAATCATAAAGAAAGGTTGGGAAGATTGAGATTGCAAAGCATTGTGTATGGAAGATGAAAGCTGTTACTAACCCCATGCTACTTGATTCCTTTAATATCTAAAAATGCATTGAGCTCTTTCTTGAATATAGCATCACAGAGCCTCTGCAGCCATCTCGGTTGAGGATTTCAAAGATACACTGTTTTCTTCTCACCTCATTTCTGAATGGCCGACCCCTTATTTTGAGTCATAGCCCTAAAGTGATACAGAACTAAGCTGAGTAAATTGAGTTAAGGTAAAGATCAGCAATGATTTAATGGAATGATTGAAAAGGTAAGGGAAAGGAATGGCCTTTCCCTGTTCTAAATCCAAGTACATGTCTGTAACTTAATGAGAAGGTTGAGTATAGCTACGTTCTCACTTTCCAAGACACAGATGGGAATATGATGACAGAGAAATTACCTCTTGTCTAAATTTTTCTCTGAAAATGGAAAGCTGTTCTGACTGATCCTAGCCTTGGACAAATTTTTCCCAATTCCATTTCTAAATTTGTAGATGATACCAACTTGTATGAGGTAGTCAGTACTGAGGACAAGTTACAGGAGAGCAGTAATAATCTTGTGAAATGAGCAACAATTTGGGAAATATAGATATTGGCAGGGTCCCATTCCGATGAACCGCTTGTAACCCAAACAGTTTGCAATTCAGAAATGCTGCCATGAACCAGGTTCTCACATGGCAGAAGATGCCTGCAGTCCCGCAGCAGCCAGCAAATCTATCCTGCCAATCTCCCAAACACTTGTTTGTATGTACAGGCTCTATATAAATCGGGCATTTGTAAACTGGGGAGGAGCCGTAAAGTTCATTAACCTGGAAGGTGAGTCCAGGTGGGTCTGAGAACAAAGGGAGCTCAGATTACAAATAAATGTTTGATGTGCAAGCAATTAGCAAAGCCATATAAAAAACAAATCAAGCACTAGGGTTTATTTCTACAGGGAAAGAAGTCGAAAAATAAGGGAAATTATGCCAAACCTGTAAGGATAGTCCCTTGGTTAAACCACACTTAGAATGTGGCATACAGTTCTTTCCTCCATATTATGAAAAGGTTATAGCAAGACGAGAGAAGGGCCAGAGGAAATTTATGAGGATGTGACTCAGAATGCAGAAATATGGGGACAGGGTGAGAAAAGAAGGCCAAGGCGTAACTTAATGAAGGTCTCTAAACACATTTAGGATTTTGATAAAGTAGAAACAGAATGTTTTCACTTGTGGGGAAGAGCTTAATTAGAGGTCAACACTGAGAGAGTCACCAAAAAAATCCAATTCAGATAAAATAGTTTTACGTAAGCGTGATGCATATGTGGAACCTGTTACCACAGGGAGTAGTTGAAACATGTCATATTATTTAATTTAAGAGGAAACTAGATAACCACTTGAGGGAGAAGGAATAGAGAGTAACCCAGATAGATTTAGATAAGAAAAGATGATAGGAGACTGGAGATTTCAGCAGAGCATAAATAATAGCTTGGACTGGTTGGGTCAAATGGACTGTTTCTATGTTGCATATTTTATGTAATCTCACACAGCTCTGAAATGGAATCTATACTAATGATTCCCACAAGTAAATTACCACAAATCAAATATTCCTCCTGTGGTTTGTGAAAAATTGTCCAATGAGTTCCATTGCTATTCAGTCAAAGCAAATAACAGAACTGAACACTTCTCCTCTGAAATCTGTGGACATGGTAAGTCTTTCCCTAATTTGAATAATTAATTTTCAATAATTACAATTAATTTACTAAACATTATCCAAAGTGGTTTTAAAATCTAGGCTGGAGTAATCTCAAGCTTCTAATGATGTCACTGATTTGCCAGCATTCCTATCTCTTTGCTCCCAAAAGGAAGCACTTCAGATCCTATCTTGCTTGTTGGATCAGGAACCAGTTACTAATAATTTACTTCTAACAATCTATTAGTGCTCATCCTGATGTTCTGGTTTTCCCTTACCTGTTGATGGATCCTCTTCTTTTCTGTCTTCGGAGGTTGCTCAACTATGTCTTCTGAAAGCTCAAATGCTTGATTTTCCTTCCCTAACATTTTATATTAAAGAACCTGCAAAACCAAATTTGACTTGATACACCACTAAAGTATAGAGAAATTGCTGCTTGCAACAGGCGATATTTGGATATGCAGCACAAACAACAGAAGTTACTGCCTGGAATTATCTAACAATATTCAACTTTGAAGCCTTTTTATAGATAAAAGTTAAGGAAGTAAAGACTAGACTTCCTTTATTACACAAGAGCAAGCAGTTTTATGACAACAGTAATATTCTGTCACTTTATATAGTGCAATGAAATCATTGTTTGTGATGAGTATGGAGACTTCTTGGCACGCCTTGGAATGCCTTATTATCGGTGGTAAATAATCATACAGGTGCAATGACGAAAGGATGAGAAATGGCTGTAAGGATGTAGAATGGTATTTTCCCAAGAAGGGTTAATTCCAATCAACTGTTTATGACTTTTATTCAGAATTTTCAGAAGGAATGCCAATCATTGATATTATTTCCTTTCTTTTGTTTCCTCTTTTGTGTGATCTCACAGTGCAGCTGAGCATCCTGACTGGCTTCATGTACAGCCTGCTCTCAACACTCTGCCAACAGTATGGAATTGGGCTGTCAGTAATAACTGGTAACAGGCACAATTAACATGAAAAAATATCAACTCTACTTATCAACTCCATCTTGGATTCAGCAGCAACCATATAGCATGAATCAAAGGCTCACCAGCCCATCACCACCCCAACAATGGCTCTTAAGATATACTTATTCATTGTAACCTGGGTTTCCACTTTAAATGTTTAATCTCTTTAACATTCCGAATGAAAATGAATTCCAACTCTACTTGGGAAAATAAAGAGTCATGGAAACAGGCCCTTCAGTCTACCAAGACAATACTGACCATCAGCCTGTTGCCGTTCACGGCAAGAGAGAAAGAAGACTCGGAGTCACTGGTGCTTGGTCAGAGCATGTTTTACTGAGAGAATTGAAAACCGCGCGCTCGTATAAATACTCGCAATTCCGTGCCGGATGTGACGTCAAGGACCCGCACCGGATGTGACATTAAGGGCCTACACAAAGGCTCGCTGTGCGTGCTCGCCGCAATGTGCTCCTGCGTGGTTGCCCGCGGCTGCCGATGGCGGTTCAAACCCCGTGGGCCCGGGTCACTACACCCCCCCCCCAGAAGCGCCCATTGGGGGTGTGCGGGCTTTAGCCTGTGTGTCCCGCCAGCGTGGAGTGGGCCTCTGTATTGGCTGTTCAATGTCCACATGTGCCAGTTTGAGGCGATCAACCGTGAATGTTTCCTCTTGGCCCCCCACCTCCATGACACACGTGGAGCCGTTGTGCCAGAGCACCCTGAATGGGCCCTTGTATGGCCTCTGCAGTGGTGCTCTTGGTGCTCCCCTGTGGATGAAAACATACTTGCAGCTTCTGAGGTCTCTGGGAACAAAAGATGGTGGTGTGCTGTGTTAGGAGGTAGGGATTGGTGCCAGCTTGCCTACCTAGTCCCGCAACTGTGACAGCACCTCCGCCGGGTTCGCTGCCGGGTCCTGGGCCTGCAGAATGAATTCCCCTGGGACCGTCAGAGGGTTACCGTAAACCAATTCCGCTGAGGAGGTGCCTAGGTCTTCTTTAGGGGCCGTGCGGATGCCTAGGAAGACCCAGGGGAGCTCGTCCGACCAGTTAGGTCCCGTGAGGCGCCATCAATGCCGCGTTGAGGTGCCTGTGGAAACGCTGTTAGACTGCGGTGTGGTGTAGCCGCGTACCCACCATTTGTGCCAGTGCCGTCCACAGGCTGGATGTGAATTGTGCTCTCCTATCGAAGGTGATATCGGCCAGGAGTCCGAACCTGGCGATCCAGCTGGTGATGAGAGCCCTGGCGCACGACTCTGTGGATGTGTCCGACATCAGTACAGCCTCCAGCCACCTGGTGAACCTATCCACCATGGTGAATAGGAATCTGGCACCGCGGGATACTGGCAGGGCTCCGTCTATGTCCATGTGGATGTGTCTGAACCTCCCGAGCATAGGCTGGA
>JARFYF010002161.1:0-10810 GCA_030265395.1 Rhina ancylostomus | reverse complement strand
TAGTAGGGTTAAGGAAAATCCCAAGGCCTTTTTCACGTACGTGAAGGGTAGAAGGATGGCTCGGGTAAAGGTAGGTCTGATCAAAGACAAAGGTGGGAGGATGTGCCTGGAGGTGGCGGAAGTGGGAGAAGTTCTCAACAAATACTTCTCATCAGTATTCACCAGGGAGAGGGGTGTAGATGAAGTGGAAGGGAGTGCTGGTAAGGGTAATGTCCTCGAGGTTGTGGATATCAAGAGAGAGGATGTGTTGAAGCTGTTAAATAATATCAAGACAGATAAGTCTCCAGGTCCTGATGGAATATTCACCAGGTTGTTTCGAGAGGAGAGGGAGGAGTTTGTTGAGCCACTGGTAAGGATCTTTGATTCCTCGTTGTCCTCGGGAATGGTACCGGAGGATTGGTGGTTCCCCTTGTTAAAAAAAGGCAGTCGGGATGGTCCGGGCAATTACAGTCCGGTGAGTCTCACGTCTGTGGTGGGTAAGCAGTTAGAAAGGATTCTAAAATATAACATCTTTGAACACCTAGAGAATCTTGGACTGATTAGGGACAGCCAGAATGGCTTTGTGAAGGGAAGATCTTGCTTCACAAGCCTGATAGTGTTCTTTGAGGAAGATTGATGAGGAGAGTGCGGTAGATGTGATCTCTGAGGATTTTAGTAAGGTGTTTGATAAAGTTCCTCATGGTAGACTTCTCTAAAAGTCAGGGGCCACGGGATTCAGGGAAGCTTGGCTGTGTGATTTAGGAATTGCCTTGACGGTAGAAAGCAAAGGGTTGTGGTGGAGGGATTGCAATCTGAGGGCTTTGACTCGTGGGGTCCTGCAGGCATCAGTTCTGGGACCTCTACCTTTTGTTATATTTATAGATGACTTAGATGAGGGGGTGTAAGTCTGGGTTAGTAAGTTTGCGGATGACACTAAGATCGGCGGTATTGTGGATAGTGTGGAGGTATGTCGGAGCTTACAGAGGGATATTGATAGGATGCAGACCGAGGCGGAGAAGTGGTAGATGGTGTTCAATCTAGAGAAGTACGAAGTTGTACACTTTGCAAGGACAAGCTCCAGGGCAGAGTCCGGGGTAAATGGTAAGATTCTTTGCAATGACGAGGAGCAGGGGGATCTGGCGGTTCATATTCACTGTTCAATGAAAGTTGCCTCACAGGTATCCTACAGAAGGCCTATGCGATATTAGCTTTCATAAATCGTGGGATTGTGTTTAAGAGCCGCGAAGTGATGATGCAGCTTTACAAAATTCTAGTTAGACCGCACCTGGAGCACTGTGTTCAGTTCTGGTCGCCACATTATAGGAAGGATGTGGAGGCGTTGGAGAGGGTGCAGAAGAGATTTACCATGATGTTGCCTGGATCACAGCGTATGGAATATGAAGAGAGGCTTATGGTGCTAGGGAGGCACTGGACAGGAGGACGATAAGGGGATACATGACAGAGTTGTATTCAATATTGCAAGGGATAGATAGAGTAGACAGCCAGCGCTCTTTCCCAGGGCACCAATGCTCAAGACAAGAGGGCATGGCTTTAACTTAACGGGTGGGATGTTTACAGGAGATATCAAAGGGAGGATTTTCACCCAGAGAGTGGTTGGTGCATGGAATGCGCTGCCTGGTGGACGCAGAAACGTAGGACAGTTTCAAGAGATTGTTGGATAGGCATATGGAGGAATGTGGGACAGAAAGATATGCGGGAGGAATGGGTTAGAAAATGTTAAGTGTGGTTTTATGGGCGGCACCACATGGTGGGCCGAAGGGCCTTCATTATGCTCTATTTTCTATTGTTCTGTGGTTCTCTGGTTCTGTCCTCATTTCTGAACCAACCAAGTTACAGTGAACATCCGTTGCAGTATATTTTTAAGTCCAAGCGGAAACTGCATTCACCTTTAGCTGGGACACTACACCGACAAATTTACCAAATGTTCTGTGTATTGCTGTGAATACTTACCAAATATTATCATTAACTTGATGATGATTTCTGTTCAATTTTGTTCTTTCTTTTGATCCCTTTAACTGCATCAAAAATCCGCAGGAAATAACTGTTACGAACTAGCAGCAAAAGAAACATACAGAGACATGTATAAGTGTTAAAAACTACTTTGTTAATAACTACTTATGATCATAAGAAAAATAAAAGTAAAAATGTTAGAATTTTAGAAGTAAAAATGTTAAACCCAGAACATTAACCCCAAAAACTAACTGAACTTGCCGTGTCTGTGCGTGTGTGGCAAATTCTCAAACTCCACATCCAGGAATGGTTCTTAAAGTTCAGTTCAGCACATGCATCTCTTTCTTGAAAACCCTGTAGATTGTAACAAAAATGCATCTCTTGCGTTCAAAATTCTCGGCATTCACTCGCTGATAGTTTAACAGATTCCTCGTAATATCTGCCCTGATTTAATTTCTTAACCCTTGGCTCAGAATACCATAATCAGAGGAAACAGCGATTTTTCAACTGTGCTGTGAAACATATTGACAATTTTTAATGCTTCGATGGAATCATCTTTCAGATCTTCTAATCTACAGTGTGTGCAGACTCAGTCCGTTTAACTTACCTTGAACTAACAAAGTCACTATATCAAGAATGAATCTACTAAACCATCACTTCACTCTCCCCGTGACAATCAATAAGCGAGAAGGCCCTGGGGGTATTGAGCAACCGAGGAAGTTCGAAGTATAAATCCAGGTACACCTGAAGGTAGCTGCACAGGTTGCTTAGCTGGAAAAGAAGACAAACTGGAGACTTGCCTTCAATAGAGGGGGCATGACGCGTGAGAGCAGTGACGTTTTGATGTAATTCCACAATACGTTAGTCACTTCACAGCTGGAGTAGTGTGAAAGTAAAATTGGACGGTCAATCACTTCCTCTGCTGGAGCTACAAAACGTTTCTTGCTTCGGCATCAGTTCCAATTCATTAGTTGCAATTAATATTTTAGGTAGTTTGTTTTAGATTTCATCACTTGGAGAGAATAGGCCTTCCCACACCAATGGTCTGATTTAATTATCTTGAGCTATCAGCATATTAAGAAAAATGAACAAAAATGAGTAACTGGGAACTTTCCTGCTGTCATCTGACGTCACACTCCATCACCTACAACCAGGAAATTACAGACCACATCGTTTTGTTTTAAACTTAGATTGAATCTCAAGCGGTTATGTCCATTGAACTTCTCTTCTGTCTCTGGAGTAAAATAATGTATTTTAACGTGGTTTATGAATAAAAAATATTTCATAATGCAACAAAATGAGAAGGAACGCAGTAAGGTGGGAGAACATTGTGAGCACCACCGTTATTATGTTTTCCTTAGTCTCTTCCAAGCTTTTCCAGATACAAATTGGAACCTCATCCAATATGAGTCCAACATGCAATTATTAGTCAGACGTTATTAGTACACGTTCTAAAAATATATAGATAGCTCTGGGCCATCGCCAAAGACAGCATCGCAGAATGGAAAGCTTAAAACTGATGGCAAGTCTGTGTTACTTTTGTACATGGTCTCTGTATTGCCTTCACGAAGTTGAGCAGGATTCCAACCGTGCATGAAATACCACACTGGATATTCTGGAAAAAAAAATCGCAAAATGTTTTCCGATGAAGTCAATAGGTGCCACTTCACAAATGGTAGGTTAGATTTGACCAGTCAACAGTCGATATTTGATATTTCAATGAACAGAATCAGACGCAAGTGTGTACTCAACCAAAAGCCCAAATTTATAACGCTTCCCATAGGCAAACACGATTAATGACCTGCTGTGAACACTGGACGGGAAGGCAGTTTTGTCTGCCTGCCTCCGATGAGGTGGTCCTTGGGTGGCTATTGTGTTCTGTGAAGATGAATTGATTGGGGTGACCACAATTCAGCATCTGCATTAGTTTCATGGTGCAGCGATTTGTCAGATGTCGTACTGAACGAAGATCGTGTCCTTTGTCGTCCTGGAATGATCATTAGGTCTGCCTGTATGGAGGGTGTATTGCTTGGAGGATCTATTACAGTCATGGGGCATAAGAGAGGCTGCATTACTTGAGGAGTCTGGACGGTTGTAACTCCCAGTTTCTACAGCAGTTGAGGAACTGTGTTCATTCAAGTGGTTGCATTGTCTTTAAGATCTGTCATTTGTAGAAGTTGTATCAGTGTAAAATACTGTCATTATACGAGGAGCTGGTTTCAGTCGCTGCAGGAGTTTGAGGTCGGCGTCCAATATTACTTCAGGAGATACTGCAAAGCTAAGAGGCCATGCAACATTGAATGGGAAAATGATGGCAGAGTTTCGAGCGGCTTCACTAGTTCAGTTACTGTATAACACTGTGCTATTCTCATTATTTTCAGGATTCCCTGTGAGCTGACGTGGCCCGTTGACTTCAGTGCTCTAAAGTTCAAGTCGTTTGACAACTTGTATTATTTTCTGACTTTGCGTTTATTTGAGGATCTTTAGAAACCCGCCGGTCTCAACTGATTAAATGGTCTGTATTTTATGAATGCGCCTGCCAATTTGAGTGGCAACGTGAACATCGCATGCTATACCAGTTTGTGGCACTGTTTTATTTCTGCAGTTTGATTTCTGTTCAAGATATTTAATTAATTGGAACGCATTTTATTCGTTCAAATTGCTTCAGTCAGACAGGTTCTGTACAGTGGAATGAAAATTCATTTAGTTTAATTCCTGCACTAGTCTGAGAGGCTGTCTGACCAGGTTTGAGTTTTGAGAACCCAAGGTTATCCCGCTTCTTGTTGGTAGCCCAGGGTAATAACCGCATGAGATCACTGAACTGCTCAGCCAGGTTTGGATGCCATCCTTGGATGAGGTGATCTTTGAGTGGCTCATTTCCCCTGTTAAGATGAATTGTTTGGGATAACCACAACTCATCACTGTACAAGTGTCACGAATAAAATTCTGATATGTGATAGAGCTAACATCTGTAAATGTGATGGAAACACTTAATTAGTTAGAGGTACTTTGTTAATAAAATGGTGCAGTCTTTTTATTTAAGTCCCACGCCCTAATTGTCCAGCCACAAGTAATACGCAAAAGTAATAACCCATCGGCTGATCAGGGCGAGTAATGCCTGCTGTGATTGTGCGTGGCCATCCCATCCCGAGTCATGAACTTGAAAACAAGTTCGGTAATAATAAAAAAGTATTTCTCAATGCAATGCGTCATAAAAATAAACAACTTGATTCTATTTTTATTGTCTTGAGTCCATGATGTAGCCAATTATACGTTCTCTGGATTGATTCACTTGGGGATTTAATTACGTATAAAATGAGATTTAAATTAAGTACCTGAACATTTCATCCAGATTCTTTTGCTCTCGGAAAATGGGGAAAGAAGTTATATTGCTGACGAAGGAGATTTACTACCCAGTTCTCGCGACTATTGGGGTCCCCGGTGAGTCATCGTATACTGATTTCTTGTAATCAATGCCAACAACGCGTTGATTGACAAAACTTCTTGGAGAAATATGTCGTATTTTCTGAATGACATTCGATGCCAAAGGCAGGTGATTGACGACATGCAATTACATCGTGAGCACAGTGGAACTGTCAAAATTAATGAAGGTGCAATATTACAAACAGCTTAAACCCAAAAGTGCTATCAGGACTAACATAACATCCATCCAGAATGATGGCCGCATCACTGCATTGTCCCCTGCCTTTCGCATATAGTGATGTTGTGTTATTGAAGATCAATGGGAGATTTCCCTTTCAGCCGATATCTATACAATGTCAAGCAGACACGACAACGGGATTATTTTATTCCTTTCTATTTCTTTCAGCAAACCTAGTGGCAATCGCGATTCTCTCCAAAGGAAACTGCGGCCTCTCCAAGTGTATCTCCGTCTATATGCTGGGTATGGCTGTGACAGATCTACTGGTGATGATCATCAATGTAATTGGGTATTATGTTTTAATGTACCACTTTCCACGTTCCTTTCTGTTGTACACTCCTGTTTGTAAGACTCATTTATACGTGACAGCAAATACACTAGATATGTCTGTTTGGTTTACTATTTGCTTCACCTTTGATCGATGTATCGCTATTTGTTACCCAAAGCTAAAGGCGAAGTATTGCACAAGGAGAACGGCGACAATCGTACTCACAACGTTCACCTGCGTGATCATCTTTAAGAATATTCCATTTTTCTTTGCATATGAAGCGATGCAAACTGTTGACAAGTTGCAGTGGGGCTGCAAGGAAAATGTACGATTTTTTACTTCACATTTGGGTTCAGGATTCCTGATGTTTTATGTCTTCTGTCTCGGTCCCATTCCTTTTATGTTAATATTTTTGTATAACTCGTTGACAGTCAGACGTATTTTAGTTGCCAGCCGAGCTCGCAGAAAGCTTCGTGGTAACAGGAGTGAGATCGAACGTGACACAGAGGAAGAAACCAGAAGGAAATCCATTATTTTGCTCTTCGCCGTCTCAGGTAGTTTTGTCTTGTTCTGGGCAACAGCAGGTTTGAGCTTTGTAACGACAGGACTGACAAACATTAATAGTTACCGGGGTGACCGCGCAAATCCAGCGTACATTGCCACGGAAGTCGGAGCCATGCTAAAATATTTGAGCTGTTGTTCAAACACGTGCATTTATGCTGCTACCCAAAGTAAATTCAGAGGGCAACTGAGGGAAATGGGAATATCAGTCTGGAAGATAATTCTGAGATTATTTGGAAAATAAGTCTGTGAAAATACCCATGGTCTGAAGCCGCGCAAGGATTTTCATTTGTTTCTATTTTAGGAGCCTCCCTTTTTGCACTTACTAAGTTGAGTAAACAAATCACCAACCCAATAGTTAAACAAACCATACAAATATGGTTTCAATTTGGTGTTTTTTTGGATTGAATAAATTTATTTTATCAAGTCCTATCCAATCTATTTCTTTTCATTAAACCGTCCAGAATTGACTTAGCTTTTCTTTTTGGAAAATAACAGGAATAACTTGCTTTCGTGATTTCTTCATTGATAACTTTTTTTGTCTTTTGAACAGCTGTCTAATAAATACAATTTGCCTAGATCACATTTTTTTCATATTTACAGATTAGACATTTTTAAAAGTTATTTTACCTTCTTTTCCGATTCCATATGAAATTGAAATTACGGGGAAAATCTTAGGTTTTAATCCTTATCAGTCGGGCTTTACAGCAATAATTTATGATACGATTATGAAAGTACGTCTAGAGACACTTGTTAAAATTGAGAATGAATGGGAAAGAGAACTCCAGATATTTTTACATACCGAGACATGGAAGAGAGTTCTCCAATTAGTTAATACATCTTCGATGTATGCTGGACACTCTTTGATACAGTTTAAGGTGGTTCACCAGACCCCTGTGTCTCAGGAAAAGTTAGCCCTTTTTTATCACCATATAAATCCTAAATGTGACAAATGTAATTTTACTGTTGCTTCGCCGATGCATATGTTTTGGTCCTGCCCTCTTTTGGAAAAATATTGGAAAGATATTTTTCACACTGTTTCAGTTGTATTGAATATTGATTTACAACCTGGCCATTTATCCGCTTCAGCTTATCACATGATTGCATTTGTCACATTAATGGCCAAGAGATCCATTCTATTTAATTGGAAGGACCATATACATCCTACCACATTTCAATGGTTTCCACAAATTATAACATGTTTAAACTTAGTAAAAAATAGAAGTGGTACTGTTGATCCGTCGTTTAAATTTGAGGAAGTTTGGATTCCATTTATTCAGTATTTCCATATGATGTAAGCAGGCCTATTTCGAATCCTTTCAATAACCTTTGACGAAAGAGGAGCGGAGCTAAAGACATAATGTTTTTTAATCAGTCCAGTTTATTTTTGTAAATTTCTGGTTTGCTTTTGTTTATTAATTTTTATTTGGGGTTCTCTTTTCATATATTTAAACTTCTTTTCAATTGTTTTTGTATCATGCTCATTGAGCAAGAGAGCGGCAGGTCCAGATTATCTTTTGTACTCCTTGTGATTATATTATTAACTTACATTATTGTTATCCCGATCTCCGCACCATACATATAATCATTAATGTTATGTATATTAATTTGAATTGATTTGAAATTCAATAAACAGATTGAAAAAGAAAGAAAATACTCATGAAGTCAATTCGATTCATTTGTGTTTTCTGACCTGGTGAATGGATATTTTGTTGTAAACATTACTTCAATTTTTGTGGAACTTCTTTAGGCAAGTGAATGTTATTTATCCTGCAAGCTTATCATGTTCTACGTTCAAGGATCAACGCAGTGCACTTAGTCAATTGGGAGGCAGCAGAATCTTTCCTGCACCCCCGCACATGAGCGCGCGCGCACACACCGGAGCGCGCAGACCAAAACACACAGATACATAGACACAGGCACGCACACACACACTCACGCACACACAAACATGCACACACACAGACTACGTTTCTGCTACGTCTGTTTATTGCACAAGTAACCTTTTATTTGGCTCAGTGACCACCCTAATGTTTGCAAAAGTGAATATAATAACTTCCTTGAATTATTCCTCATAAAACAGTACAACACAGAAGCAGGCCCCACCGCAACCGAACCTGCAATGATGAATAACGAGTGACTTGAAATCCTGTATTGTTCTCCATACGAACCCATGGGTTCCTCCCAGATTCCTCCACTTTCCTAATCAGGGTTAAAATTACAGAGGCTCATTAGACTACCACATCCCCATCTTTGGGAAGTGGAAGAAGTCAAATAGAATCACGCGCTGCCCGGAGAACGTACATAATTACAAATGGAGTACCATAGCTCATGATTTACCCTAACATCTGGAATTTTTTCGGCCCATCAGCTCAGCCTCTGAACCACGGTGAATTCTTTACGCCAGGCGAGTCAACACCATTTGCAAATAAAGCACCACTACGGTAGAAGTCATTGTACTCTCTGCAGAGCTGAATTACAATCGATGTTTCTGCGCATGTGTGTTTTTGGGTTGGTTTTGTTCCAGCATTGCAATCTTGACATTGGATGCAACTGCTTTAAGCGATTTCGATAAAGCACCAGGAGTAATATCATTAAACTTTTATCCCAAAGAATGGCGCATTTCCTCAGATTGTCTGCAAATTCAATGCAGTCGTCAGCTCTGGCGAAATTTAACGATGATATTTCTTAAATTCGGACTCCATACCATTACCAATACTCTTGTGTGGGCGTTCGAGGATAATTTGTTTTACGAAGTACATCTGCAGCTACATGGGAATTGCTACCCCTTGGCAGAGTCAGTGGGAGGCGTTTTTGTAGCCACACCAAGCTGGAGAAGTATGAAATCTCAAAAACAAAGTGTGTTGGGCAGACGGGAACTTACGGGAAGGTGTAACAGGGTAAATGGTTGCAAGGAACAGTAACAGAAACTAGTGTTAGAACCAACTACCAGTCCTTCTCCTGCTGCTTCACTGGCAAAGGTTGGAGTTGTGGTATAGTGATTGCACAGCATACGATACCATGTGCCACCACTACTTTGCACAGAGAGGAGCTGCGGGTTTAACGGAGGATGGTTGAGGTGGGTGTGCGCTGCTACTAGGTGTATTACATTACTTGCAGGAGAGCGATAGGTTTGTGGGGAAGGGAACGGGATCCATGTAAGATTGTCTAATGTCTCTTTCGAATGGCTAACCAGGGAGAATTACATAAGGGAGCATGGGAGAGATGCTGTTGGGATCTCTGGGTACGCTCAAATGCCCAGTCCATTGAACCATAGAACAACGCAGCACAATACAGGCCTTCGGACCATGATGTGCCAAACCTCACACTATCTAACCCTTTCCTACATATCCCTCGATCCCACATTCCTCCATATGCCTATCCAACAATCTCTTGAACCTTTCTAATGTATCTGCCTCCACCACCACCCCAGGCAGCGCATTCCATGCACCACACACTCAGTCCACAGCAATCGGGTAATGTAACTTGTTACCCGGCCAAGGATGGTATGTGGCCACTCTGTCAGCCTGGTTTGCAATTGGAACGATCGGGCCGGTCACGGTCCCCTGCCCCCAGAAGGCTTATGTCCGACGAAGACTTATGGTGCAGTCAGTAGTGAGGTGTTCTGTGAGGACTGGAGGTATCCTATGTCATTGGATCTCCCTTATTGTCGTTAATTTATGGATTACTGAGTACTCTCTCTCTGGGGGGTTCGGTAGGAACTATAGCCGCAAAGAAACGGAACTACCTTATTTATGGACTGGCCACACTGGGAAACAGAACTATGAAGGGCCTGGAGGCAGTGAACCGGAAAATGTCGGAGCTTCGACTTTATGCCCAGCAGACCCGGTGTGCTGTGGACTACCAGTTGGCTCAGCAAGAAGGAGTATGCGCCATAGTAGGGGACAAATGTACCACCAATGTGACAGACGAGTCCTAAAACATCTCCCATCCCATTCAAGATATTAAGCGGCAAGATAGTTTTAGGCAGGAATTTACAGGAGAGACAGGTTGGTTGGGGTGGCTACTAGGACGATTGTGAGCATCATACCTCCTGCATGGAGCGGTGGAACTAATCGTCATATAACAGCATACTGTCTTAATGCCTGTTGTCAGGTCATTTATAAGAATCATTTTTCAGCTTATTTATCAGCTCTCGGCCCCGTTCTCGGCGTCGCTCTAGTTTACCATGTAATAATAAAATGAAGGAATGAGGACGTGACGGGTTAAGAAATGCAACCATACTTATAGCTGGTGGAAAAAACATATACATGAAATATCTGTGTGTGTGTGTGTGTGTCTGTGTGTCTGTGTGTGTGTGTGTCTGTGTGTGTGTGTGTGTCTGTGTGTGTGTGTCTGTGTGTGTGTCT
>JARFYF010002147.1:0-10820 GCA_030265395.1 Rhina ancylostomus | reverse complement strand
GGTGTGTATTGTTATCTAATCAGTCCAGCATGGAATCCATGTGCTGGACAACAAGGCATTAATGGAGATAAATTGAGAGCCAGAACTCAGAACCATAACAGATACATGACTTGGTCACCTTCTACTCGAATGGCGAACTTTGATTCTCCGCCACACCCTAACCCCCCACACACTTGTTGTTCAGAAGTTAAGCGTTGGCTTCAGGAGAATGACAATAAACCTGATCCGATTCTGATATTCGAGAGAGGAAAATTTATAGGGCACCCACCCCACAATTGTCCACCTCCTCTTTCGACAGATTGCAAATTCTGGAATTCAGTACCACCTCAAGGAACCCCTGCATCGTAAACGTGAAGGGCATAGGAAAACTGGGTTCGTTGAGTGAGAGGAATTAATATGTCCCTTCTCCGTTTTTACTGCACAGGACTAGTTGTCGTTCATCGGTAATACAGTGGTAGAGATTGTGCTTGAAAATACTGCACCTAAGTTCCCCAAGAAGCATTTTCTTATTCATGGAGCAGTCCTGTATAATTACAGTTCTCCATTTCTCCTGGGAAAAGGGTGACTAACATCATTTACATGCACCTGAATCATGTATATAACAGTTCCAAATAATATATATTAATAAAAACTCCACGTTGTTTTCTCCGGAGTTAATTGACCCGAAATAACATGCTTGTTGACGCTGTTGCCATATTTCTCAAGAAGTAATAATCGATGGTGTAATCTTATCAGCGGAGACCCGTTGGTATTCCTGGTAAGTTCTCTGCGGTCGCTTTATAACTCGGCTTTAACTGCGCTCTGATGCACAGGTTTATGGTGTTCACGCTGACCAGTTTTCTGGGACCATTTGTCAAGTTTTCAGCAGTTTTATGACGAAATCCACAAAGTCTCTGCTGCTGTCGTCCAGCAGCTGCTGCGTTTCGTCTGGTTTGCTCTGATTCGGTACTGATAATGGTTTTTTGGGTGAAAGAACAGAGGTTCCCGGCGCTGAATGTACTAATATCACTCGGCCAGGGGCTGGTTTGGGAACATGACCAACTGTACAAATGTTCATGCTGAGAAGATAAACTACTCTGAAATGCAAATATTTGACCTTGATGTGACGAAGCTGGATAGAATATACCTCGTAATTCCTTGTGATGTAGAAGGAAGCTCTTCGGCCACTCAAGTCTATGCTGCCGTCTCGTGCTTCCTGACGATAGACAAGGAAGCCTTTCGGCCCGCCGTGTCTATGCTGGTCGTCAGATCGATCTTAGACCATTTCCCTCTTGTCGATTCTTCCGAAGTCCCTTGTAAACCTCCTGCGGTCCAACTCACCAGGGGACAATTTGCAGTGAGCGAGTGATCTACAGGCGCGACTTTGGGATATGAAACAAAACGATGGTAGTTGGCTGCACTCCACGCTCTTTCAGTAAGAACATTCAAGGTCCACACAGCGAGTTCCAGAGTTCACGACCAACCCTGCGTCGCTGAAAATGTGAGGGTGCGGCATTCGCTGCTGCACGATTGTCCCTGACAAACTAGTTCACTGTGGGTAGAGGTAAATACAGAGTTAAAGATACAGAGGGCCCTCCTCAACGGCGGAGAAAGCTGGCGTGACCGGGTGGTGCATCAATAGAACATGGAACATAGAAACAATAGAACATAGAAATAGAAGTGGCCCTTCGGCCCACCATGCCTCTGCGGCCCACGATGTCAATTTAACTAATCCCGTCTGCCTGCGCGTTATCAGTATTCCCTGGTGTTCAGCTCCTTATTCAAGTACCTCTGAAACTTTGCTGTCGTCCCTGATTCCACCACCTGCTCTGGCAGCGCGTTCCAGGCACCTCCCGCTCTCTGGGTTAAACTCCTATCTCGTAAATCTCCTGAAATTCACCACCACCCAATCTGTGTCCTCTTATATTTGACGATTAAAACTGGAGAAAAGACTCTGTCTATCTACTCAATCTATTTCTCTCGTAACCTTAAACACAGATCACCCTCCAACCTCTCCAGCGCCTGAGAAAACAATTCAAATATGTCCAACCTTCCCTTATCGTTAATGTTCTGTGATGCAGGCAACATCCTGGTGAACCTCCTCTCCATAGAACCATGAATCACTACTGCATAGAAAACAGGCCATTCGGCAGTTCTAGTCAGTGCCGAGACTTTATTACGCTCGTCCCATTGACCTGTACCCAGTCCATAACCCTCCAGACCTCTCGCATCCATGTAACTATCCAACTTATTCTTAAAACCTAGTGAGCTCGCATTTACCATGTCAGATGGCAGTTGGTTCCGCACTCTTACCGCTCTGAGTACCCCTAATTTTCCTCTAAACCTTTGCCCTTTAACGCTAAAGCCATGTTCTCTTGTATCTATCTCTCCGATTCCTGGTGGAAAGAGCCTACCCGCAGTTACTCTGTCTACACCCCATATAATTTTGTAAACCGCGACCAGATCTCCCCTCATTCTTCTAAATTCCAAGGGATAAAGTCCGAACTTGTTCAATCTTTCCCTGCAACTCAACTCCTGAAGACTCGGCAACATTCTAGTAAATCTTCTCTGCACTCTTTCAATCTTACTGACATCCTTCCAAAAGTGAGGTGACAATACTCCAAATTTAGCCTCGCCGTTGTCCTATTCAACCTCACCATAACATCCCAACTTGTATACTCAATACTTCGATTTATGAATGCCAGGATGTCAAAATCCTTCTTTACAACCCTGTCGACCTGTGACGCCACTTTCAGGAAATGATGTATCTGAACTCCCAGGCCCTCCGCACTCCTCAGTGCTCTGTCATTTACAGTGTATGTCCTACCTTGATCTGTCCTTCAAAAAGCAATAATTCACACTTTTCTGCATAAAATTCCATCAGCCAGTTTTCTGGTCCATGGTTTACAGCTGGTCCAGATCCCCCTACCAGCTTTGAAAGCCTTCCTCGCTGTCCACAACACCTGCAATCTTAGTGTCATCATAAAACCTGCTGATCCAATGTACCACATTATCATCTCGATCATTAATATACTCAACAAACAACAATGGACCCAGCACAGATTCCTGAGGCACCCGTCCAGTCACAGGCCACCATTCTGAGAAACAATCATCCACAACCACTTATTGTTTTCTCCCACACAGCCAATTTCGAATCCAGTTTACAAACTCTCCTTGGATACCTCGTGTCTGAACCTTGCGAACTAACCTCCCATGTGAGACCTTGTCAAAGGCCTTACTGAAGTCCATGCAGACAACATTCAGAGCCTTTCCTTTATCTGCTTTCTTGGTAACCTCCACTCTTAGCAACGCCTAACCTTCTTCCAGCAAGATGGCGATCAGAGCTCCACGCCATATTCCAAATGTGTCCTAACTGAAGTTTTGTGCAGCTTCAACTGACTTCTATTCTCACTACTGCCACCAATGAAGCGACGCGCTACGAGGGGTCGTGGTGGAGGCAGATTCGATGGTAATATTTAAGAGGCATCTGGTCAGTCACATGATTAGGCAGGGAATGGATGGATACGGATGTTGTGCGGCAGACAGAATGATTTAGATTGGTATCATTGTTGGTACAAACACCGCGGACCGATGAGCCTGTTCCTGTGCTGCACTGTTCCATGTTCTATTTCGGCATTCGGAATTTCGGCACTCGGCGCTGCTGTGGTAAATGGCATTCTCTTTCCGAGCGGTTTTTTTCCATAGTCGCCAGTTTAGTTTTGGAAGCTCTTAACTGAATGCCCAAGACCCTCTTCAGTAATCGCATGGCAACCGTCCTCACAGTAATGTGGCGATTAGCGTAACGCTATTGCACCGCCAACGACCCAGGTTCAATTTCCGCTGCTGTCTGCAAGGAGTTTGTTCGTTCACACGTGTGTTTTTTCCGGATGTCCCGATTCCTCCCATATTCAAAAGACGTTCAGGTTAGGAGCTGCGGGCATGCGGCCTTGGCGCCGGAAGAGTGGCGACATTGGAAGGCTGATCCCCAGCACATTCTCAGAAATGCAAAAAGGCGCATTTCACTGTGTGCTTCGATGTACATGTCACTAATAAAATAACACTTTTTTTTCATTTTACCCAGTCCGGTCATATTCTGAGACACAGCATCATACAACACTGAAACAGGCCCTTCGGCCAAAATGATCCATGCTGACCGAGATGCCTCTCCAAGCTAGTCCCATTTGCCAGGATTTGGCCCAGACATTAAAAACCTGCCACAACAACTGCCTTTTAAAACTTGTTATTGAAAATGCCTCAACGACTTCCTGTGGCAGCTGATTTCATGATATATCATCCTTTGCGTAAAAAAATGCCCTGAGAGATGCTATCATCTCTCGTTCTCTATTCCCCAAGTCCGGGATAAAGACTGAGTGCATTCACTCTTGTCTTTCCCCTCATGATTTAATACATCGGATACTTCAGAAAATAATGTCCAGGCTTCTCCAACCTCGACCTGAAAATCAATTGCTCCAGACCCGTCAACACAGCTGTAAATCTTATCTACCCTCTTTCCAGTTTAATAATATCGTTCCGATGGAAGGGCGACCAATACTGAAAGTAATACTTCAAGTGCGGCCTCAACAGCGTCTTGTATAACTGCACAATAAGCTCCTAACCTCCATACAGAAAGGCATCTAGTCAACTCTCTACTCTAATCGTGCTGGTATCAGATGTCTGGGCTGGGGCCTGCAAACAAATCTCCTGTGAGTCATTTTCAAGTTGTCAGCGTGGGTTTCCTCCGGATGTTGCGGTTTCTTCCCACATTACAAAGACTTCCGGGTTATGAAGTTGGGCGTCTGCCATGTTGACGCCGGAAGCGTGGCGACACTTGCGGGCTGCCCCCAGTGCACTCTCCGCCACTGAGAGTGTGTGTTTCCATGTCAATGCGAATAATCAAGATACCTGAAATAAATTATGATCACATGTTTTTACGGGATTGGTGTTGCAATAACGCATGAATGATCCGGCCTGAAGACAGATTGGGAAGTGCACATTTGTTTGCACTGTTATGCTATTTAATTCTGCCGTCTAAAACCGCTTCAAAGACTTGGCTATGGAATTGCAGTTGCCCGTGAACATTCATTGCCCTCTGCATCTCTTAAGTTGAATTCGCTGCACAATTGAGTGGATGCGAAGTTGTTGTGTGTGTGCCCTTTGTCGTTGCTATCGGATGTTCTTCATTTGATCTGTCGATAAAAATGAGAAGATGATGTGCTTCATTTTTTTCGCATTGAACATTGCTCGTTTCCAAATTTCAGTTTGCAAAGATGACGGGAAGTATTTTAATGGCTGTCCGGTTTATTTGTCATAATCCAGCCAAGTCCAAGGGCGCAGATAAAATAGACGGTGTCAGTGAGCAAAAGGGAACTCAGTGGACTCCTCCAACTGGAACTCAATTCCAAAACCTCACATATTGCCACTGAAGATGAGGTCATCATCAGAAAAGGATGATGTCGAGAATAAAGGATCAGAGTTTGGATTCATTCAGTCCAACAAGAAACGTAATAGAGTTAGACAACATGGAAGCAAGACATTCGGCACCTCGTCCATGCCGACTAAGGTGCCTTCCAGAGCTAGCCCCATTGGCCTGCGTTGGACCCCCATTGGTCTGTACCTTTCCGATCTATGAATTTGCCCAGGTATCTTTTAAACGTTGTAATTTCCCCGCATCTACCACTTCCCTGACAGTTTATTTCATTACTCCAACACCCTGTATGTGGAGAAACTTACCCCTCGGGTCGACTTTAATCATTTCCACTCCAACCTGTGCCCTCTAGTTTGTGACTCCCCCGCCCTGGGGAAAAATGACCACCACATTATCTGTACATTAATGGTTTTACAAACCTCTGTGACGTCACGCCTCAGCTTCCTTCACTCCAGGGATAACAGGCCCAGCCTGTCCTTGAAACATGTGCCCTCCGGTGCAGGCAACATGCTGTGCTTCTTCTCTGCAACCTGTCTGGTTTAATCGCATTCCTCCTCCAGAGAGAAAAACAGAAAGTGGAGACAGTGCACAAGAGAGAGATGTGTGACATGGTAAGTGTGAGAATAAATAACTGAGGGAACAGTAACTATAATATTGACCAAACATCTGTTGAAGCCGATTGCAGTAGTTCACAGTTCATATGAAATGGGCTTTCCGTGAAGAAGTGGAAACTTGAATGAACGATGGCAACATCAAGCTATCAGGAAAGGCACCTGGGTTTGACAATGTGATGAAGAAAGGAATATTATTGGCAGTCTGTCGGAAAAATAAAGCTTTACTCCAAAGGAAAGCCTTAAATGGTCGGCTTCATTTGCAGAGTGACAGCTTTATAGAGAACGGAAACAGGCATTTCGGCCCAGCTAGTCCTTACAGACCATTAAAGACCAATTTAATCCGTCGCTGCATTTCTTCTAGTCCAATCCCTCCAGATTCTATCTCTCGCCCACAACTAGCGTCAATGTCACAGTAATCAATTAACCCGCCGAGCCGAAAGCCTTCAGGATATGGGAGAAAACCGTAGCACACGGTGGAAAGCCGCAAGGTTACAGTGGGTAAGTGCAAAGTCCGCACACGGACAGGAGCCGGATTGAACTTGGGTCTCTGGCGTTGTGAGACCGGTGCTCTACGAACAGTGTCACTGTGCAATCTGTCATAGAGATTTGGATGCAACAACAAAGCGGGAAAATGCATCCTGTTGAACTGTTGTTTCCTCTGGTTTCTTCCTTGCAGTTAACCTGGTGGCCATCGTGATCCTGTGCCGGGGAAGTTGCGGTCTCTCCAAATGTATCACTCGCTACCTGGTGGCCATGGCGGCGTCCGACCTCCTGGTCGTTCTCACTGATCCCTAACTGAGGTGGACTGGTGAGATTTATTTCCCCAATTCACCGCTGCACATCACCCCGGTGTGCAGCCTCATTATCGTACTGCTTGTCTCGGCCACGACAATTTCTGTCTGGCTGACGGTCGCTTTCAGCTTTGACCGATTTGTGGTCATTTGTTGTGAGAAGCTGAAAACCAAATATTGCACCGAGAGAACGGCGGCTGTGGTTATCGGGTCAGTGAGTGTGGTGGGCTGTCTGGTGTCTGCCCCCTGGTATTTTATTTATAAACCACTATTATTCATTGGAAATATTCCATGGCACTGCCGTACAAAACCAAGTTTCTATATTTCACGAGCTTGGGCCGCATTTGAGATGATGCACCTCATTTTATCTCCTTTCCTCCCGTTCTTTCTGATTGTGGTGTTCAATGCTCTGACAGTGAGATCTGTTTTAGCGGCCAGTCGAGTCCGCAAGGGGCTCCAGGGCCGCACAAATGGAGAAAATGTCGAGGACCCGGAGATGGAGAATCGAAGGAAATCCATCGTTCTACTCCTCGGTATATCGGCAAGTTTTATATTGTTGTGGACGACAAAGGTTTTATATACCGTTTATGGACGGATTGCAGGCATTCAGGTTTATTCCTCTTACTCCGACCCCAATTACATCACGGAACAAGTCGCGTTTATGATGCAAGTTCTGAGTTCCTGCACCAACACGTGCATTTATGTCCTGACCCAGAGCAGATTCAGAGAACAGCTGATGAAGACGACGAAATACCCACTGCATGCAATTGTTCAGTTAGTTCAACGATAGAAAGAACCAAAAGCGTTTTGTATCCCAGAATGACGTCACACATCGTATTCCATCCACTGCAACTCCATGAGATGGGATAGACATTCTTTCAACCGTTTGGGTAACGACCTTCATTCTGACTGGAAGGCGAATCTTTGTGATCTGTTGAGACAGAGTTGGCGCTGCAGACGAGTCATTAAAGATTCCAGCTGAAAATGTAAATATCCCCAGCTTGTTCTTCCATGAAGATATTGGTCGTTAATTCATGTATTTCATGATACGACTCGATATTTTTGTAGGCTTTGTTTCGCTTCTGACGCATCTTCAGATTCGGCAGTCGGTCTGATCGACATGGCACCGTTCGCCTGTTTGCAGAGTGAAATGCAGAGGTAGACAGATAGAGCAGAGAAGGGTTTGATAAGGAAGCATGATAGTCACTGGATATACCCCTTACCACCTCCACCACCACAGAACACACTCTGGTCACGCACACTTTCTTGCTCCCAAGTAGATGTGGGCCGATGTGAATGTCTTCCCTTCTTCTTCTTCTCTTCCATCTCATGAGTTCACCTTTGAGATTTTGTGCTCTCTGCTTTTGCGCATCACTTTCTCTGTGCACCTACATCACCTCATCGTTACAGATTCATCGACTTGAGCACCACAGAAACAGACTCTCTGGCCCAACTCGACTATCATGGATATATGTGCTGGTCCCATTTGACAAAGTTTCGTCCTTATCGCTCTAAAACATTTCCCTATCCAAGTGTGTTAAACGTTCTGATTGTAGCCGCCTTTACCAACTCCTCTGGCAGCTTGTTCCATCAACCTTCACCATTTGCGTGAAAAACGTGTCCCTCAGATCCCCTTTAATTCTGCCGTCGAGCAGGAGGTAGAGGAGCCTGAAGATCTGAGCTCAAAGTTTTGTTAACAGCTTCTTCCCCTCCTCCGTCAGATTTCTGAATTTTCCATGATCCGATGAACACTCCTCCATTATTCCTATTTTACACTGTTTTGTTTATTTATTTTTGATAACATGGTAAATTTTATGTCTTGCACTCTACTGCTGTCACAAAGAAACAAATTCCAAGGCATATGGTGATAACAATATACTCCATTATTATTCTGATTTCCAACCATCACCCCATCGTCCTGACAACATCCTTGTTAATCCTCAAGGGGCTGGAAGAACACACCAAGACAGGCAGCATCCATGGAGAAAACCTGCTGCCTGCCCTGGTGATTTCCTCCAGCATCTTGTTGTGTTTTTGTCATCGTGATTACTGCATCTGCAGCCGTTTGTTTCTCTCCTTGTGAATCTTCTTGCACTCTCTCTGTCTTATTCATATGTCACTGCTGCCGTGCTGAACACAACTTCACACAAGACCTCAGTTGTAGTCGTGTCAACTTTTTGTGCATCTGCATCTTTACGTCCCAGTTCTGGTACTTAATTCCCTGGCTGACGAAGGCAGGTAATGACATATGCCTTCTTCACCACCCTGTCGACACGTGTCGCCACGATCCGGGAACTAGGTCTCTCTGTTTAATAATACTCCCCATGTCCCTGCGATCTACTCTGTGTGTCCTGCCCTGCATTACCTTCCAAAATGCATCACTTCACACTTGCCAAGGTCAAACTACATTTGCCAGTTGACTCCTCGTACAACATTCTTCACTGTCTACTTTCCCATCGATTTTGATATCATAATCAAACTTAACAATCATGAAAGTAGCGTCACATGTGGACAGGGTGGTGAAGAAGAGTACTGGAAAGCTGGCCTTCATCTGTCATGGTACTGGGAATAGAAGTTGTGATGTTATGTTTCAGTTCTCCAAGGCGTTAATGAGGCCGCACGTAGAGTTTTGGGTTCAGTTTCCGTTGCCCTGCTATAGGAAAGATGCCACTAAGCTGGAAAGAATGCAGAAGAGATTTCGGAGGTTGATGTCAGGATTCGAGGGACTGTGCTACAGGGAGAGATTGGGCAACCCAGGATGTTATTCTTCTAGCGCAGAAGGCGGAGGGCTGATCTCACAGAGGTGTATAATTGGAGTGATGGAGTATTGCGTTCACTTTTGTCGCAAAGAATTTCAAAAGGCCCCACAGGGTTGGGTGCTGGTGAGTATTGTAGAACAGAAGGACCGAGGAATACAGGAGCACGGTTCCTAGATAGTGGCGTCGCAGGTAGACAGGTTGATGAGGAATGATTTTGGCACGCTGGCCTTCATCGGTCAAGACATTGAGCATCGACATTGATAGATTTTGTTGCAGTTGTGAAATACATCGATGAGACCACATTTGGATTACTGTGATCAGTTATGTTAATCCCGCAATAGGAAAGATGAAATTAGCTTGGACAGAGTGCACAATATTTACAAGGATGTTGCCGGAAATCAAGTTACTGAGTTGTGCAGAGAGGTTAAGCATATTGTGATTTCTTTCACTGAAGCGCAGGAGAATGAGGGATGAACTAACAAAGGTGGATAAACTCATGGGGGGCATGGATATTGTGAATGCACATCTACTTTTTCCTGGGATTGGAGAGTCACAAACGAGAAGGCATGGGTTTAAGGTGAAAAGGGAGAGATTTAATAGGAACCTAAGGTGCAACCGTATCACAGATAACGGTATGTATATGGAAAGCGCGGCCTTAGGAGGTGGTTGAAACAGGTATAATAACTATTTTAAAAAAATGAATTTGGACAGGTGCATTGATAGACAATATTTCGAGGGTGTTACGTCGCAGCAACAACAGAGCCATGTATAAAGGTTAGAATCTATTTATTGATAACTACTTGTAATAATAAGAGAAATAAAAACATAACATATTAAACATTGACCACAAAAATAAACTCGAAGTGTGTGTGTGGCAAATTCCCAAACCCCAAGTCAAGGAATTCTCAAAGTTCCGTTCAACAACTTATGATGGGCTTACTTATGATGAGCGCTTGTCGGCTCTTGGATTGAACTCACTGGAGTACAGAAGAATGAGAGGATCTCCCAGAAACACTTAGAATGTTGAAAGGACTGATCAAAATTGATGTGGTTTAGCTGTTTCCATTGGTGGTTGAGTCCAGGACCAGAGGGCACAATTTTGGAATTATAGGATACCGGTTTAAAACAGAGATGAGGAGAAATTTCTTTCGCTAGAGGGTAGTGAAATCATGAAGTTCTTTTGCAAATACAGCTATGGGGACCCAACCATTGTGGGAGTTTACGGAGGACATTGATAGGTGTCTAATAAGTC
>JARFYF010002132.1:0-10829 GCA_030265395.1 Rhina ancylostomus | reverse complement strand
TGAGGCAAGATTCCTTCCAGTTACTGACTGTGTTTGTCCTGAGGAAGTATCCTGACTCCAGTCTTGTATCAGTGTGCTGCATTTGGCTTTTCTGAGTTTGCTCAACATTGTGACAATGATAGTTTACTTTTTAGATTTCCAGCTGATAAGATGATTTATATCCACATCAAAATAAAGGCTGTTGCTGTCTGGAAATTATATTGTTTAAAGTAATTTATGTATTTTGTGGCAAAGGAAATGATGTCAAAGTGTACAGTATCTCCATTCCTTTAGTCAATAGTATGGCTAAACCCTGCATTGACAAGGAAGCAAAGGTATTGCTGAATTCCTTAATTACATATCTGACAAATATTCCTTTGTAGTTAGTGTGCTTCACTTAATTCGTACTGTGACCTTCCAACTTTATCAGAAGGCTGAAGAGGAGTCAATAGTAGTTGAGAATGCAATGTCTTTGCTACAAATTATGCGAAGGACATTGTGGATCAACTCACCTTAACAGAGGAAGAACTTCAAATGCTTTGCTGTATTTCAGATTGATTTTAAGGTCTGTGGTCCTCAAAGGGCAAATGTGGAGTTCAATTAACAAGCTCATTAGAACAGTACAGGGGACCATAAAAGAATCATAAAGGCTCCTGGAAGTAAGGGAATGGAAGATTGATCAGTTCAAGGTCATTTTAATGACTGTATACAATTTAAACAAGGTATCACCTATAATGATTACTATCTATAAGAAGAGGTTGGAGTAAGAAGGTTTTGGTGTGAATTTATCTTGTTATGTGTAGCTGCAGTACAAAAATTAGCAATCTTGAAATTTTTTTGTGTAACACACTTTCAGGCAAAAAACAGAAAATTTCATTGCAGAAACAAATGGTCCGACTTACCCATTGGAATCTAGAATGAACACTGTAAGAATGAAGAATGCTTTTAAAGGTTCAAATTTTGAATTTGTTCTGCCCCACCTCTGACTTGCCATGGAATAAACTCACTCATTCAACAAACCATGCCACAGACGTACAGCAAACATCTCTTAGCAGTGCTTTTATTTAAAAGAAAGCTCATCTATTACAGAGCATGTCATTGTTTCTATTTCTTTATGGGGTACTGCCAAATCTCTGATCATTTTCATACATATATTTTGACCCGCAGATTATTTTTAATTCAACCTTTTTGCTAGGCTGCTTTTAAAACAGCTCTGCTACAGTTGTCAGGGATCTGGCAGACTTGCCTTTGAGATCAGAAGATGGGATGGGGAGAGAATCAAAAGAGGTGTTCAGGAGCAGATGGGAGAAGAAAGGTACTATGCAGGAGTCCTCATCTACAGTAGATGCTTTTGGGGCGGGGGTGAGGGGGATACATCTACCATCTTAATGGAGGGACAAGATATCAACCCCCTTTTCTCTAAAGGATTTATCACCAAGCTGTGTCACCTGTCAGAACCACAACTTGAGCCTCAAATCAGAACATGGACAACATGGATTATGGCTGTGAAGGTCATAGTTATCCTTAAGTCTTATGCAGCAGTTTTTTTTCCATGTGACTTCAGTGGATAACTTTCAGTATCCTGTTCACTGCTGTGTATCAGAGAGGTCACTGAACTCTCTTTGCCAGCTGCATCTCTTTCCTGATGGACAGAGTGAAATGGGATAAGAGAGCACTAAGCTGTCTGGCATTGCTCTTGTTTATTTGACTTGTGCCAAACAGAATTGCCTTTTTTTTAGTGCTTTCAGGACCTCAAGTTGTCTTGAGCACTTTACTGAATAAAATACTTCTGAAGTGTTTAATGTAGGAAACATAGTAGCCAATTTGTGCACAACAACCTCCTGTAAACAGCAAAGGCTGTTTTTTTTATATTGATTGAGGGATAAGTACCAACTGAGATGTTGAGGACGTCCCTCCTGCTCACTTTGTTATGGTACCATGGGACCTATCCCATCCACTTGAGAAAGCAGACTTGGCCTTGATTTAATGTCTCATCTGAAAAACAGTACTTCTGAAAATGCAGCACTCTTTCTTTTCTGCACCAAAATGCCACTGACTTGACAGTGCATCTTCAGGAAGGCTGGTTTCCTTCCACTGAAGTGCCAAAGGGGCTCCCACAACTTTAGTATCTGGCCTGAAAGAAAAGAACTGGAAGGGAGTTGAGAGAGAAGTAACTGTTGCAAGCAGATGCAGGTCATCATGCAGAATCAACAGGTGAGATAATGTATGAAGGTACTGCCTGCAATGTTCAGGCAAGTGGTACCATTCCCCATGCCCATGCCCATGGCTATCCTTGTCCCATGATGACCAGTACTTTTTTTGCTCAGGGGAGAAGATGTGTTCTTGGATTCCTGTTTGAATTTATACACACCCTACTCCTGTGAAAGGGGGATGTGATAATAAATTGTTGAGAGGTCCTTAAAGAACATATAACAATCTTGGTCAGATTGTTATATTTAGTGAATAAGATGTGAAGTGCTGGGGAGTGAAGGTTCGAACAGTAATGAGAGGGGGAGGTAGTGTGAACGGTGGTGCAGTTGCTGTGAGTGAAGATTGGGGAAGGAGGTTTTGGGAACAGTGACAATGCAGGTCTGAGGAAATATTATGAGGTGAGAGGCAAGGTTCTCAACTTATGATGTCAATAAAAATATTTTGGCTGTGCACTCATGGCTTTGTGCTCCCCATGGAAAATGAATCTCCCTCCAACATTTTTACTGTGCGAACAGAGCTTACAAAACTCCCACATCCATATCCCTTCCAAGAAACCACCTTTGCTGCCCATCCAGATTGCACTTCCACTTTAAGAACTGATGGCTCGATTAATGTAATATCAGGGAAGCCCAATTTCCTACCTCCCCTAAAAAGCACACAGACACTGAGTTCCGTGGGTATTCTTGCATCGCTGTAAAGGGCTGCCAGTACCAAGCAAATGTGACCCCAGTTACCACGTAAGCAGATGCGTCTAGTGCATGTCTAGTGTTTCTAGGTGCTATTGAAATGCTGGGGCAAAGTTTGCATTAAATTGAGAGGACCTTGATTCTAGCTTTGTATAACTACTTGTGGTGGCTGCCTTACAGATGAAATTTGATCTTCTGAATAGTTATGAGTCTGGTAATGATTTTGTGACTTCCAGTTTAGCTGCAGGAGCCTCCTATGAAGTTTATCCAACTGTGACGTAATTTCAGATGGAATGTTGCTTCAGATAAATAATGTCAACTGTTGTTTTCTCGTAGCTAAGAATGGGTCATCAAAAATAAATACTGTTGTGTCCTCCTTCTACTTTTTCAGATGTTAGCTTTACTGAAAATCGTAAGCCTGCACAAAAATGTCTTATGGTTTGCTCACCAGGGGTTAGATTCACAGGACAGCCACATGCTGGGACTGTGGATTAGAAGTGAAGTGAAGCATCCATTTAGATTGCTTGAGACAATGAAGCTTCATTATAAAACGCCCCAGTAAACATATACACAGCAGATTGGAATGTACTATCCTTTTGAGGTCTGAGAGGGCTGGTTTCAGGGAGCTCACACCTAAACATGTACGGTGGCTAAATAATTGGCCAACATCTAACTAGATGAACTGGAGGTCAAGCACTGTCCAGATAGAGACAAAACAATCTATGCTGAAGGTGATTGAGGCAGGTGGGTGCTAGATCTTTAGCAAGCAAATACTGACTCTGCACTACACAGAAGTGTTGCTGGCATTTAATGCTCATCCCTAATTGACCATGGGGTTATGGTGAATTACCTTCCTGAACAACTGTGGCTGTTTTGATGATGGTACTTCCACTGTTCTATTAAGGAGGGAGTTCCTGAATTTTGACCCAACAGCAAGAAATGAACAGCAATAGCTATCCGAGTCAGGAGAGTGCATGACCTAAAGTGACTTTGAAGGCATTGCTCACTAGCCTTGCCCTTCTGGGTTGCAAAGGTCCGTGGTTTGAAAGATATTCTCCAAATTCCCCACACTGTTTTTATGATTGCTTTATTTTAAGCCAATAAATTTGTTTCGGGTTCATATATTTGATTTCAAAGTAATGTACTAGAGTCAGTTACTGGTTCTGGCATTTATGAACAGATAATACAAAAAATGTAATAAAATTACCATGGTTTTAAAATTGTGTTCACAAAGTCAAATAGAAAGTGAATATATTTATGTTGTGACTCAGTTTGTTGACAATAGAAAATAGATATGTGAGTATGTACAATTATGTTGTTCTATTGCCTCTTGGCCATAGTGCAATGGTCACTGTCTAAAGCCGAAAACAAGTAATGAGCTTGACACCACTGTTGAACACTGCACCATTCAGTCTACTGACAGGATTTACTAAATGCAGTTCAAAGACAATCAATACATGGTACAGAGAGTTTTTCTTTACCTTTTTTTTTAAACAAGAGCTTTATTGGGAAGTTAGTTTATTCACAGATTGCCACAAGCATTAATGACCGCCAGCGTCTTGTTTTGCCAGTCACCTAGATGGCTGTTGATAAAGATTTAGCATCATGTTCTAAGTGTCAGGGCTGTCAGTAGTGCTGAACCATTTGACCAGAAGAAAAAACGCACAGGGAGCTATTGATTACAGCTTCTCAGTGTCACTTGTTCACCAGGATTTAGGTATTGATGAGGCCTGGAGTGAAAACAAGTCCTTTCCCTGGTGGGCTCTAGCCAGAAGTACAAAATGCAAAGTTAGAGAGAATATTCAGCTGTTACCTGAATCTAAGGGATTCCAGTATTGATTGAAAGGCTCCTTCATGTTATTTTTGTTCAAGACAAATCTATGCTTTTGGAAATTCACAACACATAAAAGAATGTGTGTATCTGACCAGATTTATTGGACAGGTGCAATGGGAAAAGAAATTTAAAATGTTACACTATTAGTACCTAAAGCTTTATTTCAACCAGAAAATTAAGAATTAAGTTTTGGCAGTGTTTTGAGTTTTATTTATACCTGTGAAACTTAAGGCACAGATTTATAGCACAGACACTTGTTGCATTTTGAAGTGTAATTGGGTTGGAAAGAGACAGCAGCATTGCCTTGGACTTTTCAAAGTTAATCCAAGAAGCAGGCTATTCAATGGTAAGCTAAAAGGACTTGTTCAGAGGAGAAGGTGCAGTTAATGGGTGCACTTATACTAAAGCAATTTGCTGGTTATAGAAGATGGTAAATCTATATTGAACCAGACTTCAGTGTCCTCAAAGGCATGGTTGAATGCACTTAAAATTATTTGCATTAAATTATCAGCAACATCAGATAAGTTACAGATGCCCAGCAAAGTGTAAATAGATCATGCTTCTCCAAGCTTGAAAAGTGCATCTTGCCTTTAATATTACTTTTTATTTTTAGAAACTTCCTGCACTGAACTAGTGACCTGATAAACCTCCCACAAAGTGTTAAGTCTCAAGGTTTCAAGTTAACACCCCCTTTTAACAATATATTAAATGTTACTGACCACCAACCTCCCATGTGGAATTATATTCCCTCAGCTTCTGAATTCCTAAAAATGCCATATTTTAATTTTCTAATTTCTTATTTTCTCTTTTAATCCATTCTTTCTTTTGTCCTGTTAATTTCTCTTTCAGAATTCATCCACTGTACTTCCCTGTCCTTTTCAGTTCTGATTTTTATTTCCTGATCCTCAAAAATGGCCAGATGCTGAAAATCTGAAACAAAAGCAGAAAGTGACAGAAATACTCAACAGACCAGGCAGCATCTGTGGAAAGAAGAACAGAGTCAACCTTTCAGGTCAGTGCCCATTCATGAAGACACTGCCCGTGGCCTGTTGATTGAGCAAAATGATTTTTGGCTGAAAAATCCTGTGGCAAATCTAAAGCAAGTTGCTGACGAGACTGCAGGTGCTGGAATCTGGAGCAAAAACAAACTGTGGGTTGAGCAGATTCCTTGGGGCATCTGTAGTCCTGATGCGGGATCTCGACCTGAAACATCGACAATTTATCTTCCCCCAAAGATGCTGCTTGACCAGCTTAGTTCCTCCAGTGGTTTGTTTTTATTTGCATCTAATGTTAATTATACAAACAGTTGAGTGAAGCTCCCTGATCATTTGATCTCAACCAAAACCACAGAGACTAAATTGTTTCATTAAATATGTTGATGAAATTAATATATCATAAAATGTGCACTTCATGACAATTGGTTGGGTTCATTTGCTTGATGTAGGCAGCTGATGTGTCAAAGTTTTTGGGGGAGACTCTACTGTGCACACTTGTTCAGAGAAGGTGGTGCAGTTAATGACCACAACAGCTCTGTACATACTGTATATCTAGAGCAAAGGAACTTTTATCATGTACTCAGATGATTTAAAGCTATTTTAAATTGATCAACTTGACCAAATTTTGAACAATGTGCAGCTGTTTGAGAAAACAATATCATATCAGTCTTAAACACAGGGGTATCATTTATATAGTCAACACATGTATTCAATAGAACAGCTGCAGTAGGATTTGATTCCCGGATCAATAGACCAGACCTCTAGGCTATTTTCTACTACATCCACGTTGGTTCTTATCTCCTGTAATCTTTACTATTTCAACAGCCATTATTCAGCCAATTCACTTCACGCCATATGATATCAAATGATCGAATTCACTGGACATGACAAAGGCCATGACAACATCTCAGTAATGGAGATATAGACTTGGCACCTCCAGCTAAAATGTACACTTCAACATTGACATCCTCTTCACAAAGTAGAAAATTCCCCAGCGTAAGAAAAGTTGACAGGTTGAAATATTAGAATGGAGTTGAGGAAAATAAACAAGTGGCAAGGATTTGAAATTCTCAGCCTAAGGAGTTGATGGAGACAGAAACCTTCAATACATTTAAAAACTGAACAATTAATTGAAGAGCTCCAATATACAAGGCTACAAACCAAAAAAATGGGAAATGGGATTAACCAAAATTCAATTTTAGCCATCATGAACATGGTTTGAATGCCGTGCTTTATAGAAAGTATTTCATTATGGGACCTTCATAAAGCAGACAAATTCAATCTGGTCATTTCTCGGTCCATCAGTCTAGTTTCAAGCATCAATCATGTGTAACACTTTCTCCCTTGCTTGCTGATGCCCATTTTGAGTGCCAATAGGACCCAGCTGCAGAACAACATCCTTTCCCACTGAACAAAAAAAAACAAGACATTTGTATAACTCTTACACAAATTTAATGACAAAACAAGTTAGATTCCTGTTTTCTCTCATTTCAGTATGTTTCACTTGGTCAAAACGCAAAAGGATTTTTCAACATAGTTGCTATGTGAACAGCTGCTTATTACATCAATGCAAATCCATAATTCAACCATTTCCATCTATTATTAACACATGTCCAAACCAGCTAATCACTCAGGTACCAAGTATGAGGTTTTCTTTGTTAGTCTGATGTCCTCTTTTTTTAAATGAATTGCACAGCGAAGTGTCCTTTGCATCTTTCATTGCAACATTTCTGAAAGCTTTGCTAATAAAATAGTAAACAATGGGATCTATACAGCTGCTGATACTGGCCAAGCACATGGTGACAGCATGAACTAGGTAACTGCCATCCATCGAGAAATAACCTACTTTATGCAGTCCATACGATACCAAAGCAACATTGAAAGGTAAAAAGCACACAACAAAGACTCCAGTGTTCAATAGAAACAACGGTATGATTTTGTACCTTTTAAATGCTTGAGATTCTTTTCTGATTCGGAACATAACTCTGACAACAGCAAAAAAGCAACCGATAATTATTACAAAAGGCACTGCAAATCCAACTGTTGTTATCAGTAATATGAGTCTAAGAGCAAATTGCCAATTTTCAGTTGAAAATCCTTCATAACATTTTGTGCCATTTTTTGTATCTTTCTGATGATATTGAAAAGCAATCGGAAAATTGATCAAGATAATAATGATCCAGGCAATAGCACAGGCGATTTTGGCTGCTTTAGGACTTCTAAGAAAGTTTGACTTCAATGGATGGACTACAGCCAGATAACGATCAATACTTATTAATGTAATAAGTAAAGTACTTGTATAAATATTCACTGAAAATATTGTTTCAGACATGGTGCAAACTAGATTTCCAAAAGGCCACCGAGTAGTTGCGAAGTAATATACTCTGAAAGGCAATAAGAGAATGAAGAGCAGATCTGAAGCAGCCAGATTAGTCATATAAATAACTGGAGCCGTTTGTAGTTTCAATTTTATGCTGAACACCCAGAGCAAAATGCTGTTCAGAGGTAATCCAACCGCCAAGTTCAACCCATAGACAGAAGCAAACAGGGTATTCACATAGAGGATTGTGTCGTTTGAATACTTGGAATCATTTTCCATTCTATTTCTTGCTGTTGATCAGCCAAAGAGCTTTTAATTGGAGTTAATGTACAGCAGTGTAGCTGGTTTGATATGCCGAGAAGAAATGTGGAAAGTTCTTAAAATAGTGATGTACCACAATGTCATACCACTGCTCTGTTCAGTTGCATTTATGATCACGTGCACAAATACAGTACGTGTAGGTGCAATGAAAAACTTGCTTGCATCATACAGAAAAACATAAAGTAAACACAATTTTTACAAGAAAGAATACAACTTGAACAAAAAAAGTCAATTTTAGTGTGAAGTGATCAAAGTTGCTGTAGTACTGCTAAAATGTGATTAGGGTTGTGCTGGTTGGTTCAAGAACTGAATGGTTGAAGGAAAGCAGCTGCTCTTGAAACTGGTGATGTAGGATTTCAGGCTTCTCTCCCTCCTGCTTGATGGCAACTGTGGGAAGATAGCATGCCATAGCAATAAAGACACAACATTCACAAAAAAAACCATAAATTAAACAAGAAAGAACACAATTAGAACAAAGAAAAATCAAAGTCTATTGTCATGCAAAATGGTCAAAGTGATCATAGTGCTGCTATTTATGGTTGGATAGAAACCTTGATAGTAAATGATACGTGTAATTACCAAATATTCTGGTTTTGCATTGTAAGTAATACTGCTAACAGATCTTAGTGACAGCAAGATATATGATTAAGCCTGATTATTTAAGATATCTTAAATAATACATCTAATTCAGAACAATACTGTGTTTAACCAATGCAAGTATGGGCAATGTTAACACTTTCAAAAGGTATATCAGGAACATCTGGACAAATGCATGTCCAAGACTGTTGGACAGTGTCAAAAAAAATGACATGAAGTTGATCTAGAAGGTAGCTATTAACAGAAATGTAAGAACGTATCCAAACAAAAAAATTCTCTATTTATCTCCAATATGTACAGTATATCTGCTAAAGAGGGCAAAGGAGGTCTTGGTTTAATACTTCCTCCAAAAGACAAGGGTGTAATTGTGTGGGAGGGAGTGCAGAGGAGATTCACCAGGATATTGTATGGATGCAGTAAACTTAGTTATGGGGAGCAATTGAATAGGCTGCATTTGCTGTCCCTGGAGCAAAGGAGGCTGAGGGGTGACATGATAGAAGTATATAAGATTATGAGAGGCATAGATAGGTGGATAGTCAATTTTTTTCCATAGTAGGGGTATCAAAAATAGGAGGGCATAGTTTCAAGGCAAGAGGTAGGAGTCTTGAAGGGGATCAGAGCAGTACTTTTATTACGCATAGAGCAGTTGATATCTGGAATGTGCTGTGTGAAGAGGTGGTGGAATCAGATATAATCACATTTAAGACAGACACTTATATAGGCAGGATATAGAAGGATAGAAGGATACATTCCTAATGCAGGCAAATGGGAATAGTGTAAATGGGTAAAAGGTCGGCATGGATGTGGGTGGCTGAAGGGCCAATTTCTATGCTGTATGACTCTATGGCATAGATTCATAGAATCGTACAGAACAGAAACAGGCCTTTTGGCCCAACTCATCCAGGATAACCAAGATGCCTATCTACACAAATCCCATTTGCCCATGTTTGGCCCATCTCTCTCTGAACCTCTCCTACCCATGTACCTGTCCAAGTATCTTTTAAACATTGCAATTGTACCTGCATCTACCACCTCCTCTGGAAGCCATTTCCATACATCCACGACCCTCTGAAAAAGTTGTCCCTCAGGTCCCCTTTAAATCTTTTCCCTCTCACCTTCAACCTATGCCCTCTAGACTTCCCTAGCCTGGGAAAAGGACTACCACTTTCTACCCTATGCCCCTCATAGTCTTACAAACTTTTATCAGGTCATCTCACAGCCTCCTTCACATCAGGAACAACAGACCCAGCCTATCCAATCTCTCCTTCTAACTCAATCCCTCCAGTCCATGCAACACTCCTCTGAATCTTTTTTGCACCCTTTCTAGTTTAATCACATCCTTCCTAAAGCGTGGCAACCTGAACTGCACACTCCATGTGCAGCTGTAACATGGTGTCCCAACTGCTATACTCAATGCCACAGCTGATGAAGGCAAGCATACCATTTGCCTTCTTCACCACCCTGTCCAGCCTGTGTTGAGTCTTTTAGCAAAGTATGTACTTGTACCCCAAAGTCTTACTATTTAGTAACACTCTCCAGGGCCCTGCCATTCACTATATACATGCTGCCCTGGTTAAACTTCCCAAAATGCATCACTTTGCACTTGTTGGAATTAAATTCCATCTGCTGTTCCTTTCCCCAGTTGATCTAGATCCTGTTGTAATCTTGGACAACCTTCTTCACTGTCCATTATACTGTGGCGACTTACCTTTCACAAATCGGCTCCCACGATTGTGAGCGTCGTCGGAGGCCCCGACACAAGATGGCGCGGGGCACTCCTTTTTTGTGGGCTAGTGGAGCCCGTGCGCGGGAAGGTCACGTGACCTGCGCGTGATGTCAGCGCGGGAACGGTGTTTATTAAAGGGGCAGTGCACCCCAGTCGTTCA
>JARFYF010002085.1:0-18755 GCA_030265395.1 Rhina ancylostomus | reverse complement strand
GTCCAACCAAAAGCAGGAATAGATTTCCAAGGAGAGACAGGTGCGACAAAACATCACCACATCCTTTCTCATACCAGACCGATAGAATTGTTTCAAAATCTTTCTTACAGTTTTATTCACACCAAAATGACTACCTGAAGGTATAATATGGGCTAGGTTTAAAATTTCATTCCTATAAACTTTAGGAACCACAACCTCATGAATAACGTCACATTCTTCATTAAGTGGTACATGAGTAGGTCTCCATTTCCTCATTAAAAATCCATTTTTGGCATCATATCCAATTTGCACTTTCTCAATCTCATCACATGAGAGTGTTTTTTCTCTCAATTCTGTACAGGGTCTTGAGTCTGTGCCACCATAAATTCTTTCCTCGACAAAGACAAATCTTTATATTCAGGCCCAATGCAAGGATTTTGATCCTTCAGTGAAGACAGAAAAGTCTCAGACAAGTCATCATAATATTCCTCCTGGTTCGGGCTGTCACAGGGAACAACATCAGACTGCACAAGACTATCGGACTTGGCTAATTCTTTAGCTCTAGGTCGAGTCACCGCACAGGAAGAGTAAACATCTGTATCATTCTCAGACTCATAAACTCTTGGTTTGTTCATTAAGCGTACCTCAGGGACAAATTCTCCATCTGCAAGGTCATTCCCCAATAAGAGAGAAACTCCTTCCACTGGTAAACTAGGTCTTATACCTATCTCGACAGGTCCTTCTACGACCTTTGACTTTAAAATCACCTTGTGAAAAGGGACAGACATGGTGTAACCTGATGGCGACCCAGCATTCATGAAACAACACACTCTAATACATAAGAACAGAATTCTTTCCTCACCTCTTCCAACTTCTCAGCCTTTAGCTGGAGCAAGGAAAGGTCTTTAACAACATCCTCTAAACCTTTTTGATTTTTGGGTTTAACTAACTGAAAACAAGTATTGGGTACGGCTTCCTTCCTTTTCTTCAAAAGGGCACAATTAGCTATCACATGACAAGGTTTCTTACAGTAATGAAAAGTAGGCTCAGTAGGTTTCTCCAGCACTCGCTTCTTTTCATCCTTCCTTTTTTATTAACTCCCAATTTAATCTCCGGTTTACCTGGGTTGTCCTTATAACTCTTTTGAATGGTTTTAGGTGGTCCCCATTTGGATTTATGAGTTAAAGCATAATCATCGGCCAATCTAGCAATTTATTGTAAAGTTTCCACTTCCTTTTCATGTAAATAGGCTGTTATTTCAGCTGGGACACATCTTTTAAAGTCTTCCGCTAACATCAATTCTTTCACTTCATCATCATCCCCGATTACATTTTTAGCCATGCACCATCTTTCAAAACATATTGTCTTTCCATTGGCAAATTCCATGTACTTTTGATCTGCAGACTTCTTCAAGTCTCTAGATTTTTGTCTATAAGCATCACGTACCAATTCGTAGGCCTTAACCACAGCTTGTTTTACCTTTGAATAATCAGCTGCATCCTCAACGGACAAAGCAGAATAAGCTTTTAGTGGTTTACCTTTAATTACACTATGTAACATAAGAGACCATCTTTCCTTTGGCCAGTTTGAACTGACAGCAACCTTTTCAAAATGTTGGAAATACTGTTCAACCTGAGCGTCCTCAGAAGGAGGTTCTAATCTAACCTCCCTACTGGCTATAAATCCACCATCAGAATCATATTCCAACTCTTTCACTTCATTTTAAAGTCATGCTGCCGCTGTTTTTCCTTCTCCTCCCTAACCAGCTCCATCTTCCTCATTTCCATCTGGGCCTCCCTTTCTTCTGCCTCAGCTTCAGACTTGAACCGAATTAGTTCCCGTTCCAGTTCAGTCTCTAATTTCACCAGAGTTTAAATTTTAAAATTATATTTATTTTATTTACAGCGTGGTAACAGGCCCTTCCGGCCCAACGAGTCCACGCCGCCTATTTTTAAACCCATAATAACCTACCCGTACGTGTTTAGAATGTGGCAGGAAACCGGAGCACCCAGAGGAAACCCACGCAGACATGGGAGAATGTAAAACTCCTTACAGACAGAGACAGGAATCAAACCCTGACCGCTGGCGCTGTAATAGCGTCGCGCTAACCGCTATGCTACCGTGTCGCCCCGAGAGTTTGCTTTCGTTTCTGTTCAGCCTCTGACTGTTTTTGTTTCAGCTCGAGTTTCCTTTGTTTATGTTAAGCCTCTATCTTTGCCAACTGCCCCTGTGCCTCAGAAATGGCTGGTTCACTGCCAGGAAACGGTTTTAACATCTCCTCCTGAAACAACTTCTTTTCCAAATAATGTCTTTGAATATCTGTTTTTCTCATAAATCGCGTTACTGCCTCAAGATGTAGCTCTGCAGCAATTTTCACCAAATGAGGCTTCCTCATCCCCTGCAATCCTCCAGGAGTGGGCTTTATCCATTGTTGCCGGTTTCCACACACACACAAGCAAATTAAAAAGGACTTATCAGACCGACCACAATCAGTCGTTCACTAAGACCCCAAATTGATCAAATTCATACCTCCAGTACCGGTCTTGAGTTCGACTTCAAACCACCCTCGTGAACCTTTGGATTGGACCTTGGACGAATCTCGTTAACCTTGGGAGTGATCCCAGACGAGCCACCAATTTTTTTCTGAACCAGCAACAAAAGAAACATACCGAGTCATGTGTAAATGTTAAAACTATTTTATTAATAACCACTGATGATAATAAGTAACATAAAAGTAAAAATCTTAGAATGTTAGAAGTAAAAAATGTTCAACCTTGAACATTAAACCCAACTAAACTCGTCGTGTGTGTGTGGCCAATTCCCAAACTCCAAGTCCAGGAATGATTCTTAAAGTTCAGTTCAGAAAGCCAAAAGGTGAAATATGAACAAAAACTTCTTCAACAACCACCGTTGTCTGAAAACAAGACGTAGATGTAGAGACAAAATAGATAGTAATTACGAAATGCAAACGTTCCACGATGGAACCCAAACTACAGCTCAGTATTTGCTCAGTAGTGACTTCCTCACCCCGAAAAGCATCTGAGTCGTGGCCGTACACACAAATACCTGTTTCACTCCACAGGTTAACGGCTAAGTGGACTCTACTAGATTACTCCCAAAATCTATAGGTGGATTGTAGTGACAAACACAGTTATTGTTTGTCATCCATCGATAGAGAAACTAGCAGGCTAATGTCTCTCCCTCTCTCCCTCTCTCTGTTCTCTCTGTTCTCTCTCTCTCTCTCCTGACTTACTTCTTCAACAATGTCATGACGTCCTTTTCTTCTGTTGACGTAAGCACGCCACACACACACACACACACACACACACACACACACACACACACACACACACACACTATCTTAAAGGAACCTCACTAATTGTAACCTAGACCGTAACAGCTGCATTGAATGCATGTGTTCGTGTGATTGTATGGCTGAGGTTTCTCTGTCTCTCTTTCTTTGCTCTTGCACGTTTCTTTGTGTTTTCCGCGCGTGTGTCTGTGTGTGTGTGTGTGAGAGAGAGAGAGAGAGAGAGAGGGAGGGAGTGAGAGAGAGAGAAACACACACATGTGGGGTTCGGACATGAAAACAACAGACGAGTAAACAGCACGAAAGGCGTTGAGAAAACAAACAGCGATAAAGTGATTTCCAGACAGTAAGAGAGGGTGAGTGAGGGAGAAAGAGTGGGAAAGAGAGAGAGAGAGGGGGGAGAGAGAGGGAGAGAGTGAGAGAGTGAGAGAGAGAAAAACACACACATGTGGAGTTCGGACATGGAAACAACAGTCGAGAGAACAGCTCGAATGTAGTGGAGAAAACAGAGAGCCACGCGGTCACTCATGAAGCGAGAGGGAACATTCAGAGGGGAGGATATTCCCATCGGAGTGGCCATCATGAACAAGAGGCAAAGTAGAACAGTGGAGTCGACCCTCCTGTTTCCCAGCTACATCTTGAGGTCTGAAATATTTATGCTGCTTCATTCCATATAGTTATGGTCTGTTGCAAATAATCAATTCAATTACACCGAGAAAAGCTTGAAAATAAGTTAATCAACAGCAAGGTAGACAGGTAGTCATACAAGGAAACAAGCAAACAAGCAGACAACTAATGTACGTAGTCACGTCATCAGTTTCATAAGCTAACAACCAGGCTAGCTTTAATTAAATGCTGATCAGAGATATTTAATGGCTCCTTGCTGACGCGAGGCTATGCTGTGAAGGACATTCACTGGGATGTTACTTGTATGGGAGCATGTCAGTTACAAGCGAAGATTGATTCATCTGCGTTTGAGTTCCGTGGAGCCCACGGGGCAGAGAGGTGACCTAATGGTGGAATATAAATTTGTGAGGAAACCCCGAAAGAAGAGACAGTAATAATTGTTTACCATTTTTGGTGTAAACTGGGAGGGCGTCGGTATGAGGTGGAGATTGGAGGTTTGGAAGGGCTTTGAGTGGCTGGAATACCCAAACCGCTACGCGAGGAGATGGAGGACATAGGTAGAGAATGCAATTACAGTAGGAGTATCTTTCCAGTTGTTTTATGGTTACAGTTGTTTTATAGTTTCACGAATTTGACAATTAAATTCAGTGAGTAAATTAAGGCGTTCCTCAGCTCCTTTCTGAATCTCCTCTGAGTCAGGATATAAATACACGTGTTGGTGCAGGAATTTAGACTTTGTAACATGAATGCTGCTTGTTGCATGATGGTCAGCGGTTCAGTCAAAAGCAGATTATTGATTTCAATTCTGAAATAAATGTTAAACAGAACTGTCTTCGCCCACAACAAAATGAAACTGCCAGTGATCGGTTCTCCATCTCCATGTCCTTGTCACTTTCTGCATTGCTGCGGCCTGGGATCCCTCTGCGCACTCTACTGGCCGCTAAAATCTGTCTGGCCGTCAGAACATTGAGCAGTAATATCAGGAAGAAGGGGATCAAAGGGGTAAAGACGCGGTAAATCATGTCAAAAACGATCCAGGCTGGGGAAGTGAAGAAGATTTGTTTCAGTCTGCACTCCCAGGGAACGCCATCAATAAAATATTTTTGCTTGTGAATGAAGTACACAGGTGCAGACACAAAACAGCTCAGCACGCTCACCGTCCCTACAACCACAGCCGCCGTCCTCTCCGTGCAACATTTTGTTTTCAGCTTCTCACAACTAATGGCAACAAATCGGTCTAAGGTGAAAGCGACCGTCAGCCAAACAGATGCATTCGTGGCCGCAGAATGCAGGACGATCGTGAGGCTGCACACGGGATTGATGCGCAGGAATGAATTTCGGAAATAAATACGAACAGTCTACCTCAGGAAGGAATCAGTAATAACGACCAGGAGGTCGGCCGCTGTCATTCCCAGCAGGTAGTGAGTGACACATTTGGAGAGTCCACATTTCCCGCGGGATAGGATCATAATCGCCGCCAGATTAACTGCAGGAGAGAGCATGATGATAGTGCCAGAAACGGGAGCACGTATCACAGCAATGATGACCGTTGGCAGTGAACTTCGGAGATCGCGACACCGAGGCTTACCGGGTATTCCAACGGTTGTAATAATCGGAAAATAAATACGCCCTATGCTCCTGATTATTGTGTATCCAATTCCCATTGCAGAGAGAGGCGACGCCCTCTGTCACTCTGTGAGAAACTTCTCCAGTCGAGAAAATGAGCAAGTGTTCCCGATTTATATAGGAATCTGAGGTAAACTCCTGATCATTGATACTGCAACATTATTTGAGCCACGTCAATCAAGATATTAAAGATATTACTTCAGGTCACTGACTCTGGAGAAAATAAAGTGGCTAATTTAGCACAAAGTTCGCAAGAACAGACAAATGATCTCATTCGATCGTCTCCCAGGAATGAAGGAAGTGGATTTGCACCGTACTGATCCATCGATAATGGCAGGCTTATCTGCCAGTTACGTTTTTAACCAACAGAGTCTTGATCAATGATAATGAGTCAGGTAGTGGTGTATATGATTATGCAGGCGCAGACATAGTGGAGAATCAAAATATTTTTTTCAGGTGGCTGTGGAATCAGAAGAGAGTAGGCATTGTTCCAGATGCAAAAACGATTTTTTGAAGGGTATCTTTTCTTCAGAGAGACTATTTGACATCTGGAAGTCTTTTGAAGAGGAGCTGGGGAATCAGATACTACGTTTCAGAAATATTCGAACGGACATGAATGCGCAAAACGCAGAAGGATTAGACCCAATGCAGGAGCATGAGATCGGTGAAGATAGAAAGAAAGGCCTTCATGGACGTGGTGGGCCGAAGCGCCTGTTGCTTTTCTCTACAACTCTATCTGATTCCCATGAAGACGATGCTTCCATTTGCAAGCTGGAGATCACAGTGGCTGTTAATAGGACGTGAGGTATGTCAATGTCCTGTGAACGCACATGGGCGAGCAGTTTATAATACTGCCGTGATTCCTGCATATCAGTGAGATGGGCTTTGGTCTGAGTCTTGCATGAATAATGTTTGGAATTGCAACCGTCATCGACGTGAAGAGAAGCACCGTTGAAGGAAGGCCGATCTACTCCACGCTGACCATTAAACACACATCTATACTCACCTACATAGATCCCATTTTTTATTCTGATGCACACGGCCAGGTTCCACATCTCATCCGCAGTTCATTAACCAATTCTCTCTCTATAATCACAACTGTTATTGTTCTTGCTATCATCATTACCATTGTTACCGTCACTTTTCTTCCCATTCAGCAGCGAGTACGGTATTTGACCACCCAACTTCAGGAGATGTGACATTTGCCCTGCACCGCTTTCCTTCCCGAGATCGGCGGACCCAAAGAGTCCTTCCAGGTGAATCTGCGATTCCCTTGCATCTCTTCCTATCTCGTGGCCCGCATTCGGTGTTCATGAAGTTGTCTCTACTGCATGGGAGAAAACAAACTCAGTCTTGTTGATCATGTTGCGGAACAGCCCCGAAGAGCCATAGGGTTCTCCAGCACGGAAACAGGCCCTTCCGCCCAAATCGCCCATAGTCACCCACTTGCTTACCCGAGCTCGTCCCATTGGCTTGCGGTTGCCCCGTATCCTTCTTAAACTTTCCGATCCATGGACCTCTGGAAATGAGACAAACAATGAAATCGTGTCCACCTCCACCACTTTTTTTTCCTGCATCTGGTTGCATACAGCAACAACACTGTCTGTGAGAAAAGTGTCGGTAAGGTCCACTGTAAATCTCTGCTCTTCGATCTTAGAACTGTACCCTCTGCAATTCAACTCTCCCTAACCTTACAAATAGACTTTGAGCATCTTCCATCCCCACACCTGATTCTTAACGTCTGTTGAACATTTCAGTATCCAACACTCCAATTTGTAGGATTTCACATCCATCTGGCATTCCTTTTCCCACTTACCCAGTTGTTCGAGATCCTGTTGTAAATTTCGGCCACTATGTTCACCGTGCACTACACGACCAATGTCGACGGAGAGAATTCATACGGAGTTCAGGGTTTTCCTTTATTATATGCTGACGTCAACAAGGGAGTCAAACGTCCTGGAGGGAATGCTCCCCGATCCAGATATGCATTGGTCATACACGATTTCGTATCTGCTTTGGTCCCTTTAATCCTTCCCCGCAGGCCATGTGTTTTCATCGAGTGAGATCAGCCTTTTTCAGTGTTAAGCTGCATATGACAATAAACTCACCTTTGACTTTTGAGTTTACAGCCCCAGCGACCCGGGTTCAATTCCGGCCGTTGTCTGTGAAGGGTTTGTACGACCTCCACGTGTCAGCGTGAGTTACCTCCAGGTGCTCCGGTTTCCTCCTATATTCCAAAAGACGTATGATTTAGGACGCTGTGGGCATGCTATGTTGGCGCCGGAAGTGTGGCGACACTTGAAGGTTGCCCCCAGAACACTCGAGGCAAAAGATGCATTTCACTGTGTGTTTCGATGTACATGTGATTCATAAAGGTATATCTTTATAAAAGTCTCCATTTATTATGTCTGTTCCTGATAAACTCTCGGTCTTCGATGTGATAAACTATCGTGATTTGTGGGGTATTCCTTCTACAGAAAGCAGCATGACCAAAGACCCGACCCACCACGACCATTCTCTCTTCTTCTCTCTCCCATCAGGCAGAAGATAAAAAAGTCTGAAAGCGCGTACCGCCACGCTCAAAGACAGCTTCCATCCCGCTTTTCTAAACTATTGAACGGCTCCTTAGAACAATAAGATGGACTCGTTACCTCATAATCTACCTCGAATATGACCTTGCAACTTGTTGTCTACCTGCGCTGCAATTTCTCTGCAGCTGTTACATTTTACGCTGATTTCTGCATAGACTCTTACAGCACGGTACATGCCCTTCGGCCGACGATGCCTACTCCAAGATCCATCTGACCATTCCCTCCCACATATTCGTCCATTTTCTATCATCCATGAGTCGCTTTCATGCCACAAAGGTGTCTGTCTAGACCAGCACCTCGGACAGCGCGTTCCGCGCAGCCACCACTCTCTGCATAAAAAATGTAGCTCTGATGTCCCCTGTACTTCCTTCCAATCACCTTAAAATTGTGCCCCCTCATGGTAGCCATTTCCTCCCTGGGAAAATGCCTCTGGCTGACCACTCGATTTATGCCTCTTATCTTCTTTACACCTCCAGCGGGTCACCTCACATCCTCCCACGTTCCAAATAGTAAAGACCCAGGTCGCTCAACCTGTCCTCATAAGACACGCTCTCCACACCAAGTGATATCCTGGTAAAACTTCTCTGCACCCTTTCTAAAGCGTCCACATCCTTCCTTTCGTGAAGCTACCAAAACGGAACAAAATCTGCCAAGTGTGTCTAACCAGACTTCTTTTGAGCTGCAACATTACCGCGCGGCTGTTGAACTCAATACTATGACTTCCTAACAACCCTATTTACTTGCGCGGCAGCTTAGAGGCATCATTGGAATTGGACCGAATCATCCCACTGTTACATCACACTCCTGAGAATCCTGCCATATTCTGTCTTCATATTCAACCTTCATTTCACGGGTGAATCAGTTCACGCTTTTCCGGATTGAATACCATCTGCCACTTCTCAGCCTAGATTTGCAGACTATCAGTGTACCGTTGTCACCACTGACAACCTTCTGCACCATCCACAACACCGCCTACCTCCGTGTCAGCTGCAAACTTCAGAATCCACCATTCAACTTCCTCATCCAAGTCATTTATAAAAATCACAAAAATGGCATGTGTCCCAGATGTGTGTGTGTGTGTGTGTGTGTGTGTGTGTGTGTGTGTGTGTGTGTGTGTGTGTTTGTGTGTTCGTGTGTGTGTGCGTGTCTGTGAGAGAGAGAGAGAGGGAAGAGAGAGAGAAAAAGTACAAATAGAGAGAGAGTCAATGCTCTCTGGCAAGCCAATCCAACTCTCATTTAAGTCCAGAATATTGGACTTTGAAAGAGTGTTGTCCGGTTTTGATGTGCTGTTGTTTGTGTGTTTGTGTTCAGGTATGGGTGAGTCTTGTTTTGTCTGTTTAAATGTTTCATTGACCGTGGATGTGTCAGTGCGAGTGGGTTGGTGAGAGTTTCCTTTTTCCTGTGGCTTTGCCGATCTGACTGAATGTTTGAGCGATTGTATGTTTGCTTATGTTTGCTTTCGTAAGCTTATATATCTGACTCTGAGGATTCCGTCTCCCACTCTCTCCCATCCTCGTGGGTTATGTGCGCTTGTATGTGTGAATATGTGCTCTCTCTCTCTCTCTCTCTCTCTCTCTCTCTGTGTGTGTGTGTGTGTGTGTGTGTGAGAGAGAGAGAGAGAGAGAGAATGAAAGAGAGAGATAGAGAGCGAAAAAGTGAGTGCCAGAGAGTGAGAGAGATTGCGCGAGGGACAAAGGGAGAAGAAGAGAGAGAGGGAGTTTCCATGCTATCCGATGAATCAGATTTATTCCCATTCATGCTTTACATGAATTTAATTCCCATTCATGCAAACCATAGATTTAGTTGAGAACAAGTATGTGCATTTCTATTTTATCCTACCAATACCGTACAAACTGTAAGAAAGAGCAAAGCAGGTATTACATTTTAATTTGTCATCATTTGCACAGAATTAAATGTCAGAAATGTAACTCACAGCGCGGGTGCCATTTCCAGGTAGTTCTTCCGATAGCATGGCAGTGTCGCGTCACTCTCACCGCCCACTCCACGACCCCAGTTTATGTCTGAGTATATCACTCCAAAGAACATATCAATCAGGCGGGATGTGGAGTTCGGACATGGAAACAATCGCCATCAAAACAGAAAACAAAGAGCCACGCGGTCACTCATGAAGCGAGAGCGAACATTCGGAGGGGAGGATATTCTCCTCCGATTGTCCATCAGGAACGGAGGGAAAGTGGAACAGTGGAGTCGCTCGTCCTGTTTTCCAGCCTAACCTTGAGGTCTTAACCATTTGCGCTATTGCATTCCAGATAGTTATGGGCTGTTGCAACAGGTCAATACAAATGCACCTCGGATCGCTTGAAAATAAATAGATCGATAGATAGACAACTAGACAGACAAGGTAACAAACACACAAGCAGACAACAAAGATATGGAGTCACGTCATCAGTTTCATGAGCTAACACCAGGGCCAGATTTCATTAAATACTGAGCAGAAATATTCAATGGTTCCTCGACGCGCGGTTATGCTGCAGAGGATATTCACTGGAAAGTTACTTGGATGGAAACGTAATAGATTCAAGCGGAGATTGGTTCAGCTGTGTTTGATATTCCTGGATCCCACGGGGCAGAGAGGTGACCTGATAGTGGAATATAAATTTGTGTTGAAACCCCGATAGAGGAGAGAGTAATAATTGTTTACCTTCGTTGGGCGCTTGTAATCGGGGAGGAGCAGTTATAAGGTTAGAGTTTGGAGGTTTAGGTGGGCATTGAGTGGATTAAATGAGAACATTCTTCCCGAGGAGAAGAAGGACGCAGGAAGATCATTAAATTACTGTGGGAGGATATTTTATGGTTTCAGGAATTTGACAAATAAAATCAGTGGGGAGCTTCATGCAATACACAACGCTTCTGTGAAACCACTCTGTGTCAGGATATAAATACACGTGTTGCTGCAGGAACTAAGAATATGTAACATGAATGCTGCTTGTTGCGCGGTGGCAAGCGGTTCAATCAAGAACAGCTCATTGTTTGCAATTCGGAAATAAATGTAATACAGAACTATTGTCGTCAACAACAAGATGAAACTGCTGCTGATTTCTGAAGAGTAAAACGATGGCTTTCCTTCGGTTCTGTATTTCCGGATGCTTGTCATTCTCTCCATTGCTGCGTCCCCCGAGCCCCCTGCGGCTCGAGCGACAGCTAAAATCCGTCTGGATGTCAAAGAATTGAGCATCAAATAAGGAATAATGGGATCAAAGGTATAATCATTTGTTTAATACTATCAAAAGCGAACCAGTCTGGGAAAGTGAAGATTTCTTTTCCAATGCAGTCCCAGGGAACGTCACAAGTAACATATTCTTGTTTGTAAGAAGGTACAAATATGCAGGTACAAATCCGCTCAGCACGCTCACTGTCCCGATAACCACAGCTGTCGTTCTCTCCGTGCAATATTTTGTTTTCAGCTTTTCACAACAAATAGACAGAAATCGACCAAAGGTGAAAGCGACTGTCAGCCAGACAGAGACAGTCGTGGCCACACAACACAGGAAGATCGTGAACCTGCACAGGGGAGTGATGAGCAGGAATTAATTTCCGAAATAAATCTGACTCTTCCTCCTCAGTAAGAGATCAGTGATAAAGGCCAGGAAGTCGGGCGCTGTCCTTCCCACCGGCGAGCGATTGATGCATTTTGACAGTCCGCAGTTTCAACGGGACAGGATCAGCATCTCCACCAGATTAACTACAGTAGAGAGCAAAAGAAGCAGCGGACTGGACGCGGAGGCAAAACAGCAAAATGTCAGCACCAGAAACAAGAGCACGTAATATGTCAATGTTTAACGGAGGGAGTAAACATCGTAGATCGCGACACCGAGGCTCAGTGGAACTCCAATGACTGAAATCAATACATACACTGGATGCTCCAGCTAATTCAGTTTCCAATTCCCATTGCACTAAGAGGCGGCGCCCGATGTCACTCTGCCAGCGACTGCTTCGATCGAAACCCTGAGCAAGTGTTCCCAACTTTTCAACACCTGATCATTGATTCTGCAACATTATATTATCCATGTGAACAAAATAATCAAATGTATTCCTTCGGACCACTGGCTCTGATGATCATAAAGTGGGTAATTTAGAATAAATATCGTTAGGACATATGAATGATCTCATTCGATCGTCTCCCAGTAATGTAGGAATGTGCGTTTACACAGGACTGCTCCATTAATAATGAACGGCTTCTCCAGCAGTTATGTTTTTTGATTATCAGAGTTCAGGTGAATGATTATGAATCAGTCAGATGTAAATAGGGTAATGGGGCAAATTGGATCATGCACCCAGAGGGACGGTAAATCGTCAAAATATTTTTTTACCGTGTTGGGAGCGTCGAAACCGAAAGGGCAGTGTTTAAGGTGCGAAACGGAGATTTCAAGTGAATTTGAACGACATGTTTTTTGAGCTGAGGGGGTATTTTTCAGAAAGGAATGGTAATCTGACACGTTTATGGGACATTTGGACAGGCACATTAATGGGCAAAGCGATGAATGATACGGACCAATGCAGGAGAATGGGATCGGCGCAGCTGTGCAGAAAGGTCTGCCTGTTTATGATGGCCTATTGCTTTACTGGACAACTGGATGACTCGACGGAAGACCGTGCTTAGGTTCGAAAACTGGAGATTGTATTGGTTGAAAATAAGGGGTGAATTATTTCCATGTCCTGGAAGTACACCCTTGCTGAAGTATGCTGTCACCCTGCAGTGGTTGAAGGTGGTGACAGGGATCTGTGCACAGTTGCTGTCGAGGCCTGGAGCTAATACCATCAGTCGTGTAGATGTTTGTTTGGAGGTTAGCGATGAACAGTGTTGAGAAAATGGGGCACAGGGAAATATTAGAGGAGAAATGGATTTCACTGTGAGCCAGCGCGGAATCGACGTGCCCGATTGCCCCCTTCCAAGTGGTGAGAATAGATTTTATTGAGATAATGCCGTGATTGATAAATATTATTGAAATGGGCTTCGGCGTATCGAACCGGAAACTGACATCAACAATGCTTGGACATGCAACAGTTAGTATGGCAGAGAGAAAGTTAGTTTCGACTCCACAGCGACCATCAGCCACACATCTGCACTGAGGCTGCATTCATCCCATCTGCTATTCTTACGTACACGGCCCGATTCAACATCTCAACTGCATTTCGGATTCTCTCACTCTGATGATAACTATTATTACTCTTGTTGTTCTCATTTGTATCACTCCTGCTGCAATTGGACTGCAACTACGGCACTTGACGATGCAACTTCACAAGATGTCCAACGTGTTCTTTCACCGGCTCACTTCCCAACATCCACGGACCCAAGCAGACCTTCCAGGTGAATCGAGAACTTTCTTGCTTTTCCTTCAATCTCGTACCCCGCATTCGGTGTTCATAAAGTTCTCTCGGTCACATGGGAGAAACCAAATTCACCTGTGGATATCACGTAATTCTCGATGCGCGCTTTTCTCTTGCTGTGTTCAATGAGTGGTTTTGCCGTGATAGTTTTTGTGTGTTTCCGTGTAAGAAGCTTTAAGTCGATATTCTTCTGACTATGTCCACGTGTCTGGGAATGTCTGTGTGATGCTATGTCTGTGATTATGTCTGTGAGTGCGTGTGTGATTGTGATTATTGCCCAGTTTTGTTTGTGTAACTGTGAGCATTGGTTCATTAACTCGTTTAGGTGTCAGTTTTCTTTCCATTCCTCTCGCTCGCTTTCTGAGTGATGGTATTTTTTGCTCGTGTGCTTCTTTGTGTTTGCGTCTGTGCTTGCGTGTGAGTGTTTGTGTGAAACGGAGACAGGCAGACAAACAGAAAGAGCGGAGAAAGAAAGACAGGTCTAGAGAGAGAGAGAGAAATAAAGTAGAACATTATAGCACGGTACAGACACCCGGCCCAAGATGTTGCGCTGACATTTTATCCTGTTCGAATATTTATCTCACTCTTCCCTCCCACGTACCACATCATTTCTGCAGCATTCATTTGACTATCTAATAGTCTCTTAAATATCCTGAATGTGTCTGCCCCACAAGCTTTGTCGGCAGGGCGTTTCGCGCACCCACGACTCTCTGAGTAAAAGTCTTTATCCTTGACATCCGTCTTGCAATAGAGAAGGGTTAAATCGCCATTGTCTGTCACCAAAGGATACATCTGCTAATTTAATTGATAATTTCAATGGTGCATTATCAGAAATGGCAATTGCATTGTATTTTCAGGCTGTAGTAAGTGGGGCTAGTCCAGCATCAAGAGAGAAAAAAATACAATCCTCGAGTAAAATTGGTAGACATGAGAAAAACATGAACATTCTTCATCATATGGGTGTAGAAATCCCCAAACACCAAAAGTTCCGGATACAACTGAGAAGGAGTTAATAAAGGTAGAGGACTTTTTTGGAAGTGCAGAATTTTACACAGATCTATCCATCGAAGGGTTGAAATAGCAGTTGAAATCTCCATCCATAATCAAAGAGTATTCACTTAAATTAGGAAAAACTGCAAACAGATGTATAAAAAATTCAGGGTGATCTCCTTTCCTCCAATGTAGTATATCGCATTCACTGCTCACAGCACGGTCATCTTTGTACTGGAGAAACCAAATGCAGCCTCAGTAATCACCTTGAGGTCCTACTCATTCATGTCGATCAATGTTCTTTCCAGAGCTTGTCTTATTTGCTGTCTTTGTCCCATATCCTTCTAAAGGTTTCCTGTCCATGCATCTCTGCAAATGTTTTGTTTTAATCTTTATAACTGTGTACCCCACTACCATTTCTCTGGCAGTTTGTTCCGTGTATTCGCCACCCGCTGTACTAAAATCATGTCAAGCAGGACACCTTTAACACCTTCCTCTCCCTCCTCAATCATTCGTTCTCTCCTTGAAGGCTCCGTCCCCTTTGATATAGAGTGTGATCACCCACCTCATCTCTGACCCTCATGATTTCATAAAGATCCATCAGGTCATCCCTCAGACTCCTTCCCCACTGGGGAAAAAATCATTGAACCTCTATCTCCACTTACAACTCAAGCACTGCAGCTCTGGAAACACCTTTGGGAATCATTCTGCTGCCCTTCAATGTTATTCACATCCTTATTTCAGGATGGCCGGAAGAACTGTGCACAGCATTCCATGCTTCACCAGCGTTATGTGTAACTGTAACTTGACGTCCCAACCCTTGTAATCAATTGCTCTTCCAATGAAAGCAAGCGGGCACGACGTCTTCTTAATTATCTTGTTGCCACTTTCAGGGGATGATGTACTTGGACACCTCGCGCACTCTGTTCCACCACACGGCTGAGAACGCTATCATTCAATGTATATGTCGTGCCCTGTTTTAGATCCCAAGGTGCATCACTTCGTAGCTTTCTGAATTAACATCTATCTTGTCGTTCCATTGAGCATTTTCACAATTGATCTGAATCCTATTGTAACTGCAGACAAACTTCTTCACAGCCACCACACCACTAGGTTTGGTCATATCCAAACTTTCTAATCATGCCATTTGCTTTCTCGTCGAGGTCATTGATATGCATGACAAACAACAGTGGACTCTGTTCATATTTCTGTGATACACCACTGACAACAGGCATTCAACCTAAAATCAAGCTCTGATTATGGATTCCATCGGCCAAGCCAATTTTATATTCAATTGGCGAGCTTACACTGTATCCTTTGTGATCTCAAACTTCGGCCCAAACAACTTGCGGTACAAAATCAAAAGCCTTCTGAAATTCCAAAACAACAACGTCGACCACCCCGGCCTCATAAAAGCCATTGGGCACTTGACCCAGACATCCCAGTGAGACAAAATTTCCCACGCACAAGCCCATCCTCACCATCCCAAATTATTCAATGCCTTTTCAAATGCTCCACAGATCTCAGAATCTCCTCCAATAAAATATTCCCACTACTTCTGTCAAACTCACATGCCTGCCATCCCTAGGTTTCTCTTTGCAGCCCTTCGTAAATAACAGCACAAGATTTGTCATCCACATGTATTCCTCACGAATGGCGCAGAGAATCACAGTAATCTTTTCCAAACACCCAGCAATTTCCTTTCTTGCTTCCCACAACGCCCCAGGATATACCTGGGCATGCCCTAGGGACTTCTCCGCTTTTAAAGGTTTTAATTGAACAAGTTCCTCCTTCTTCGTCATGTCGATACATATCTGTATGACCTGTCTATCTCCTCTTCTCCCGTCCTTTATCCTCGATGCCAAGATCCACCGCTCTCCCCTGCCGGACCACTTCTGCAGCCCTTTGCATCTTCTTCCATCTATCAATTCTCATCTTATGACATCTTCTCCACTGCACATCCCACGTGAATTACCCCGCTCACCTGGACCAGCCGATGAATTGAACTGAAGGCACCTTTCAGTAACCTGCATGTGCTGCTCCCCGACCAACCTCCCACCCCCACCTACCAACCCCCCCCACACACACACAGACAACCTTCTTATTTAGGCTACTGCCGTCTTCGTTTCTAGTCCTGATGGAGGTTCTCGGCCCGAAACGCCGACTGGTTATTTCCCTCCACAGTTGCTGTCTGTCCTGATGAGTTCCTCCAGAATTGATTGTTTGCTGCTCAGTATATCACTGACCTATTCCCTGACATCGCCTGCTTCACAGAACATCGAACACGGAAAATTACAGCACAGTCCAGGCCCTAAGGCCCAAGATGTTGTGCCGATAGTTCATCCTGCTCTCAGATCTATCTAACCCTTCCCTCCCACGGAGCCCTATATTCCTCTATCATTCATCTGTCTATCTGAGAATCTCTTAAATGTACTCAATGTGTCTCCCGCCCCAACGTCTGCCGGCAATTCGTCCCAGGAACCACCGCTTCCTGTGTAAAACTACTACCTGTTACATTCGATATATCTTCCTCCTCTCAATTTAAAATTATTCCTCCTCGTGTTAGCCATTTTCGTCCCGGGAAAAGTCTCTGACTGTCCACTCGATCTCTGCCTCTTATCATCTTGTGCATCTCTGTCAAGTCATCTCTGATCTTCCTTCTCTCCAAAGAGAAACGTCCGAGCTTATTCAACCTGTGTTCATAAGGAACGCTTCCAATCCAGGCAGCATCCTGGGAAAACTCGTCTGCACCCTCTCTAAATCCTCTCTCATCCACATCCTTCCTTTCATGAGGAGACAACACTGAACACGATACTCCAAGTGTGGCCTAACCAGAGTTCTCTGGAGCTGCAACATTACCTCGCAGCTCTTGAACTCAATACCCCGACCATCGAAGACCAACACACTATACGCCTTCTTCTCAACCCATCCCACTGCGCGGCAACTTTGAGAGATCTTTGGAGGTCGACCCTAAACTCCCCCTGCTCCACCACACTACTGAGAGTCCTGCTATTAATCTTGTATTGTGCCTGGAAATCCGATCTCCCGAAGTGTATCATTTCACACTTTTCCGTTTTGAAACCGATCAGCCACTTCTCAGCCCAGATCTGCATTCTGTCAATATCCTGTTGCAATATACAACAAGCTTCTATGCTATTGACAGAACCACCAACATTTGTATCACCAGCAAACTTACTAACTCACCCTTCAATATCCTCATCATGTCATTTATAAAAATTACAACGAGCAGGGTTCCCAGTACAGATCGCTGCGGAACACCACTGGTCATGGAGCTCCAGGCAGAAAACGCTCCATCTCCCACCACCCTCTGTCTTCTATGAGCGAGAAAATTATGAATCCACACAGCCATGTTTCCCTGGATTCCATGCCTCCTTAATTTCTGAATGGGAATTCCATGAGGAACCACATGAATCGCTCAACTAAAATCCATGTAAACCACATCCACTGCTCTACTTCATCAATGTGCTTTGTCACGTTCGCAAAGAATTCAAACAGACACTACCTGGCCATCACAAAACATGCTGACTGACCATAATCAGCCTCTGTCTCTCCAAATGGAGAAATCTTCTCCAGTACTTGCCCACCACTGAAGTAAGACTGATTGGTCTGTAATTTCCAGAGTTATCACCACTCCATTTGCCACCCTCCAATCATCTGGCACTACTCCTGTATACAGTGAGGACGGGTATATCATCGCCAAAGGTGCAGCAAACTTTGACCTCGCTTCCCGTCATAACCTTCGGTATCTCCGGTACAGCCCCGATGAATTACCTATCCTAAAGTTTCTCAAGAGTTCCTTTACACCCTCTTTCCGCACGTCGATATGAATTAGCACGTCAGTCTGTTGTACGCCATCCTCACATTTGTCACGGTCTCTCTCAGTGGTGAATACTAAGGCAAAGTGTTTGTTAAGAACCAACCCAACCTGTTCCAACTCCTGACACATGTTTCCTCTTTAATCCCTGATCAGTCCGAGCCTCACTCTAGTCAACCCCCTGTTCTTCACGTCCGTGTCGAAGGCCTTGGGGTTTTCCTTGATCCTGCACGCATTCTCATGCACCCTCCTAGCTCTCCGGTCCATTACTAAGCTCCATAGAACCATCGAACAATACAGCACAATACAGGCCTTTCGGCCCACCATGATGTGCTGCCCTTCAAAACACACATCAAACTATCAAATCCCTTTGTCATGGTTCTGAGTTCTGGCCCTCATTTGGCTCCATGAATGCCTTGTTGTCCAGCACATGGATTCCATGCTGGAC
>JARFYF010002077.1:1558-18760 GCA_030265395.1 Rhina ancylostomus | reverse complement strand
GTTGCCATTTAATGGCATGCTGATATCAGAAAGGAGGAGGTGTTGGAACTCTTGAAGAACAGTAGGTGGATGTCCCCAGGGCCTGATGGGATCTATCACTGAGAGAGGTAAAGGGTGAGATTGTTGGGATCTTGTATCATCTTTAGTCACAGGTGAGGTCCCAGAGGATGAGAATAGCCGGTGTTGTTCCCCTGTTTAAGAAGGGCAACAGATAAGATATCTTCATGAGTCACATGTACATCGAAACACATCTTTTGCATAGGGTGTTCTGGGGGCAGCCCGCAAAAGCCAGAAATTATAGGTCGGTGAGCCTTTCACCAATTGAGAATATTCCTAGGGATAGGATCTACTCCCATTTCGAAAAGCATAAATTGATTAGGGATAGTCAGCATAACTTTGTGTAGGGGAGGTCATGCCTTATAAACTCAATTAAGATTTTTGAGGAGCTGATAAAGACGATTGATGAGGGGAGGACAGTGGATGTTGTCTTTAGTCAAGCTTTTTACAAGTTCCCTCATGGTAGGCTGATCCTGAAGACAAAGGCACATGGGATCCATGGAGAGCTTGAAGATTGGGTTCAAAATTTGTTTGGCCATAGAAGACAGAGGGAGGAGTGTTATTCTGATTGGAGGTCTGTGACCAGTGGTGTTCTGGAGGGATCAGTGCTGGGACCCCCACTGTTAGTGATTATATATAAATGATTTAGACGTAAATGTAGGTGGGCTGATCAGTAAGTTTGCAAACCAGACAAAAATTGGTGGAGTTGTAGATGGTGAGGAAGGTTGTCAAAAGACTCAGCAGGATATTTCTCTGGAAATATGGGCATAGAAATGGCAGATGGAGTTTAATCCAGACAAGTGTGAGGTGTTGCATTTTGGGAGGTCAAATGCACATGGAAAGTATACAATAAATTGCAATCTTGAGTGCAGTGATATACGGAGGGATCTTCAGATACAAATTCATTGTTCCCTGGAAGTGGCAACACAGGTAGCTAGGTGGTAAAGAAAATATACGGCACACTTGCCCTCATCAGTTGGGGTGTGGAGTATAAAAGCTGGAAAGTCATGTTGCAATTGTGTAAGACTTTGGTTAGGCCACATTTGGAGTATTGTGTGTAGTTCTGGTTGCTGCATAACAGGAAGAATGTGAAGGCTCAGAATAGGGCACAAAGGAGGTTCACCAGCATGTTCCCTGGATTAGAGAGTATTAGCAAAAATAAGGGGTTAGACAAACTTGGATAATTTTCTCTGTAGCTTAACCCCAAATCAGTGATAGCTTGATGCACCTTTTCAGGTGCGGTAAAGTTTCTAGCGTGTGGGAAGTGCTTGTAATGCAAGCTTCATCAAAAACATGCCTAAATAAAAACATCATCTGTTATTGTAGTAATAAATCCATGCCAGAATGGAGGGACCTGGGATGGTAAAGAATGTGACTGTCCAGATGACTTTGAAGGGCCCTTTTGTCAATTTCCAGAAGCTGGTAAGTCTATTTACAAATGAATTACAATTTTTTGGTGCTTGTGTTTTGATGTTAATGCTGCTCGGCTTTTCCTTGCTATGAGGACCAAACAAAATTCTACCTGCCTTTGTCCTGAAGTCCAGCTTTCTACTATTCTTCGCCCCTACTTAGAAGAGTCACTGCACGTAACAAGGTATTTATGTTATATGATGGAATTTCAACCATCTACTAAATACAACTAGGTGATCCAAGTGCAAATAGCACATTTCCAGAAATTCTATCCCTGTCTTTTGTGTACGTAACACATTTAATACATATAACTTCTATCAGCATATTTAACGCAAGAAGGATCCTGATGAATCTGAATGATATTGGCAATTTGGCCCCTCATGTCTGTTCCACCACTCAATAAGATCATAGCTGATTTTCATCTCAGTGCCATTTTTCTGAATTAACCTCAAATCCCTGATTGCTTTACTGTCAAAAATACCATCAATTCCGAAGTATCTACAGTCTCTTGTGCCCCTTATCAATTTCTGATGTGAATAGTACTGTGACTGAACCTCCACAGCTCATTGTGTGATGAATGTCAAGGATTTACTACTTTCTGAGTGATTAAAGTTCATCTCACTTCTGTGCTGAATGACCAACCTTGCATTCTGTGATTGTGATCTCCTGGTTCTAGACATCATGACAGGAAAAACATCATCTCTTAACTACAGCTGTACACAACTTTCCAGGTGCAATTTTATCTGGGATGTATAACTGGAGCAAGGTTTCTCTACTCAAATCCTCTTGCAATAAAGACCAGCATAATATATGCCTTTCTAATCATTTGCTGTGCCTATATACAGGTTGAAACTCTCCAGTCCAGCAGTCTTGGGACCTGACTGGTGCCAGATGACAGAAACTGCATCCTGATCATCTTTTTCTGAGCAGGAGACCTGTTCTTTTTAATACTAGTCTTCGAGACACTTCCCAAGTTACATAAGGGTTCCCAGAACTGCCCTTAACCTGAAGTTTCTATAAGTTTGAAATGTGCAGTTGAGATCACAAAAGCTTCGCTGGTGGGTTAATTAGCTGCAGATTGGTGCAGATCTTAGTTATTTTTAGATCTTGGATAAATCTTAGTGAGAATGAGTTAATTACTTCAGATCTGTATGACTGTTTAAAAATATGCCAGACCACAGGAACTGCCGGACCACAGAATGATGGACCAGAGTTTCAACCCGTATTTACTTTCAATGATTTGTGACCCTCACCAATTTTTGTAGATGCACCATAGAAAGCATCCTATCTGGATGCATCACAGTTTGGTATGGCAACTGCTCTGCCCGTGATGACAAGAAACTGCAGAGAGTTGTGGACACAGCTCAGCACATCACAAAACCAGCCTCCTCTCCATGGATTCTGTCTACACTTCTCGCTGTCATAGTAAAGCCAGCATAATCAAAGACCCCACCCACCACAGATGTTTTCTCTTCTCCCTCCACCAATGCCTGTGCTGCTGAAGGAAACCTATCATTTTCTATTAGGTGCAGTCATGTTTGCTTCTCCTTTTCGGGTTTGTGTGTGCCAAACCAACATCATTTCTGCGTTGTCAGTCAAAGGCCGGAGGTGCTTATGTAACCTGCTCCTCCCCACAAGACCAAAATTTCCCCAAAGCAGCTCCAGCAGTTCGAGAAGCTCATGGAAATCAACACTATTAAAACCCCAGCCATGAAGGTGAAAACAAAGACTGAGCCCTCTGTCCAGTTCGTACACAAACATTGCCAAATTGTGTGTTTCCAATGGCTGAAGAATATCTCGGTTTCTTTGGCCAGTTAATAAAATATTCCAGCATACTGTATGCCTTCTTCACTGCCCTGTCTACCTTCGTTGCCACCTTTAGTGATCTTTGGATGTACACCGAGGTTCCCTTGTCCCAGTATTTGGTCTACTGCTAACTTTCACCTCCTTATGCACCACCTCTACAACTGAATGTTATGTGGATATTATGTGTGAACCTTGGACCTTATGTGCAATCGAATATCCTTGCCAAGGAAGAATGGTGCACAAACCAAATCAGTGATAGTTTGATGCACCTTTTTAGGTGCAGTAGTTTCTAGCCTGCAGGAAGTGCTTGTAATGCCTAAATAAAAACTTATTATCTGTTACTGTCAAAGAAAATCCATGCCAGAATGGAGGAACCTGGGATGGTGAAGAATGTGACTGCCCAGATCACTACGAAGGGACCTATTGTGAATTTGTAGATGATGACATTGAAATCGGTGAGTCTATTTTCAAATTAATTCCTTTCCTCATGCAATTATTTTGATGCTATGAAGGGATCTAATGTGACTTTGTAGATGATGAAATTGAAATTGGTGAGTCTATTTTCAAATGGATTCTGTTTTTTTGGTGTTCTTGTTTTGATGCTACTGCTACTTGGCTTTCCTTTGTTATGCAAAAATACAATGAACAAAATGAACAAAAATCTACCTGCTTCTGTCCTGAAGCCCAGTCTGCACAGTTTTCAGAAAACCAAAGTCCAGTTTTCTACTATTCCTCGCCCTTCCTATTGTTATTGCATATGCAAAGTGCATGTGTGTTATGTGATGGAATTTCAATCAACTGCTAAATACAATTGGGTGGTCCAAATGTAAATAGCACATTTCCAGAAATTCTATCCCTGTCCTTAGCGTACATGACACATTTCATACATATAACCTCTGTAAGCATATTCCAGGCAAGGAGGATCCTGATAAATCTGAATGACATCTATGGTCCATGCAACAGAAGTAGAGTAGGCAATTTGGCCCCTCACGTTTGTTCCACCACTCATTAAGAGCATGGCTCAGTGTCATTTTTCTGAATTAACCTCATATCCCCAATTCCCTTAATATCAAAAGTTTTACCAATTTCTGAGCAATCCACACTCTCTTGTGCCTCTATCAATTTCTTATCAGCAAATGAGCCTCCATAGCTCCTTGTGTAATGAATGCCAAAAAATCACTACCCTCTGAATAAGACTTCACCTCATTTCTGTCCTGAATGACCAACTTTGTGTTCTATGACTGGCCTGCAGACATGATCGACAGGGAAGACATCAACTTTGCATCTGCCTGACCAAGCTTCTGAAGAATTTTGTACATTTCAATGAGATTGCCTCTAATTCATCTAAATTTCAGATAGAAATGGCTTGGTCTGCTTAATCTCTCTTAAAACAAATATACCAATCCAGAAATTAATCTGGTGAACCTTTGCTGCACTCCTCCTATGGGAAGATTGGAAGTACACCCTTCCTTAGGTAGGAAGACCACAGCTGTACACAACATTCCAAATGCAATTTCACCTGGGATGCATCACTGGAGCAAAGGATGACCTTGAACTTGCAGTTGCCTTTCATTTAATTTTCCATCCCACTCTGACTTCTCTTTGGCCTCTTAAACTATTCCAGTGAAGCCCAATGTAAGCGCAAGAAACAACATCTCTGCCACTTTAAGGCCAATAATGTGCCTGAAGGAGATTCATTGAATTCAACAATTTTAATTAACCAACCTTTCCAACTTGTGTCAGAACTGTCCAGTTCTGATGCAAAATCAGGGAATTTAGGGGTGCTCAGAGAGTTAGGTGCTATCCATGGGAAGGGTCTAGTGCTAACTTTTTGGGCCAAGACTTGTATCTTATATTCTCGTGGTTTTAATTCTTTTGCCATCAAAATAAATGTCAAATACTTGCATATTATTCTCAGCACATCAAATGACGTTACTGTAACAACTGTCGTCTCGAATGGTGATCGATCAGTAGGGGATCATCATACCAAGGCAGCGACTATATTTCACTCTTCACTGATACTGCCTGGCCTGATGAGTGTTTCCAGCATTTGCTATTTTATTTAGATTTCCAGTACCTGTAGTTTTTTATTTTACTTTCAACACCTGTTCATTTCTGATGCTATTCAGTTTTTCTCTCTTCACAGATGCTACCTAACCTGATGAGCATTCCAGCTTTTAGCGACTGTTGTGCTTTGTATCTCACAGTTCCAGCATGATTTTTTTTCTTTCTCTCTCCTCTGTTCTTCCTATATTTGCACCTCCTCCACACATCAGTTGTGATGAACAAACCTCTTCAGTCTCTTTCACTCAACACCAGTCTGGGCATCCATTATCCCTCGGTCTCCATCCTATCACAGACATTCCCTTTGTTCTCTCCATTCCCCTGTCCCTTCTCTGCAACTCAAAACATGACTGTTTTCTAAATGTTCTAAATTCTCTAAATTTTCCCATTTCTGATGAAAGTTTATTCATTTCCGGTTCATTACAACTTATTGTGTCAAAAGAGTATCATTTCTCTCTCATAAAAGATCTTGACCAACGTGCAATTGATTAAATTGTAACTGATAATTTACAGATGAAGTTGAGGCCAGCGTTGACGTCACACTCAAGATAAAGAACCAAGAATTTTCAGAAGAACTGCAGAATAAAGAAACAGACACGTACAAAATATTCTCGGAAGATTTTAAAAATCAGGTTGGTGCCCAGAACTATATACTGTGGTCCCAATTGACCAAAGAGAATGGGAAAGTTTAGAGAATTTAGAACATTTAGAAAACAGTCATGTTTTGAGTTGCAGAGAAGGGACTGGGGAATGGAGAGAACAAAGGGAATGTCTGTGATAGGATGGAGACCGAGGGACAATGTTTTAATTACATGGGGGAATGAATGTTAAAATAATGAAGTAATGTTTTTTTCCCTGTAACATCTACACTGGTTTTCATTAATCAATTCCCTCATGTTCAATTGACTGTTAATTCAGTCCAATTATTGCTTCTGGAATCTTCCCCATTGCCAAGGTTAAATTGACTGGTCTGTAACATATCAATCAGAATCTATAGATATTTGGAAGATTATGTCTGGTGTTTCTGCAACTTCTTTCAGCAACTTTAGATGCATCCTATCTGGACGAAGTGATTTATCTGCTTTAAGTGCACCTAACCTATCCTAATCTATCCTAACCCTAACCTGTGTAGTACCTCCATTTTAAAATTCTTAGACCATCCAGAATCTCCAATAATATCTTTTGTTGCTGAGACTGTAGCCACCATCATTTCTTTCATGAAAAGAGATGTGAGGTATTCTTTCACTATCTTGCTCATACCCTTTGGCTCCATAAGCAAATTTCCTTTTTGGTCTATGATTGGCCCTGCCTCTCCTCTGTCAATCCTTCCTCCTGTTCACATACCTATGGAGTTATTCTGAATTTCAGTTTATGTTTGCTGCAGTCTTTTTTTTCATTTCTCGGGTATTTCATTTTCCACTCCGAACTTTCTGTAATCAACCTGGTTTCCACTGGGGTTATCAATTTGGATCAAGAAACATCTGCTGAACACTCTTCATAAACTCATCCCTCTCTTCACTCTTTGTACTATTGCGATCCCTGTTTATTTTAGAATAGTTGATACTATCACTACTATGGCTTTGGACATGAACTTCCCTGCAAATTTGCTCAAAGCCTTTTCCTAATTGACAGACGATAGAACGGTCCCAGTTATGTAACGGCACCTCTACTTTTCCTTAATTCTAAATAGATTAATACTGTCCTTGATCATTCCAGAATATTCTCTCTGTCCAGCAGTGCAATATTATCCTTAATCAATGCTATATGATCCTTAATGAATCCTGGCAATCCCCTTCCATTTTTTAATACCTAATAACCAGAATATTTAGAATATATTCCTCCTGCATTTTTAACTAGGTACGTTATTACCTTGACATTATAATGTTACATGAGTAATTGTACCTTCACCTCAACAACTTTGTTCAAAATAAGCTTAGTGTGTTTTCAATACATACACTGCAATTCTCTCTTAAACCTCTTTGTCCTCTCTCCTCGTCTGCTTCTGTCTAAAAGCTGACCATTTTTGCTCTGGTGCTATTTATCTCTCCCAATGTTTTTTTGTATCTTTTTCCTCCTTTTCCTTGCTGAACTTCCTGAGCCTAACCCCCTGCAAAATTTAAGAAAGGTGACAATAAATTTCTGCTGATTAAGTTCCCACAAGCAGCAATGTCATATGTTGCATGGTGAAGTCATTTAGCATTTGCACATTGCTTTTATGCATTCACGGGGTGTGGGCTTTGCTGCCTGAGCCAGCATTTAATTCCTATCCCTAATTACCTTTCAAAAGGTGGTGGTGAGCTGCCCACTTGAACCACTGCAGTTCTTGAGGTGTGGGTACACCCACCAAGCTGTTAGGGAGGGTGTTCCAGGATTTTGACCCAACAGTGGAGAAGGAACAACAATATATTTCCAAGTTAGGATGGCGTGTGTTGAGGAGGGTAACTTCTAGGTATTGGCGTTACGAAGCTTTTACTGCCATTGTCCTTCATGCTGGTAGAGGCCGTTGGTTTGGAAGATACTTTCGAAGGTGTCTTGGTGCGTTGCTGCACGTGCAACCTGTAAATGGTACAAACTGCAGCTTCTGGTGGAGTGAGTGAATGGTTGCGGATGGGGTACCTAAGAAGCAGCTGCCATGTCCTGTGTGGGGTCGAGCTTCTTGAGTGTTGTTGAATCTGTACCAATCCAGGCAAGTGAATACTTCATCACACTCCTGAATTGAGCCTTTTTTTTAACCAAAATAAACCTTATTCATAATAAAAGACAAACTATATACAATAATAAAACAGTGCAAGCCTTTACATTCTTATACAGATCAATCATTAGTGTTACCTTTTTATATAAAAAACACAGCATCAATGCCAGTCACATAGCTCCCTGGGGGCTACCCAGACCTGTATTTACAATATTTAAGGGGCTTTCTCACCTGACCCCGCCCCTCCTTCTCTCTCCCGAGGGAGAAGAACCCTAAACTGTCCTTGTAGATGGTGGTCAGGCTTTGGGGAGTTAGGAGGTCAGTTGCTCACTGCAGGATTTCCAGCCTCTGACCTACTCTTGTAGCCACATTTTATATATGGTGATTCCAGTTCAGTTTCTGGTCAATGGTCAGTGGGTAATAGCTGGATTTCCCCTTAGGTGGATATCTTCATTGGCTGGCATTTGTGTGGCGTGAATATTACTTGCCACCTATCCACCCAGGCCTCGATATTGTCCAGGTCTTGCTGCATTTGGAAATGGACTGCTTTATTATATCAGGATTCGCAAATGGTGCTGAACACGGTGTAATCATCAGCAAACATCCCTACTTCTCACCTTACGGTTGGAGGAAGGTCAGTGATAAAGAAGCTGAAGGTGGTTGGGCCTTGGAAACTACCCTGAGGAACTCCTTCAGAGATGTCTTGTGGCTGAGATGATTGACCTCCAACCACCACAACCATCTTCTTTTGTGCTCGGCATGATTTCAACCAGTAGAGGATTTCCCCGATTTCCATTGCCTCTAGTTTAGCCAGGGCTCCGTGATGCCATACCCAATCAACTGCTGTCTTGATGTCAGGATATGCCATATCGTTTTTATACTAGATACATTACTTCATTCCCCACTGTTGTAATGTGTATGCCAACTATCCACCAAGTTGTTGTTCTACGTATGTCTTCCTAAATTATGCTTCACCATCTTTCTCACTTTCCTACTAATTTTCTATTAGTATACTTCAAAGTTATTCCTTTTATGCCCAGCTTCAAATGTAAATAGAATGTGGGTTTTGAGAAAGGAATCAATTAATGAAAGTCAAGTTAATCAGGACAAATTCAATGTGCTGTCCGCAACTAATTCACCCTTCAGTACTTAAATGTAACTTGGGTGCAAAATGAATTCATAACCAAGGCAAATCTTAGCCTTAAACAGAGACCTGAAATTATCTGTCCTTTGGTTCTTTAGGATAGTTTCCTCAACTTAAGCAGTTCATGCCACTTCTGTAGCTATTGGTGGTGGGGCAGAAAATTTCACATTGACAAAAATGGAGCCTACTTCCGCATAGCAGAGCACATCGATCAGCAGGCCACAAGGCAGCCCAATCAGGACCAGAGGAATTTCAGCAGATGCTGCCACACTTCCCACTGCAAGGAGCAGAAATACCATGGTGCCTTCAGAACCCAACCCACCCAAGAAATCTTCAAATATAAAATTCTAACGCCACTCATCACAGACAAGGGTTTCCAGTCTGCCACACAGATTGTGCACTTTTGAGAAGGGATGGTGAGCATCAACTCCGCTCACCAATCTGAGACTCAATGGCAGATAATTTGGACTTTGTATTAAAAAAAGCATGACATGGCTAACCATATCCTGACTTTACTTGTTTAATAAAACACGATTTACATTCAAATGCAGGAATATTCACAACCCATTCTTTGTTTCTTTCCAGATGAACATCATTTATAAGAATGTAGATGGATACAAAGGAGTGGAGATTATAAAGATTAGGTAACCTCAGCAATACTCTACTCACAGTTGCCTAATTCGTATTTTGCATGGATCACACTGCTCCTGACTTAATCCAACCAACCTGGACCAAAGAGATCAAGTCCAGAATCAGAATCAGAGTCAGGTTTACGATCACTGATATATGTTGTGAAATTTGTGGTTTTGCGGTAACAGCACAGTGCAAGTCATAAAGCTGTGGGAATAGTAACTGCCTTGACATAGAATTTGACCAAGTGTGGTATCAAGACATTCTGGAAACCTAAAGTCAATAGGCATTGAAGGGAAGTAACTCCAGTGACTGTAGTCATACCTGATACAAAAGAAAACTGTTGTGGTTGTTTGAGGTCAATTGTCCCAACCCCAGGACGTCACTGCAGGAGTTCCTCAGGGCAGAGTTCATCTTCATCAATGGTCAGACATGGGGATGTTAACTGATGATTGCATGTTGTTCAATTCCATCTGCAACAAGAGAAACCTTAACCACCTTCCATTTTGTTTCAATGGTATTACCACATCTCTGTCTGCCACCAAATACTTCTTGGGAATCACGATTGACAAGTAACTCAATTGGACTAGCCAAACAAATGCCATGACTATGAGAGCAGATCAGAAACTGAGTGTCCTGCAACATATGACTCACAATCTGACACCCAAGGTTTTTCTACCATCTTCAAGGCACAAGTCACACAGGAGAATTGCTCACCACTGACTTGATTGAGTGCAGATCCAAAACTCTCAAGAAGCTTGTCCCATCCAGAGTAAGACAGCCCAGTTGACGTGCACACCATCAACCAGCTTAAACATTCATTCCCTCCATCACTGGCACACAAATACTGCAGTGAATATCATCCACAAAATGCACTGTAGTTACTCACTCCAGCTACTCTGAAGAGACCTTCAAAACCTGTTATCACCTCTACCAGCAGCAGGTCAAGGGCTGCAGGCACAGGGGAAAACTACTACCTGCAGTTTCTCCTCCAAATTGCTCTCATGACTTGGAAATATATAATCAGCCCTTTGTTAAAGCTGGATCCAAATCCTAGAACTCACTCCTTAAAAGTACTGTGGAAGTACCCTCACCAGAAGGAATGCAGCAGCATGTCTCAAGGGAATTAGGGTTGGGCAATAAAAGCTGGCGTTGCCAGCAATGCCCAGATCTCAAAAACGATTAGTAAAATATTAAGTCATCCTGTAATCACCTGGCTGCATCAAAATGCTCCTTACATTTGTTTAAGAAAGGAAGTAGGGATAACCCTGGGAATTAAAGACCAGTCAGTCTAACTTCAATGGTGGACAAATGACTGGAGAAGATTCTTAGAGACAGGATTTATGGGCATTTGGAGAAGCATAGGCTGATTAAGGACAGTCAGCATGGCTTTGAGAGGGGCAGGTCGTGCCTTACGAGCCTGATTGAATTCTTTGAGGATGTGACAAAGCACATTGATGAAGGTAGAGCAGTGGATGTGGTGAATGTGGATTTTAATAAGGTGCTTGATAAGGTTGCTCATGGAAGGCTCATTCAGAAAGTCAGAAGGCATAGGATCCAGGGCAATTTGGCTGTGTCGATTCAGAATTGGCTCGCCCATAGAAGACAGGGTGGTGGTAGATGGAGTATATTCTGCCTGGAGGTTGGTGACCAGTGGTGTTCTGCAGGGATCTGTTCTGGGACCCCTGCTGTTTGTGATTTTTATAAATGACTTGGATGAGGAAGTGGAAGGGTGGGTTAGTAAGTCTGCAGATGACACAGAGATTGGTGGTGTTGTGGATAGTGTAGAAGGTTGTCGAGAGTTTCAATGGGACATTGATAGGATGCAAAACTAGGCTGAGAAGTGGCAGGTGGAGTTCAACCCAGAAAAATGTGAAGTGATTCACTTTGGAAGGTCAAATTTGAAGGCAGAATATAGGGTTAATGGCAACAATCTTAGCAGTGTGGAAGAACCGAGGGATCTTATGGTCGAATTCCATAAATCCTTAAAGCTGCCACGCAAGTTGATAGGGTTGTTAAGAAGGCGTATGAAGGCCAACACGCCATTAGTCGGGGGATTGAGTTCAAGAGCTGTGAGGTAATGTTGCAGCTCTACAAAACCCTGGTTAGACCACACTTAGAATGTTGTGTTCAGTTCTAGTCGGCTCACTATAGGAAGGATGTGGAAGCTTTAGAAAGGGTGCAGAGGAGATGTACCAGGATGCTACCTGGATTGGAGAGCATGTCTTGAGAGGATAGGTTGAGTAAGCTAGGGCTTTTCTCTTTGGAGTGAAGGAGGATGAGAGGTGACCTGTTAGAGGTGTACAAGATGATAAGAGGCATAGATCAAGTGGACAGCTAGAGACCTTTTCCCAGGGCAGAAATGGCTAATACAAGGGGGCATAATTTAAGGTGATTAGAGGAAAGTATAGGTGGGATATCAGATGCAAATTTTTTTTACAGCGTGGTGAGTGGGTGAAATGCGCTGCCAGGGGCGCTGGTAGAGGCAGATACATTGGGGACATTTAAGAGACTCTTAAGCACGTGGATGATAGAAAAATAGAGGGGTATGAGTGAGGGAATGGTTAGATTGACCTTAGAGTAGGCTAAAAGGTCAGCACAACATCATGGGCTGAAGGACCTGTACTGTGCTGTAATGCTCTATGGACTAAGAGGCCTCTATTTTTTCCACCAAGTTCTTTGTCTTTAAAACTGTCTGTGTGTTTTGTCTTAACTGAACATTGTCTTCTCTGCTTGCATATTTTTTCTTATGAATGATGTTTTGTTGTAAACAGTGGGGAGCAAGTGATTGTTAGATTATATTATTTAAAGAAAAGTGAAGTTTGAGGAATTTATGCTGAAAACTTAGGACCTAAAATATTTGGTCTCAATAGGGAGAAAACAGAAGTGAGCTTCAAACCATTAAGTAATTAAATTTTTATTGTAGTGTATTATATTGATTTATATACTTTCCCAAAGTAGTATTACTCAGAAGGAACAATTTTGGGTGCTGCATTAAAGAATTGATTTGAGACATTACATGCTCTTATCACTGGTAGTCTATTCATTCATAGTTATTTTATAAAACATCCATTAGGTAAGGAGCTCTTTTAGTATTTGCATTCTTTCTGAATGTAACTTTTGCTTTTTGTCCCCAAATTAGGCAAGACAGATGTATTCTTCTGCTCTTGCATTGTTGGGAAAATAAAGAACAGTTGTAATTATTCAAAATATACAACACTGGCTTTAATTATAAATGATTTATTGATAAAAGTAAAGTAGTGACAACTCAGAAGTTAATTATTCATCTTTTGAGCGTCAACACATACCATTGATATGGAACATGCTGCCAATCTAGTGGGTTAGCAGTTATTAGCTCAAAGCTAGGCAAAAAGTTTAATTAACCCCCACATGTACTGTAATAATGTAGTTTATTAATTGTGAAAGATATATCTTAAAAATTAGCAATAAAATCTAGGAAGATGCTGTATAAAGTGCAATTGTGATATGTTGTTTCCTCAGTTGGATTTATCTTTTGATTTATTCTCATTAATTTTATGTAATTATATTCTCCCAACCGAAGTAATCCTTTAAGAGTTTAAAGGGTTTTTTTTACTGAAATACTCAAACATACATTATACTTTGTAAGCTACTTTGTAGTGTTCACGGGGGAATCAGTGACTGAATCTTTTGCATTCTTTATATTCTTCATTCAGTCATTATATCCTGTGGAATTTTAACTGATTATGCTGAGCATGGGAAGTTTTGGGCTTCTAAATGATCCAGGCTGTTGGTTTGGAAAAATATTTTCTTGGGTTTGCCAGTACAGAATACCTTTTGTAAAAGGAAAGGTTCCTTGTGAATTTATGCAGCATGTTACACTGGTTTAAATTAATTCATGTAAGATATATTGATCGAAGTGCTCTTTGTGAGAGATGATAATTGCTGAAGTGGAAATTGTTTCAATTTTCCAATACTAAAGCCAGTTTAGGATATTGTCAGGTTAGGTATGGAACATTTTTAGTAGCATGTTAGAATAGTTGCTCAACAATGTAGACACAGCCACTTCATTATCTTCAAAATAAATCTCAGATTGAATAATATTTTGAAAACCAAAACAAAACTGCAGATGCTGGAAATCTAAAATAAAAACAGAAAATGCTGGAAATGCCCAGCAGGTCAGGCCATGCCACGCGTGGGAAGAGAAACAGAATGAATGTTTCAGATTGAAGGCCTTCATTAAAACTGGAAAGGAGAGGGGGAAGAAAAGAAGCTCATTAAGCTGCAGGGTGAGTGGGTTGGGGGATGTCATTGATAGGGTAAAATTAGGGTGACCATGGTGATAAACTATAATCAAAGTTATCTGGTCAATGAGTGAATGGGATCTAGTGGAAAATAAGAACATAGACTAAAAAGAGTGTAGGAGTTGTGAAATGCAGAGCTAGTAGACCTGCCTGGCAGGTCATTCTGAGCACGTCTTTCACTTTCAGAGGGGGAAGAAAAAAGGAATTTAAAAAAAAAACTGAGACAATATCACAGATAGACAACTGATAAAGTCCGAGAGAGCTGAGGTTGTTGAATTCAATATTGAGTCCAGAAGGCTGCAAACTGCAATGTGCCCAGATGGAAGGTGAAGAACTGTTCTTCAAGCTTGTGTTGGGCCTCATTGTAATAGTGAAGAAGGCTGTAGACTGAGGTCAGAGAAGATGTGGCATGGACAATTAAAGTGCCAGGCAGCAGGAAGCTTGAAATTACCACTTTGGACTGAACGCTTGTGCTCTGCAAAGCAGTCACCCAACCTGCATTTGGTTATCCCAACATAGAGAAGAGTACATTGTGAACACTGAATGCAGTATAACTAGATTGAAAGAAGTGCACATGAGTCACTGCCTCACTTGGAAAGATTTAAATGGGTCCCTGAATAGTGGGAAATAGAGTTGAAAGGACAAGTGTTGCATTGGCTGCGGTTGCAAGGGACAATGTCATAGGAAAGGGGTGGATGTTGGGAACTGAAGAATGGACCACTGAGTTGCAAAATGAGTGATCCCTGCAAAATACTGAAAGGGAAGGAGAGAGGAAGATGTGTCTAGTGGTGGAATCATTTTGAAGGTGGTGAAAATTATGGAGAATGCAGAGGCTGGAGATGTGGAATGTGAGGTCTGGAGAGCTCTATCCTCTGGAGGAGAGGAGTTGGTAGCAGAGGCATAGGAAATGGATGAGTTACAGTCAAGGGCTTAATTAACAATGGTAGAGGGGAAGTCAGTTTAGGAAGGAGGAAGGCATTTCAGAGGCACCAGTATGGAAAGTCTCATAATAAAGCAAAAATCACTGAGACACAGGAACTGGCAGAATGGAATAGAGTCCTTGCAGGAGGCAGGATGGGATAAAGTGTAGTTGCCATAGCTACTGAGTTGGTAAACTTGTAATGGATGTTGGTCATTAGTGATCTCCTGAGATGGAGACAGATCCCGACAAGGAAAGTTGGTGATTTGATCGTGTGAAGGTGAGAGCCGGGTAGAAATTGGCAGTAAAAGTAATGAAATCGATCATTTCTGCAGGATTACAGGAAGCAGCACCAATGCAGTCATCAGTGTACCAGAGAGAGAGTTGAGGGAGTGGGCTTGGGTAGGAATGAAACAAAAGCTATTCTGCATAAACTATGAAAAGATAGCCTAGTTTATGGCCCATGTGAGCCCCCACAGCTACACCTGATCTGGAGAAAGTAAGTGGAGTTGAAGGAAAAGTTGTCCGATGTGACAACAACTTCAGCCTCGTGAATAGGTGTATTGATAGAGGGGAACTGGTTGAGCCTCTCTTCAAGGAAGAAGTGCAGGGCTCTCGGACCATCCTGATGATCGATGGAGGTGGAACGTGATTGTACATCCATGGTACGGATGAGCCTATTTGGACCAGGGAACTGGTAACTGTCAAAGTGGCAGAGGGCATCACGTATATAAGTGGGAAGGGACTGGACCAGGGGAGAAAGGATGGAAGCAAGGTAGGAAGAATTGTATATGGTGGGGCAAGAGCCAGCTGAAACAATGTGCCTGTAATGGTAGTCCTGCTTATGGACTATAGGCAGGAGATAGAAGCTGGCAGTGTGGGGGCTGGGACATTATAAGACTGGAAACTATTGAGGGAAGATCTCCTGAGGAACTGAGGCCCATGACTGATTGGTTGACTTGACCTGATGTTTGATGGTGGGGTAATGATCCAATGATCCAAAGGGAGGAAGGATGGAAAAGGTGAACAAAGGATGACACCCTAAGTTTTTTTTTAAATTCCCACTCCCACCAGTCCACCATAGCTGTCCCTCCCTTTGTTCACCTTTTTCCATTCTTCCCCCCCACCCCCCATTGCCCCAGCTCATTAGACTCTCCCATATGGTTCCATCGCCCACATACATTTCCACTTGGTTTCTCCTCCATTTTCCCCATGTTTCCACCTACCAGGGTCCGTCTCACCTCTCCCTCTCACTTCAATAAACTGGCTATATTCTCTCTAAACTCTGAGTCCTGATGCAGGCTGTCGTAAAATGTCAATCATCTCTTCGGCTTCTCAGATGCTGCCTTTCCCTCTAAGTTCTTGCAGTTTACTTTTTGCTCCAGATTCCAGCATCTGCAGTCTCTTGTCTCCAAACTTTTTAAATTCTTTCTTTGGCTAATTTATTCCCTTCTGCTTTTGAACTGGTTGACCTGATGGCTGTTGGTCAGAGTGTCATCTTGCAGTTTTTCATCTGCAAATCTTGGCATTGGTTGTTGGCAGGTGATTCTGCCTCTAAATTATGGTATTTGATCATGAGTCTCTCCTTGTCAAAAATCTTTGTTTCTAGTAGCAGCTGGTGGATAGCAATCAAAAGGAATTTACATTGATTCCTCATCTGCTTCTCCTGCATCCTTCTCTCTTAACCACCCATTACATTGATTTTATTTCTTATACCTTAGCAGTGTACATACTATGGGCAAGTCTGAATGCAGTAATGTAATATAATAATGGTAAACTTAATGTATTTTCAAAATCACAAAAATGTAGCTATTGGAAATCTGAATTTAAACACAGCTAGAAATACTTGGATGATCAGGCAGCATTCTGTGGAGAGGGAAGCACAATTAACACTTCAGATCAATGACTCAGTTCACATGAAGGGTCATTGACTTGAATCTTTAACTCTTAATTCTCCACTGAATGTTGCCTAACTTGGTGGGTATTTCCAGTCTATCTGGTTTCATTCTTCCTGTTAATCAGCTCTCCCTGTCAGAGTGGGTAGGGCTTTAACTTGAAACTTAAATTTGGCATCCAAGTTCTTCCTTAACAAGAAAGGAATACAGATGGAGTTACACATTGCTAATGTGCTTGATTCTTAATTGCTCCCTGAAGCAACTTAATCAGTATTGAACAATATCACCATGGGAACTGCTGT
>JARFYF010002058.1:0-10878 GCA_030265395.1 Rhina ancylostomus | reverse complement strand
AACAGGCCACTGGCTGTTCAAAAGTTGCTCAATTGCATGTTGCCCCAGCAGGCATAGGGCTTTAAAATGAGAAACCTAAATTGGCAGGCTATGACATGGCCGCAAATTTTACCGGCAGGAACAGGACAGGGGACATTGGGGAAAAGAGCCAGACTCAGTCAGAGAAGGGATAGGTCTCAGGATATGTGCAGGAAATGTGGAAGGAAGGGTCATTGGTCCCAGGAGTGTCAAAGCACCCCCTGAAGGGAACCTGCAAGACAGGCAGAGCAAATTAAGGGAAGAGTGACTTCCTTCTCTTATAGTAACCCTTCCCTGCAAGAATGGGGGGGGGCCTGGGGAGGATGGTGGTCCAGAGAGCAGTTATATCACTTTCCCAAGACTCTGAAATGCAACCCATGGAGGCCCTCTTGATAGGGGATACTCACCTGTGAGCCTTGATTGATACAGGCGCTACCATGTCCTCTGTACCCCCCTCCCTGGGACTACCCTTTAGTCAGCGAAAGGTAGTAACTATGGGAGTGGCCGGTATTCCCTTGACTGAGCTCTTATTGGAAGAGGTCACCCTGTCCCTCAGTGATAGTAGGATAGAAAAGACCCTAATAGTTTCCGAGTCCACTCCCCTGCCTCTATTTGGATGCCAAGTTCTTTGCAAATTGGGGGCCACTATTAGTACCCCTCAGGGCATGTGTATGGAAGTGCCCTTCCACAGTGCACATCAGCTGACTTCCCTGCTCATTGAATCTGTATTGTCCCAGGGCCTGTACTATACTGCTGGCAGTTGAAGAATAACCCCTTCGTTGAAGTGCTGATTCAATTGAGGCACACCCTAAAGGAGGGGGCCTCTGTAAGACGCATAATTCCTGATTTCACTGCACTGCCTAGTATACTACAGAAGATGACCCAGAGTATAGGAAGAGGGTATCTGCTTCTGAAAGGAGTGAAATATACCCACAGCCCTATCTTTATTACAGAAAGGAAGAGCTGAGTATTCCGGTAAACTTAACTGCAGAGCAGAGGCCCCTATTTCACCTGGGGACAGATTCCATACCTCATTTGACCATCGCTATATACCTACCCTATCATGAGAAGCAGATAGGTCTAATGATAAAATGACTGCAATTAGTGACAACCATAGATTGAATTAAAGACCTAGAGTGGTTCGGGCCAGAAGAGGGATGAGTATACCTGTCTGGAATTTCCTATTTGACAGGAGCTCCATCCTCCTATCCAGCGAAGTTCCAGAGCCAGCAGCCACCAGAGGAGCGAAGTCTAGCAGACCCCTTGGCATTAGAGGGGGTAGATGCAAAATTATGGGCCTTGCGCAAGATGCACGTGGGCTGGGTACTCACTGCAAAGGACCATTGTCTTACACTAAAGAAAAATACCATCTTGCCATGTATCACACAATACCGACTGGCCCCCAAAGCAGAAGGCATAGCCCCAGTGATAGATTCATTGCTCCAGTGGTGTTATGTGCAAGACCTGAGAGCCGTTAACAATATTTGATTCCAATAACTCCAGTGGTGCCTGATGTTAAAATGATTCTCTCATCTATTCTTGCTGATGCTGCAGTATATACCGTAGATGACGTGTGTTACACCATTTTCTCCATCCCCCTCCAATCGGAAAGCCAATATCTGTTCGCCTTTATGTACAGGAAACAGAAACACATGAACTCGATTGCCCCAGGGTTACACTGAAAATCCTGCCGTGTATGCATCAGCAGTTAAGCATGACTTGGATGAATGCCAACTAGGAGGGATCTCCACTCTGCTACAGTATGCTGATGACCTCCTAGTAGCATCCTGTAGCCTATCAGAATGTGTGAAGGACTCTAACTTTGCTCCAGTTTTTAGCTGGCCATGGGCACAGAGTGTCAGAGTGTCAAAGACTAAGCTACAATTCTGCCAAAAGCAAGTACAACACCTTAGCTTTACTGACAGCTGGTACTCGACAATTAGGCTCCGATCGCATCCAGGCTATCTTGCAGGTGCCACAGCCCCACACAAAGAGAGAGGCTTTGTCCTTTGTAGGAATGGTGTGCTACTGTCGGCAGTGAATTATCATCTACGTGATGCTGTCCTCCAGGCTGCCGCAGCTAAGGATGCACCCATGCAAGTAGAGTGGATTCCTGAGCGAGATGATGCTTTCCAGGCTCTTCAAATGGCAGTAATGATAGCCCCAGCATTGGGCCTTTCCAGTTATAAGCGCCCATTCCAGTTGCACGTTTGTGAAAAAGGAGCACTGGAGTGCTCACCCAAAGCCCATGGAAGAAAACGAACATGACTGCCTTGCAGTAGTACAAGCATTCCACTTCTCTCCGAGTGAATGATCCTTTTCACAGATGGGTCCTCACATAGGCAGAGGCATGACCTGCTCCTGGCAGGGTATGCCATAGTTGAATTATACCAAACTGTGGAAGCTTATCCCTGGGGACTTCAGCACAGGCAGCGGAGCTATTAGCACTCACAAGGGCCTGTATACTGGCTAAGGGCCAGGCAGCCAAAAAGGCTAACCCAAAGGCAGTCACACAGAAACCAGTACTGCAAGCTTTCCACATCTCCAGTGACCCTCCTATCCCTGCTTTAGATTCTTCTGAGTTACAGGCAGCACAACAAAACTCTAGCCCACAAGAAAAACAAACTTGGGAGAAAGCACAATGCCATTGCAGGGATGGCTTTTGGTTTCACCCAGATGGGCGGGTGGTATGTCCAAGAAACCTGTTTTTGCCCGTGTCGCTTGTGCATGCACAGGCACATATGGGCAAAGGAGGGATGCAGCATGCAGTTGATCCACAATGGTATGCACCTGGCATAACCCCAACCATACAGAAAATCACTCGCGTGTGCCTGATCTGTCAGCAAAATAATCAGGGCAGAACACCAGCCAAATTCAAATATTTTGTGCATATGCCGCTGGCTTCGGGTTGTAAGTACATGTTAATGATAGTTGATATGTTTACTTAATGGGTAGAGGCTTACCCTGCCCATAAGGATGATGCCTGGACAATGGTAAAAATATTATGGAAAGAAATACCACCCTGGTATGGAATACCCATGGGAATAAACAGTGACAGAGGGACCCAATTTACAGGTCGAGTTGTAAAAGATTTAATGCAGGCTTTGGGGTTCCAGTGGAAATTGTATATCCCGTCAGCTCTAATCTTCCAGAATAATGGAGTCAATGGGGAATTGAAGGTAGCCCTGTCCAAAGTCTGTCAGGACAATAAGTTGTCTTGACCGGAGGCATTCCCCATAGTATTATACTCAATGAGGAACAGAAAGAACTGGGCCACCGGTTTGACCTCTCACGAAATCCTCATGGGTTGCCCCATGACTACAGGAATTCGGCCCCCCCATAACCACTGAAAAGTTGGCCTTGATTTGAAATGATGAACAAACAGCAGCATATCCCCAAGCACTGTGTAAAACTGCTGTGGAACTGCATGAGTGAGGCAAGCCCATGTTCCTGTGGGGAATGGCCCGGCTCATCCGTTTCAGCCAGGAGACACAGTCTGTGTAAAAGAACTAAACGAGGAATCCCTTTCTCCTAGGTGGAAAGGACTCTACACTGTGCTGCTGACCACTCAAACGGCCCTGGAGGTCAATGGAGAGGAGGTTTGGGTCCATGCTACGAGGTGCAAACGGCACCACCAATTGAAAAGATGAAGAAGGGGCTTCTGTTGGGACTAATGCTGGGGAGAGTGATACTAAGGGAAGGTCAGACCTATAATACTTGTCCCTCTGTTATTCTTATGCTGAACAAAGTGAAGGGCCCTGCTGGGTCTGTGGACGCTTTTAGTCAAAAGGCTCTTAGGAGACGGAGGCAGTCCCAAGATGGTTCCTACGTTGCCCGGGTGGTCCGGAAAGGTAGTTGGGGTGAGGAAGTGTACCCCAGCCTTGAATGTCACTTCCCAGAAGGGTACACTTCTCCGTATGAAGAAGAGGACAAGGTATGTTGATCTAAAAGATCAACAAGGAGGGAACTGTGGGAGAAATGTGAAAGACAATTGAGAATGTTCTCAAATTTCTGCAGGAGGGGAGCTGGAGGGTTAACTTTTGTTCTGCTGATAGCCAAGGAGCTCTCCATGTACGGTGATGTCCTGTGTCTTGTCTGCCACGCAGAATGTGGCAATCTAATTATACTTTGTTCCTCAAGAGTGCTGGACTAAGGCTGAAACCATGGTTGGTCACTTCTGCTACTTGTGCTTGGATGCTTGTAATCACGTACTCTTGCAATATAAATAAAAGTTGTAATGTCTTGGTCGGGCAGAGCTGCAGAACTCCTTTTTTAGGAGTCTGAGCTCTCCATGATATCATGCTACAATAAAGATTTCTGAAGCAGATTCCTGCCGAGCCGGTGTGATACTTTTCCGCAACACTGATAAAAGGACTGAGAACTAATGGTATTATCCTCTGCTCATATTAATTCAGCTTGCAAACCACAGAACTTAGCAGAGTCCTTAAAAGTAATTCTGATAAGATCATTACTGTTTGAACAAGCATGCTGAAACAAAATCAGTAGCAGAGATTTCTAAAAACCTACATGACTTTTAAAAAAAATTCTGATTTCACACAGGCAGAGCATACATCTACACAATTTCCAGAAAGTGGCTGCAACTCTGTTAAGAACTGTGTTTGATTAGAAAAGACTTCTGAGTATTACGAAGATAAGAAGTGCAAAAAATCAATACCATAAACTTTATTAAAATAAAATGGTTTTAACACATCCAATAATAATGGACGCACTCTTTAATGACTTCAAATTACCCTGGATCCCCAGTACCTGCAGTGAAGCTCACCAGAATAACTTATCAACTTTCCATGTAAGTCTGACAGAAAGCACTTACTACTTCAAACCATTTGAAGAACATGCACAAATGTCAATGCTGTCTAGACAAGTCTACAGCAATGGTACATTTATAGTATGTGTGGGATGAATCAATTTTGTCAAGTCAAAAAAAAAATGCCCTTGAAATTTAACTCAGCAGTTAGAGGGCAAGTCACTCGTCATTCTCTGTACAGATAACAGCAGCATTATCCCATCTGAATAATGACCCATTTCTTGCTGAAACTGCAGCTGTGATGAGGAAGGAGATTCAAAGTTCGGAGGATTAAAGCTGAAAGTATGGCTAGCTGCCTTGAAGACAAAGAGCAAAATTCTCTTTATTGCAGACTGAGAGATTTTGAATCATCTTAATACCTTGTCTCCATCTTTCCACCTGACTTCATGTTCCTTAATTGCACATGCTATTTCTCAGTGATATATTGCATGGTTTTTTTTGTAATCAAAACTAACCAAAGTAAAACATCCACTGCATTTCTTATTTCCTACAGAGATGGTCAATCAAATACAACCTTATCTTTGCTGATTGGCTATTACGTGCTTCCCATTTGAGAGACTGATATTTTATTAAAAAACTGAAAGAAATTTGCCTGTAATCTTGTCTTTACTGTATCCTTTTTTGTAATGAGACATAACACTTGCAACTTCTCAATCCTTTTTCTTCTTTAAGGACATTGGGAAAATTATAGTCAAAATTTTTTTCTTCCCCAACTTCAGTCAGGATCCACAATCATGATTATTTTTGTAGCAGTACACTGAGTACAAGGCATTTCAAGAATTAACATTTGCAAGTAATATACTAGTCATTCAAAATTAAAATGTCATAATCAGTAAATACTTGCTCAAAGCAGAACTATCAGTAACTCCTGTAAGTTTCAGACTATACATAAGACTGGATGGAAACAAATACCAAGAAAGCATCCTATCCGGATGTATCATGGCTTGGTATGGCAACTGCTCTGCCCATAACTGCAGAGTTGTAGACACATCTCAGCACATCACAGAAACTCTCCATGTACACTCCTCGCTGCCTCAGTAAACCAACCAACATAATCAAAGACCTGACCCCACCCATCCGGCAGAAGATACAAAAGCCTGAAAGCACATTCTACCAGGCTCAAGGATAGCTTCTATTCTGCTGTTATAAGACTATCGAACGGTCCTCTAGTACGATAAAATGGACTCTTGACTTCACAATCTACCTCGTTATGGCCTTGCACTTTATTATCTGCCTGTACTGCACTTTCTCTGTAACTGTAATACTTTATTCTGCATTCTGTTATTGCTTTCCCTTGTACTCCCTCAATGCATTGTTGTAATGAAACGATCTGCATAGACTGTATGCAAGACAAGTTTTTCCACTGTACCTCAGTACATGTGACAATAATAAACTAATTTACCCAGTATTGTTAAATACTACTATTGCATCAGTTCAAAAGCAGTATCACTCCTAGGAATGGTCCTTTTTTTTTAAGGTCTATCTCAAACCTTTTAACATCTTCAAAGTTTAGATGAATTTTATCTGCTTTAGTCTAGCCTCGTTAGTATTGAAATTGAAATGTTTTATTGAGCTTATTGAGTATAAGGCGATCCCACCATTGAGATGAAACAAGTTCTTTGGTGTTCTTTCTCCAGATAACAAGTTACTAATTGATCAATATTAAAAGACTTGTAAATGAAAGTTACAGAAAATAATTCTGTATGTACTGTGGATTAGTACTCCCAAGTTTACTTTTCAGTGCTAATATATATTTGTTATATTGTGAAGAGTGATCAATAATTTCCACTGCTGAGAAACAAATTCCATGAATAATGGCTTTTGTTACCTTCTGACAGAGGCCAAGAGATCCTAATGCTTGAAGGATGAATATCATATGTGGAAAAGGTGTCAAACAGGGAAATATAACGAGATGGTAACAACAAAAATGAATAGGAGGCTTTTAAAGTTTCAGTTCCGAGTCATTCAAAAGATGTAGTACCAAGGTGCAATGTGGAAAGGGATTTAACACATAAATATACAGTCTATGCACAGCAAGTTTCTAATCCTGATCAATATAGAAGAGCAAACTCTAAAATGAAATATCAAATATTTGTCAAGAAAAAAGTCTTTAAACTTCCTATCAACATCCCTGTATGGCAAAGCCAACCATCTAGAAGCACCCTTTTCTTTAGGTGAAGAATAGAACACCAGTTATGAAGCCTGGGAGAAATAAAAACCTGAAACTTGGAGACTAAAATTTGATACAATTCCTTTGAAAACTTATGTTATAATGACTTAATTAGTAAATTAATTCTTGAGAAGAAAAGTTGATTCAGTTTGAAATTTCTTAATATCTGCAAAAGATGGTGGAAACAAAGAACAAGGCTAACAAGTTAAATTGCAGCAATATCCTGCACATCAATCAATGGAATGTCAAACACTGCACTGAAAGGACACGTCCATGACATTTAGCAGATTATACAATGGAAGGAAATGACAAACATTAATAATAATAAGCAGATAGGTATGTGAATACCCACATTGCTTATTAGTTGTGTTTTGGCTTTCTTTTATTCTTCAAAGAAAAATAGTCTCAAGAATTGATTTTTCTCAGTTGTTTACCTTGCAACATTTTACCTATGAACTTCACCATTCAGAGACTGAGTGTTAATTTGTACTAAAATGTGGTGGCAATTCCTTCAGCACAAACACTGAACTCTAGGGTACAACTGCCAAAGCAACATTCTTGCAGGCCTAAAGCACAGCAATTTATGACCTTTAATTTTACCATGTAACAGGACTAACCATTCAGGAAAACAACTTACTAGTTGACAACTACGTGTAAACTCCACATATGTGTGTGCTTTGCAGCTTCTCAACTCTGTTAATTTTGTGAAACAATATTCAACTCTGTCTCCTACAGAGACAGATTCCTTAGAGGGTGGATTCAAATGGGATCATGCAGACCTTGCTACCTCATTTAGGTGATCACACTTTATGTGCAACGCTGGGCTGTACATATGTTCAGAGGCCAAGTAACTGTGCTGTGTTCTGTACCCAAGTTTGCCCCAACAATTCCCATTAGTGGTCATTTTTCTTGCTACTTGGAGTGAGAGAGTGAGTTTACCTTCATCTTACTTTGCTGAGATTGGCAAAGTTACCAAAAAACAAGCTAACATGAATATTGCAAGAATGCTTGGGATCTTTACACTTGAGATCTTTTTGTTATTCCTCCAATCAATTCAAAGCTTTATTAAGTGAGATGACAACCTTAATCCCACATTATTAAGAAATGAGCCTAAGTGGAAAAGGCAATGGAAAATACAATGCCAGACTTGTGGTAATAGTGCCAAAAAATAAATTTCTTAGGAGAAAGCATGCTTCTTTACTTTGCTGAAACAGGTTTTACAGAAGAGATCTGTACAGACACTTAGGAAGTGGATGAAAGCCAAATACAAAAAAAGAGAAGAGATCAAAGGCTATATACTTTTCATAATCCAAGTCTGATGCAGAACTTGGATTACATGCAGATGTAATCAGTAGCAATTACCTGGATTGATGCAGAACAGGACCAGATGAATCAATACCAGCCTGAGTAATCCTTTCATATCTACAATAAAGTTGAATTCTTGGGGAAAAAAATTAACTCTCAACTTCCCAAAGCATGTCCACCACCTACAAGTCAGGAGTGTGATGGAACTCTCTCCTTTTACCAGGATTGGTGCACTCAACAACATTCAAGAAGCTTGACACCATACAGGTCATAGCAGCCCGCTTGATAGACATCCCATGCACAACCATTCACTCACTCCACTACCAGTGCACAATGGCAACAATTTGTACCATCTACAGGAATGCACTGCAGCAACTCACCAAAATTCCTGAGAGAGCACCTTCCAAACCTATGACCTTGACCAGATAGGACAAGAGTAGGAACACCACCACCTGGAATTTGCCCCTTCAAGCCACACACCATCTTGACTTGGAAATGTATCGCTTTTTCTTTACTGTTACTGGGTCATAATCCTGGAACTCTCTACCTAACAGCTTTGTGGGTACTCCTCAAGAACTGCAGCAGTTCACGGCGGCAGCTCACCGCCACCTTCTCAAGGGCAACTAAGGATGGACAAGTAAATGCTGGTTCAACTTGCAAAGCCCACTCCTCTTGAATGAATTGCTTTGCCAAGAAAATCAGTGCCTGTCATCATGAAGGATAAGCATATCCCAAACATGCTCCAACATGTAAAATGCCTCATTTATTGAGCATATGGAGAAAAAGAAGTAGGTTGTTCATCCTTCTGAGCCTCTGCAGCCATGCAATGAAATAATTGATGATCAGTATTCCAACTCCACTCATTTGCCTTGAATCACATTCTTTCATCACATGCCCTTGGCAAAAATCTACTGATCTCAGTTATTAATTGAGTGAGTGTGAGTGTGAGTGAGTGTGAGTGTGTGAGTGAGTGTGAGTGTGAGTGTGAGAGTGAGTGTGAGTGAGTGTGAGTGAGTGTGAGTGAGTGTGAGTGAGTGTGAGTGAGTGTTCTCCAACTTTCTTACTATACTTTGCATGAGTAAATGTTTCTTAAACTTTCTTGAATGGTCCAGCTCTTTTATAATGGATATATCCTCTTGTCTTAGAATAGAATCAATTAATTGTCACAATATAGAAAGTAGGCTATTTGGCCCATCATGACCATACTAGTTCACTGCAAAAGCAATCCACCCTGCCCCATTTTCCAGCCCTCCGCTAGCTTTTCAACATTTAAGTAACACCTGGAATTTCCTGCTTTTTGGTTCAAAATGAATGACCTCACATTTACCTACAAAGAAATCTATCTGCCATGTTTTTATCCACTCAATTAATCTACCAATGTCTCTTTGTAATTTCATCTCCCTGAAACATTCTGCCTTCTTCCATTGGTTCTATTATAGTGGAGGTAGGCAGAGGTAGAAAGTGACTTACCAATGTGCTATACTCTGTGGTGGGAAAGTAATAAATGGAATCATGTAACCTGCATTGTGTCTCATTTTTCATTTGAATTCTTCCATAGTTTGGTTTAACTATTATTCCCCATGTCTAACATACTAGGTTCACTGGAAAGGGCTCCTGGATTGGAACGGCACAGAGGAATGTTCACGGGGAATGGCACAGATTGATCTATTGATGAAATTAAAAATTCTCCCAACATTTCAGGTAACTTATCACTCACTTGCAGTGGCCATCCCAACAACCATTAATGCCTGTTACACCCAAGTCTGAGAACAGGCTACATCCACTATTTGGTGTAGGCTGTAGAACTCACCTAGAAGACACAGTAGTGTAGCGGTTAGTGCAACGCTCTTACAGCGCCAGTGAGCCAGGTTCAATTCCGGCCACTGTCTGTAAGGAATATGTACGTTCTCCCCGAGTCTGCATGGATTTCCTCCGGCTGCTCCGATTTCCTGCCACATTCCAAACACGTACAGGTTAGGAAGTTGTGGGCATGCTGTGTTGGCGCCAGAAGTGTGGTGACACTTGTGGATTGCCCCCAGAACACTCTACGCAAAGATGTATTTCACCATGTGTTTCGATGTACATGTGACTAATAAAGAAATCTCATCTTAAATAAATTGTGTCTAGAAGCATTACTGTAGCTTGAGAACAGATTAAAAAGCCTCATTCCACTGAAACTACAAAACTAATCAGCAGGTGAAAGGGTGAAACAGGGTTAAGGGGAGAAGAGCAGGTACAGCTGGATGAAAGGGTAAGATGCAGCGAGATTTACGGACATATGCTAATTGGGGCTCAGCCCCACTGTGGAGATTCAAGAGCATAATTGCTCAGTGTAGCATTGAAGGAGTGCTGCACTGTCAGGTATGGATACAGATGGTGCATCATCTCACAGCTTGGGCTGATGCAAAGCAGAATCCATCGCACTACTGTGAAGAGCCGGAAATTCTCCTTGATCTCATGGCGGTGTAACAGTTAGTACTGTTAACTCATGAACTGGGTTCAATCTCAAGTTTGCATGTTCACTCCATGATTTTGTGGGTTTCATCTGGGTTGCCCTGTT
>JARFYF010002043.1:0-10885 GCA_030265395.1 Rhina ancylostomus | reverse complement strand
TGCCAGAGTATTGGTCCACCTTTAGGTATACTTTGGTTCCAGTTGCTTAGAGCGGTTTGCTCTAGAGCAGTTCTGTGTTCTCTCTTCCTCTGTGAAGATCCTGTTCGTGTTGGGATTCCTCTTCTGATCTCCAAGGCAAGATGTCTTCCAGTTACTGCCTGCGTTTGTCCTGAGGAAGAATCCTGACTCCAGCCTTATATCAGTATGCCATATTTGGGTTCTCTGTGAGTTTGCTCTTTCCTCAACATTTTGACAACAGGAGGTTTTAAGTCTCAACGTTGCGAGCCCTGGAGCTTTTCCAACGTTAGACACAATGAAGTAGAGCAGACATGCAAGGTGCAACAACCAGTCAGAATAATGCTGTGGTGAAAGAAAATGTTGATACGACTTTAAAGCACCAGATTTAATTCAGTTACATGCACCTAATTTTAAGTGGAATTTGAGCAGTTGAGATTACAAATTGAGAACCTAGAAACAATCAGCGGTCAGGCAGAAAATATGCGGAAAAAGTCAGGGAGTGTTTCAGGACTGGGACAAATTATCAGAATTAAAGACGTGTGCCCATGTTAAATGTGGAGGACGAATGCCGGTATTCTGGGATTCTAACAACTGTGCTGCCGTTTTGTAAACCAGCAGTTAGCAAGTTGTGATTCGCAGATTCTGCCAGGGTGATATCGTGTAGAATTCAAGCAACAGACACAACCCTGTTGTTATTGAATGAATGATGCTCGATGGAGTTGAAAAACATTAACACATGCATAGAGTTCAAAGCTTCACCAGGCCGTCAGTAAACGGGATATATTATTAATCAGTGTTGTTCAAACGTGTGTGTAGAGTTTACTTTCATTGATTTCTTGGACCAATGTGTGATACATGGACGCTGCCCTGAAAACCCCATTGATCCGGCATCTTCCGGACGTTGCTGGTGTTGAACGAAAATATATCATGGACAATCGGAAGTTATGTTATTAACACTTCGATTGATTAAAAACCCCAACAATACGCTGCCCACCAATGAAGAAAGCACAAAGTTTCCTCACCTGTCTCCCCCCTTCCTGACTCCTGCGCTCCTTTCCCCTCAGTGGGGCCGCCGCAACAACATTGCACTGAAACTCTCTTCGTTCCACTTCCCCTGCGAACTTGGAAATTAGCTGATTCCATTCACCCCGCTCCAATATAAGTGATCGGTTCAATGGAAATGTATTTTTCTACTCTGGAAGTTCAGATGAAAGTGAACTAAAATTGTGTCATAGTATCAATTTATTTTTTCAAGATGATATTATTTTTCCCGTTAATGCCGTGTTTCGAAGGAGCACAGGAAACAAAACAACATAAGTTTCAAGGAATCACGGCAGCAGCTTTCAACCAATGGACGGGGAGCCCGAAAGCGGGGCACCGATGGGTGGAGAGAATCCTGAAACGGGACGGAGATAAAAGGAAGGACGGAATAAAATCGCTATCGGAGTAGCCCGATGCCAAAACAATTGATATTTCCGAATAGTCCAGTGAAAGAGTATTGGAGACGTTCTGTACTATGTAGCTCATAATATATTGTCATACACTTCTCCCCGCTCATGCACAGTGGCAAAGCTGAACCTTGATACATTGTGTGACATCAAGGTCTGCCAGCCGCAATAATGTAACATATTTCTGTTATTCCGTTAGGCTTTCGTGGTGACTGATTGGCACACTTTCCGATTTAGCAGGCGCTTTTTGTGTTTTTACTCTGACATAATTTTACTTCACTTTTATATCGTGTTGTGCAGTAGAAATATATAAATCGAATGAACCCGGTAACTTTCATTGGAGCGGACGAAATAGAACGAAGTGAGTTTCAGTGCAGGGTTGGTACGACCAGCGGACCCGCTGAGTGGGACGGAGAGCGGGAGTCAGCAGGCGGCGACCCATCTGAGAAAACATCGGGTTTTCTGAATTGTTGGCCAGCGGATTGTTGGGCGGCGGTTAATGATAGTTTGATACCGATGAACCCCTCTCTGCTGTGAGTTAACAATTCACAACCAACTGCACCTTGGTACCGCTTCATGTCATCCCGGTAATACGCGCTGGAGGTATGGAAGAGTTGTGTTTTTCGTCTCCACGTTGATACCCTCTTCATATCGACCCGGACCGACCACAACCCAAAGTTTTCTTGTGATTGATACCAGCCTCAACTGTCCGTCCTGAGAAACACAAAGGGGTTATTCGGTTATTTCCTCAGTCTTTACTTTTCTTTCTCAGTGAATTTCTTGGTGATTGTGATCCTGTCCCGCGGAAAGTGCAGCCTCTCCACCTGCACCACTCGCTACCTGGTGGCCATGGCAACGGCAGATCTACTGACGATCATTAATGAGGTGATACTGTGGAGGCTCAGTTATTATTACTTCCCCGGGACCTTCTTGGACATCACACCCGTGTGCAGTGTTATATCTTCCCTTGCAACAGCAGCAGTACAGTGTTCTGTCTGGTTCACTGTCACGTTCACCTTTGATAGATTTGTAGCCATTTGTTGCCAGAAGCTGAAAACAAAATACTGCACCGGGAAAACTGCCGCTGTGGTTCTGACGACAACCGGAGTCCTTCTCTGTGTAAAAAGTGCTCCCTTCTATTTTACATGGGAACCCGGGAGGGTGATCGACCATGTACCCTGGGACTGTTTTCAGAAGCCGAGCTACTTTACGGAACCCGGATGGGTGGCATTTGGTTGGCTGGATACTGTTCTAACACCATTGCTCCCGTTCATGTTAATAATGTTACTCAACGTTCTGACTGTAAGACACATTTTAGTGGCCAGTCGCGTCCGTAAAGGGCTGAGGGGTCGGAGCAAGGAGGGGAACAGCAGTGACCAGGAGATGGAGAGCAGGAGGAGGTCTGTGATCTTACTCTTCACCATATCCGGCAGCTTCATCCTCCTGTGGTTCGTGTATGTTGTTGAATTTCTTTATTACACCATTAGCACAATGGGTCGCAACAACTACAACGATTCCGAATATATATTTTTACAATCTGGAATTATGTTGCAGATTTTAAATTGTTGCACAAACACGTTTATTTATGGGGTGACTCAGTCCAAGTTCAGAGAGCAGTTCCTTGACGCAGCAAGATATCCGTTGATCTTAATTGTTCAATTAATGAATAAATGTAGAAACTGAGCTTGTTAAGAGACATGTCATTGTGTTTACAATTCAGACACACGACGATTGGCTGTTTACCAGAAAACTTTACATTGGGGAGAATGAAAGGGATTAGACTGAAGAGGAATAACCGGACATAGGCCCTTCGGCCGACGAGTCCGCGCCGTCAATCAACTCGCAATTTACCTGATCCAACACTTCTCCATTTTCTTCATCCCGCCTTCCTATCAGCGGTCCATTCTCCACTCGATATTCATTCTGCCGTTTCTCTCCATAGTAGGTCTAATTTACAACTGTGTCAAACTATAATGGAGCAGACTTTCGTCATATGGGATAAAAATGGAAGCGGAATGGCACAATTGCTCACTGAAGTCGGGGAGTTTGCAAGTATGGAGTGACAATTGTTTGTCCCAGAGAAGACATGGGTTTGGAGGAAAGGTTTATTTTTTATGCTTGAAGGATAAAATAATACATCCTTATTAGTCACATATACATGGAAACAAACAATGAAAAGCATCTTCTGGGCAGAGTGTTCTGGGTGCTCCCCGCAAGTGTCGCCACACTTCCGGCGCCAACATGGCATGCCCACAACTTCCTAACCGGTACATCTTTGGAATGTGGGAGAAAACGGGAGCACACAGAGGAAACGCACGCAGAGAGAGGGAGAATGTACAAACTCCTCACAGACAGCGGCTGGAATTGAACCTAGTTCGCTGACGCTGTAATAGTATTACACTAACCGCTGCATAACCAACCTGCTGATAGTGCAAATTATACACATAGTGCACATGAGTTCCTCCTCATCAAGAGGACCAGAAGGCAAACTATTATCTCAGTGGAGAAAGATTGCAGATCAGCGAAGCACAAAGGCATCAGAGAATCGACAGATGTTATCAAGCAAGTGCAGCAGTGCGTTAGGAAGATCAATAGAAGCTTGTTTTTTGTTTGAAGTGGGGTGATGTTTTGATATAGGAGTTGGGACCAGGATAAGATAAAAGAAGCTCAATTAGCACAGACACACACACACATCATTCTAAAAGGCCTAATTCCCTGAACCCAAATCCAGAGCTCCTGTGAAACAGCTTGTTGCACTTGGGACCGGTTTCATGAGAATTCTCCGTCAAAGAACTTTTTGAACTATGTCGCCCCTCTACACCCACTTTGAAAATTCCCAACCTGATGTTTGGCGACTTTCTGTTCGATTAACACACTGCAGTCGTGTCGTTAGTATGTTTCCCCATGTCGTTCAGCGCGTGGTCATGAACCTGACAATCTGTGCGACATATTTTCCCCTTACACCATTCTGAGCAAGATTTTTTACCTGAGCCTTCACAGTCACATGCCGTTGTTACTTTTCCCGCGCTCTGTCGCGGAAGTGAATCTGATAACATACCATGAGAGATAATTGCTAAAATTCAAATCTTGACGTTAAGACTTACAGCGTTTTGAAATGGAAAGCTTGCATTGTGAGGTAACTTCTGCCATGAATGAAAGATCAGCTGGCTAGGGAGTAGGAATAGATAATTCTTTCTTGGTTGGCAAAAGACGGCAAATGCTGTGCCATAAATATTGGTGCTGCCCCATCCTCAACTTTTTCCATTCGATTGAAAAATATTGTCTGAAGGTTCAAAGTGTCACAATGTTGATCAAGAGCAAGTTCACAGACAACCCAAATGCCGCACACCGATACAAGTCTGGAGTCAGGATACTTCCTCAGGACAAACACAGGCAGAAACTGGAAGGAATCTTGCCTCGGATATCTAAAAAGGAATCCCAACACGAACTGGATCTTTGAAAAGGAATGGAGAACACAGGACTGCTCTGGAGAAGACCACTCCAAGCAAGTAGGAGCCAAAGTACCCAAAGGCAGACCAATACTCTGGCAACTAGTGCTAGAGAAACCCAGGTACTTATGCTGGGCCCCTGATGGGGCTCAGGTGTGTGTCATTATATAATCAGTCCAGCATGGAATCCATCTGCTGGACAGCAAGGCATTCAAGTGGTCAAAATGAGGGCCAGAACTTAGAACCATGTCAAAGGTCACATTGTCAACTTTGCTAACGGCATATACTTAACCATATGAATCATAATTATGGCATTAAAAGCCACCAATGGATGTACGTAGCTAATGCGAGTAGTCAATGATCTTTCATAAATTGAATGCATTGGGAAAGCGTGAACTTTTGCATACTAGCATGAAAAACAATAAAAAACAAGAAATCGAATTCATACGAATTTGAAGAAAGCCTGCTTTCAGAGTGAAGTTTTGTTTTTGAAAATTCGGAAAATGCAGATATCGCAAGTATTTGGGACAGTTGAATATTTAATAATGCAGAATTAGAAACACAATTTGGTGGTTATTCGCCAGTTGCATTGTCTTGGAACGAACACAAGAAGAATTCTGTAGTTCGGTGGTGTCCTTATCCGATGAAACAACTTAAGAAGGTGAAACTGTTAAGTGATGTTTTATTGAAGTAATCTCAGAGAACAAATCGAATTATTAGTGCTGGAGAGGTTGGTACTTCCGTTATCCTAATTTAAGTTCCCATTCTTGCCTGCTGCAAAAACACACAGTGCCACGGGTTAATTCTGTTTAATCACTTTATATTAGCAGTATACAACAAGGGAAAACCCTTCTTTAGCACTCTCTTCAAGTCTTTATCGGTGGTCTCCGCAATACAAAGGAGCAGTCATCAATTTATACTGTTCTTGTCACTCACACTTAATCATTGCGGCTCCCCAAGTTTCGAACAGGCGCCGAAGATATAAAGAGAAACATTACACTCATTGTTTGGTATAATTGGTTTACAATCAAGTTCAGGACACAGTATTACCACCTAGTCTTGAGTCAGGGACTTGCGTGGCAGTTTTTCATTAGTTATATGTACGGTCACAATTTCTTAACTTTTTACTTTCTCATTCCCTCCTTTTATCATACCATGATAACCTAGAGGGGTGCTAAGAATGGTTACGAGAGATTATTAATAAAGACATTCCTGACAGCCAACTCAACCAAGCCTGCCCTCCTGTAAGTCCCTGCCTAAAACCATCTACTTGCTTCTGAATGTCCTGAATGGCATGGGAAATGTGGGAGGCCTCATCCCTAGCATTGGTGACATATTTTTACCCCATTATGACACATACTACTCCTTGCTGTGCCAACTGGTAGTCCACAGCATACTAGGTCTGCTGGACATAAAGTCGAAGTTCCGCGATTTGCTGGTTCACTGCCTCCAGCCCCTTTCTGGTGCTGTTCTTCAGAATGATCAGTACACAAATAAGTTAGTTCCGTTTTTCAGTTGCTATGCTTCCTGCCGAAACCCTCAGAGAGAGATTACTCATAAACCCAAAGCCTAATGAGGATAAGGGAGAGGCCGTTGCAACAGGATCCCTCAATTCTTCATAGAACTCCTCACTTACTCACCACGCCACAAGTCATCGTCGGACGTGATACTTCTGGGAGCAGCGGGCCATGACCAGCCCGATCGCTCCCATTGCAAATCAGGCTGGCAGAGTGGGGGTGGCAGTAACAGAAGTACCATTGAAAAGGAACACATACCATTCCTTGGACGTTTGCGGTGGACTGGACCACTGAGAATACCATTCCCTCCCCCACAAACCCATCGCTTCCCTGCAAGTAATTTAACACACCTAGTGGTGGCACATTCACACCTAAACCATCCTCCCTAAATTCACATAATCTCTCTTTATAGGTGGTTCTGTCACATGATATCGTGTGCCGTAAGATCCATATCCCACAACCCCATCCTTTACTGTGAAAGAGTGGGTGAAGGACTAATTCTGCCAGGGGCTAGCAAACGGTGCGATTCTCATGTAGTTCCATATGTGCTTCGTAAAACAGATTTTGCTCTAATGCCAACGCAAGAGTACCGGTAAGGGTAAGAAGTCCAAATCTGAGAAACATCATCTTCCTTCCGGTGGCCATCATTTGCAGTCACTCAGATGAAAACAGCGTTCCTGGCCCTGTGCTTTCAGAGTGGTAGGAGTTTGGAGTAGTATATGGAAGGGGCCTTTCCACCGAGGTCCCTGTTTAGGGCGCTCCCAATCTCTTATCAGCACTGAATCTCCAATTTCCAGGTCAGACAACTCCGCATTCTGTCCTTCCTATGGTTCAAAGGCGCTCTTCACCTGTTAATGAATAAACTTCAGAGAGGACGTCAGTTGTCTGAAATACCTTTGTAGTTCATCCACCAAGATATTAAGCTCAACCTGCGAGGGGGGCTGCGTGTCAGCGTTCTATGGGGTTCTTCCAGGACATCCGTAGGCAATTTCGGCAGCCGACACCCTGGTGGCCGAGTGGGATAATTCTCATGTGCTATAATGACAATGGGAGAACCTTCAGCCAATTTAGAACTATCTCTAACACTAATTTAGTTAATTTATTCTTCAGGAAGCCATTGGCTCGTTCTACCCTACCCGCTGTCTGAGAGTGGTAGGTGCAATGGAACTGCTGTTCGATATGCAGTGCCTCGCACAACTCCTCATTTGTTCTCCCTATGAAGTGGGGACCATTGTTTGAACGTATCTGTCTGGATGAAGCGTCAACTTCACCACAGATGAGGCCTTATTGTTGGTGGTTGGAAAAGATTCAATCCATCCTCTACATACATGAATAATAATAAGGCAGTGCTTCTGGTAATGACCACGTGGCAATTCAATAAAGTTGGATACATGCAAAAGGACCCCCTTGTAAGGGAGTTTTGCTTGGGGTGCACCTCACCCCTTTCCCGGCATTGGCACGTTGGCATATTAAACGTGATCGTATTTTGCTTTGTGCTACTTCCTCCAATCTGGGGTGCCATCAGGTACGTATTAAAATGTTATTCATTCCCTCCTTTCTAAATGTAGACAGTCGATAAGCATTGTCACCAAGGAATCAGGTACACACACGTGACCGACTGGAGTAATCCAGAGGCCATGTGGCTCAGAGTGAGCCCACCCGTGCGCCTTTCATATTTGTTTTTCTGAGTCAGCGGCGTCCCCCTGTAAGTTCTGCACAGTGACCATGTCTGGGGTGCCCTGCGTTGTTATTGTTGGCTTGGAAGCAACTGCCTGTTCTCCCGCAGTCGAAGCGATTTTAGACCCCTGATGTGCTGCCAATTTCGCCTCCGCGTCTCCCCTATTTTCCTCTGTTACCAGGGAGGCGTCTGAGAGGTGAGCCGAGCATTTAATGATGGCCAATTTGTTCGGGAGGAGGATGGCTTGCAGGAGGTTATTTACATAAACGAGGAGTGGGCTATTCAGGAGCGCGACCTTGTATCGGTTTAAGCGGGCCTGAGTAAAGTGCTGAGTCTGATGGGAGGTCAGGAGTGCCGTTCTGTTATGGGAGGAATAAACAACCACTGACTGTTCCAGGGCGATTGGCAAGGAACCAGGATGCTCTGTTTGCAGAATGAATCTACAAAATGGGTTATTCCGTCAACTGCCTCTCACCGAAGGGGTTACTGTGGGACGGAAGCCAATTTTGCTCCCGGCCTTACAGTGACTTGGTTTGGGGTCACTGGGGTGAACGCTACCTCAGACTTCGACGGGGCCCATAGTCGGGGGTTGGCTCATCCAAAGGGAGTCGGTGGGGCTGATAGTTGCGTAAAGAGCATGTTACCGAGAAAGGGGGGAGGCAATAAGTCAGGATCCCTCCTGGCAGTATCTGGGGAGCACCGTAAAGTCCTGTGTCTGGCTGTGCCTCAGGTCGGCTGGCGAGGAACCCCAGCTCATTCAGTTTCTGACCCTCATTAACTGACAGTGTAATGTGAGGGGACGTCAACCTGACTGCTCCCACAATTCATTAGGCACTTGAACTCAAAGTGCAGTATCCTCCTTACCTCGTCAATGGAACCGTGGCCATAGACAGTTTAAAATCATGCGGGGCGATACAAGGAGCTTCGAGAATCGAGATATTTGCCCCCTTGTCTGTCATAAAGGAAATTGACTTTCCATCAACCGAGAAATTGATGATAGGTTCACTATCCGGCTATCGGTGAAGGCAGCGTGCATGGGATGGGTACTTCCCACAGACAGTCAGCCAGAAACCGGGTTGCGAGTTGAAAAAGTTTGTCGTCTACCGGGGCTCTAGTCTGCCGTTGGTGGTAGTGGGGCAAGTCCTGCCGCCAATGGTCAATTGCACCGCAAAGGTAGCATCCTTTCGACCTGACTCTCGCCTGTGCGTGTGGTTGAGGTCCCCTTTGTCCTGACTAATTACGAGGGGCGGTAGTGGTGCGTAAGTGGGTCCATACGCTGGGGCTCTTGGGCCGTTGGGGTGCATTGGATACCCTTTACCTCATTCTACATAGGTGGTGGGCCGGGATCTTGAGGGTCGCCATTAAAGTGGCAGAATCGGAGTCATAATCGGTTTCCGTCTGTGGATCTACTAAAGGTCTGTCCCCTACCAAAATGTCCTGTCCCTTGTCTGTGGCCTTTGAGCCGTTTGTGTGCGGGATTTCTCTCCGTCTAAGCTGTTTCCTAGTTCGGGATGCAACCGGGAAATGGCATTGACCTTGAGGCGGTCTTGGCTAGCAGTCGTTGGTGGTGAGAGCGGAACAGTTCGCGGATGAGTCGCATGATATGGGAGGCAGCGAAATTAAGGGGGGAGATAGGGGCAGTGGGTCGGACAATCCAATCCTCCTCATTTTCGTCCGTGTCATTATTTTGAAACAACAGGGTCACGCCAGACATGTTGGGAGGTACCTCCATTTTAGCCCTTTTTTCAATATTCTTTATTCCTACGTTTTCCCTTTTTTTCTAATCTCGCCCTTCCCTCTCCCTCCTGTTCCTCTTAGCATCGTCATCCCCACACAAAGACTTTGGAATTCTCTAACTCTTGGGATTTCCCTTTGCATCACACACTGATCCCCCTTCTGCGTGCATTATGATCCTAACTATTCTGTTCAGATCCATTTGTTAGGCCTTCGGCCGTTTTTCTCCGTGTCGACTTTAATGTTTTCTATTTCTCTCCTGTCTTCTGCTCCCAAATCTCTCTTTCTGCCTTAAGGCACTTAGCCACATCCCAAGCTACCCCCTCCCCCACTCCCATGGCCATATTTCATTTCTCTTTTTTTATTGAGGCATGACGTAATTAACGGAAGTTATTCTCATATTTAGGATCCTCTTTAAATAACATAGATAGTAGATTATTGGACGCAGACTTATCGAGAGTTTGTCCCTTTTTTTTACTCGACGGTACGGTAGAATCAACTGCATTTATCAGGAAGATCGGTCTCTTTCCTTCACCCACTTCAGGTTCCCGACCTTCCTGTGGGGGGTTTCCCCTCCGAAGAACCGGTCTGAGGCAGAGTGGTAGTACCGGACAACCGATATCAAAACTTAGAGCTCAAAACATTAAAATTCACAAACATAAAACCCAAACCTGGTGACTTGAACACCAAACGTGAACCTAACTGGGGATTCGAACCCCGAACTCGCACCAAACTGGGGACTCGAACCCCAAACCTCTATTACCTGTGGCCCTCGGACAGGTTCGCGAGGAGTCCGTCGGAGGATATTCGCTAAGTGAAGGGATCGACCATGTGTCCGACTCCCTGAGAAGGACCAAGGTTAATTGTACCTTGTGGGCCCTTCCTTCTCAGGTTGTCGTTATCCCCGTAGATCGCTCACACTGCTTCCAAAACCTCGTCCTGGGACTCCGGGCTGTCTCGCCAAATTGTTGTGCCGATTTTAAGTTCCCACTTCTGTTCGCTGCAAAGTAACACAGTGCGACAAGGTTGATTCGATAAAGA
>JARFYF010001911.1:0-10978 GCA_030265395.1 Rhina ancylostomus | reverse complement strand
CACCTTATGGCTTGCTGAACTGAACTTTAAGAACCATTCCTGGACGTGGAGTTTGGGAATTTGCCACACACACACGATAAGTTTAGTTAGTTCTTGGGAGTTAAATGTTCGGGGTTTAACATTTTTACTTCTAACATTCTAACATTCTTACTTTTATTTTACTTAGTATCATAAGTAGTTATTAATAAAGTAGGTTTTAACTCTTATACATGTCTCAGTGTGTTTCTGTTGTTGCTGGTTCGTAACAGCCCGTCTTCGTTTGTGACTCTCCCACTGGTGGAAGTATCTCAGCATCAGTCCTGTCAAGACCTTTTAATTTTTTACGTATTCGAATGATGTCACCCCTCACACTTTACACTACAAGGATTATAGACCAAAACTGTGGCGGTGCAAATTTCTCTGCTGGTAATGGTTACACTAGTCTTAATATAAACGCTATCACTCACAATAAGTTGGAGATCTAAACTGCGCAAGGAAAGAAAGTTTTGCAATTTTCCATTAAGCTCAAGGTAAAAGATATGAAGAGCATTTTCCCGCCTCATGCCGCTATTTATCGTGATATTTCACTGTCCCTCTCACAAGGCGTTTAGTTTGATCTCGTCCCAGAGTTTTCACCAAGGGACAAGAACACTCCCCATCTCAGGGGCTTCACTCTTACTGTCATGGGCATTATGTATCACCTTCAAGTTTTGGGGTGATCTCTGGCCCATTTAGATCTTTATTTTTCAAATTCACCCTCAGTTCTAAAATCCATCAGTTCTTTGGAGTGGTCAGATTTTCCTGACAATACATTGTATCGGCCAACAAGAAGTGCCCCTCTCTCTGTTAATTCAGCGAACGTTGATCATGCATTCCACCTCGGGAACTGAAAGTGAGGAAATTCCGAAATGACGATTAGATCTCCGACTGTTTTCAAAAACGTTTCTTGTCCCACTAAATCCACTTTAGTGGTGCCCACTAAAGCAAGATAAAAATCCTTGAGATTATTCAAGTGGCTTACTTTTACAATGCACTTCCTTTTACAGATTCTTTCCTGTTTTCTTGCAACAAAAATAAACAATTGTAGATTGGGTGTAATTGGTATGGAGATATTTTAAGCATTATTTTCTCGACGGTGAGTAATAAGCGCTTGTACCATGGGTTTCCAAACTGATTTTGGTTTGCAATCTCGTTGGTATTAATTTACCTTCTCGAATTGGGCACCCGGAGAGCGATATGCATCTCTTGACCAATTTCCTACAAAGCAGAAATTTTGAGTTGAAGTTATCTGTTGGAATGTCTTCTTGGGCTTGAACTAGTTCTGAGAAGCATCGAAGCATTATTTTAACATGTGTTTCTTACGAAAACCCACTACCACAGATAATGTTTAATGGGTAACGTAAAGTTCAGGCATTGTAAGTTTCGCAAGCTTCTGTGCATACCTTGAAAGGGAGAATAGCATTACACCTGTGCGAATCCCCACAGCATCTGGCGAACCTGTGATCTCTGTCTCGGAGACCGACGTTATCCTTCAAAAGTTTGAACCCTTGCAAGGTGTCAGGCCCTGATGGTGTAATGAAAAGTTGTACTGAAAATTTGTGCCGATCAACTGGCTAGAGTGTTCAAGGACATATTCAACCTCTCACTGCTGCATTAGGAGGTTCCCACCTGCTTCAACAGGGCATCAATCATATTGGTGCCCAAGAAGAGCTGTGTGAGCTGCCTCAACGACTATTGCCGGTAGCACTCAATTCTACAGTGATGAATTGCTTTGAGAGGGTGGTCATTACAAGAATTAACTCCAGCCTGAACGACAACCTGGACAAGCTGCAATTTGCCTACCGCCGCAACAGGTCTGCAACGGATGCAATTTCATTGGCTCTGCACTCGGCTTTGAAACAACAAAACATACATGAAGCTGCTGTTTATCGATTACAGCTCGGCGTTCAACACTTATCATCCTCTCAGTACTAATCAAGCTTCAAAAATTGGGCCTCTGAACCTCCCTCTGCAACTTGATCCTCGACTTCCGTATCGGGAGACCACAGTCAGTGCAGATCAGTAGTAACAGCCCTCCCCGCTGACAATCAACACAGGCACACCTCAAGCATGTACGCTTAGCCCACTGCTCTACTTTCTCTACATTCATGCGTATGCGGCTGAGCACAGCTCAAGCGGCATCTATAAATTCACTGATGACACCACTCGTGTTGGAAAACTCTCAGATGACGATGAGGAGGCGTACAGGACTGATATCAGCTGGTCGAGTGGTGCTGCAACAACAACCTCGCACTCAACGTCAGCGAGACCGAGGAACGGATCTTGGAGTTCATGAAGGGGAAGTTCAGAGAGCAAACACTAGTATTCATTGAGGGGTCAGCAGTTGAAAAGCTGCGCAGCTTCATCTTCCTGGGCGTCAACATCACGAGGATCTATCTTGAGCCCAACACAATGATACAAGCACGAAGAAGACACAACAGCTCTATTTCACGAGGAGTTTGAAGAAATTTAGTGTATCACCAAAAATTTCCACAGATGTACGGTGGAGAGTACTGTAGACCGAAACTGGCTCGCCTCTTTTTATAGGACAACCTTCTCACTCTCGCAACGAGCCTAGTGAATCTCTTTTGGACTGTTTCTATCACAGCTAGAGAGATGTTAAATATCAAATAGGATCTTAATGGATACTCTGTTAACTAGAGGGAGAACCAGATGCTGGGGACTACAGAACAAAGTACAATAGTGAAGGAAGTTGACATGATCGACGCCGATTCAGTATTAACGTGGGATCAGAGATGAGACAGATTTATGGTCTTGTGAAATAGCCCACTGCCAATGAGAAAATACAATCAGATAAGAATATTTAGTAAGTCCTTTATGCACAGTATAAATACGTGTTCTCACGTACTGCTGCATCATCGCCTGGTATGGAGGATCCAATAAGCAGGATCGAAAGAGGGCTATAGACTTATCCAGCTTCATCACGGGCTGGAACCTTCCCACCACGAAGGACATCTTCAAGAGGTGGTGACTCAAGAAGGTGGCGTCCATCATTAAGGACTACTACCATCCGGAACCTCTTCCAGTTACTACCATCAGAGAGGTAGTACAAAGTGTCAGCAATAATTTCTTCCCCTCCGTCATCAGATTTCTGAACGGTCCATGAACCCCTGAACACTGCCTCGTTATTCTTCTTTTGCACCATTTATTTATTTTGCAACATAATGATTTTTATATCTTGTACTGTACTGCTGCCGCAAAACAACAAATTTTATGACATCTGTCAGTGATAATAAACCTAATTCTGATTCATTGATGAAATGTTTGATCCATGAAAATGATTTTGCTTTTCAGTCTCTCTGTCGCTAATTTCTCTTCTGGAATGAGTCACCGAAATTGTCACCGGATTGCTCACATGTCGAGCTTCAAAATCTGTTTCATTTGACCGGGGTCTCACATTGCAATCAATGCCTGCTGTGATTGATAAAGCGTGTTCCGTTCTTCATTGTGAGTACTTACTCATTCCAGTGAGAGTCGTCATAAATTGCAGAGAAATACAAGTGTATAGTAAAATAATCTCCACTATCAATATGAATTGATATAAATATCCTGACATAACGTGAAATCTGGCAAACGGGAGAGAGCCTCAATTAGACAGGTAACAAATTTAGATCAGACCGTTTATCAACACAACAACTAAAGAAAAAAATCATTTGCAATTGGATATGGGCATCATGAGACTTTGTCTTCGGTTGGTCAGAATCAGTTCAGTTTGTTGCATTCTTGTGTTCAATGCACGTCATGGGCTCACCTCAACAGAACCCAACCTACCAGGGAACAATCTCCTGCGGTGTTGCGTTTCTGAGAAATCTTTGCTCCTCCGAGTCGTGCTGAATCTCTTGACTGTCATACGTGCTTCAGATGGCGTGAACTAACAACTAGAATTCCATTCAACTCTCCATAAAAATCTTTAAAATTATATTGATCACCTGCCCTACAAAAGGGGCACTCACAAGTTGCCGTCGACGAGGTAGACTGAATGGCATGCTTCTTGGCCATATGAATCTATGACTGCATGATTAATAGCTCCAATTGTAGGAAAGGGTTACGTTTCATCTAACAACACCACGAAACATCTCGCGCATTTTAATGTTAAATGCACAAGGTAAATATGTTGCTTTTGTTATAAATAGTGTGTGATGTGTCTTGTTATATCAGTGAAGTTGTAAGAAAGAACCTAATCAACAGAAGGTGTTAGCTTCTGGGCAATGCGGAAGAATGGAAGAGTACAGGTTGGGACTATATCATCAGAAAGGGCAGAGTAGAGTGGACCAGAAGTAACTGGGTTTTTCTTTGTGATCGATTAAATGCTCAGAGATCAATTCAGTTAGATGGATGATCGTCCAGGTATGCGACAACCGCTGCTTCCACACAAGTTTCTGCTGGATGTATGGTCTTGCCAATCTGCTCCAGGAGAGGGCGCAAGCGGTGTCGACTGGCTCTCCGGAGACCTTCTGGGACAGGCAGACGCTGCAGAAACAGGTTTTCATTTTGGCCAAGGATGAGGATGTTTGAGTATGATGTAATGTTTGTATATACTGAACTGCAAGCAATGCAGTGATATAAATATGTGAATAAGCCTTTGAAAGAAGGACATTAAGGTACAGAAGTTCTGGTTTCCGGTTAATGAATTGGAAATAAAATTTGTCAGCTGGAATAAGCCACACTTTGACGGTTGATTGGAGCCAGGAGACTTTTATGGCCCTTTTAAGAGTTCGGCCCCTGTCTCAGGAAGGTCACGCTACCGAGACAGGAGAATAATATTATTTATAACACGAGTGTCTGTCACTGGGTAGTTCTTTTCCTGGTGTTGCAGGGATGAAGCTGTCAATAGAGTCAACTAACCAAGGACAATAACAAACTCCAAATTCATCCCGGTGAATTTGAGAAGATTTATTGTCCGATGTCCTATTTTGTGTCTGTGAGATTCGTGATGTCAAATAGCGATTTTCTTCAACAGAACAAAGTTTCTTCATGGTTTCTCAAACTGTGTGGACCCTGTTGCAGACTGGAATAGACCCGGCATTCACTTCCCAGCCCAAGATGAAATATCATTCGTCTGCAAAGCACACTGAAGTTTCACGTCTTTCTTCCACTGGAGGATTATTTTTGCTGTCAGCTCACAAGGAAACAACTATTGTTGTGTTACATTGCTAAAGAGAAAGGAGCATGAGCAGACTTCTATCGATTAATCTGTGGTGCAAATTGTTGGCGAGCTCTGAAGGACAAATAACTGTGGGCAAAGCCACCACTAAGATCTTTTGCACTTCCATCGGGACACCAAACCTCTTGCAACCTACGGTTAGAAGCTTCTCTGTGAAAGGGAATCATTGAGGTGAAATTAACATTCTGTGTGGCACATCCTCCGGAAATAAAGGCTTCAGCTATACACAGGGTTCATTTATAAACGGCAGTTCTTGCTAGGAGTTACTTGCAGAGCAGTGCACTTTAGCTGTCGCTCCTCCAGACTGCTGGGGGTATCCGGGTCCGAAACTGCTCCGTGATCATCTTCTCAACTGGTCCTCGTGTTTCCTGAATCCCTCAAGATCCAATGTCTTGTCTCTGGCGCACTCTGTAGATGAGTATCCATAACAATTTAAGGCGGCGCATGTCAATGTTTGAAAACCCGCTGAGGGAGAAACGTTCCATTCATCTCGAGCCTTAGCTTCCGCAGACTTCAATTGCGTCAGGACCACATTTAGAGTCATTAGGCGGGAAGTTGCAGAGGTCGATTGGTTGAGACTGTTCGTAAGTAAAGCAGAAGTGCTGGCTATTGACTTCAGGAAGCCGGGGGAACACAATGATGTTCCTCTTGAAACCTCTTTCAATGATGGTGAGGTGGAGATGGTTGAGAGCTTCAATTTGCCAGGTGTAAACATCTTCAATGGTTTGTGCTGGTCCAACTACGTGGACGCTATGGAGAAGATAGGATGGTTGTTTCAATTGAGCAATAACTCCAGAGGGTATTTGAAGGGAATGAAAGAATATGTACTGGGGTAGATAACTAGTGGATTTATAGCAAAGAAGAACTAAGAAATGTCTGTTAAGTATGGTATGCGAAAAATGTATCAAAAGTTGCCTAACGAGATAATCAGCAGCATTAATTCCGGAGAACAACAATTGCAGAAGACCCTGAGTCAGAGACACAGAGAACTCCCCACAACGAATCCCGCACAGGTGCATCTGGAATGGGTAATGGACAATGACCCTCTCTCATTGATCAAATATTTGTCATCTGCCCCATATAGCTCCGTCTGTGGAATGGGCCGCTGTTGCTTCACCACTCTAGGAAGTCCCATGTACATTTTGTCTACATACAAGTGGTAGATTTTGGAAGCTGTGAAACTAACGAGTTAAATGACATTGAACTTCGCAGTGAATCTTTGAATTCTTTGAACTAATCAGAGTTAAGAATGTAATTAATCCGGAAATACTTTTGTCTGGTGCGTTCTATCGTGTCCTGCATTAAATTTGCAACACTCCAATGCCTCCGTTTGTAATTTATGTAAAGGTACCAAAAGTGTGCGCAGTATTCATGTAGTTGCCTCATCTACATTCTGTACAACTGTAACAAAACTTCCTATTCTTAAACTCCAACCCCATTCCAACCTATTGAGATTTTCTTTGGTTAAAAATATTTGCAATCGGTTAAGGGAAAACACACATGGACTTCTGTTTCTCAGATTATTTTGAGCTCCCTGCATTCTTGCTTTCGATGCACGTCATATATTCGACACCTCACTATCACCCCACCTCCAGGCCAACACTTGAGTAATCTCATCCAATTAGGAATAAATCTCTCGATTTTCAGACATGCGTTCAGATGGAGCAACAAAGCTCTGGAATTCCCTCCAATTCTCAATGTTCCTCCCTCAGTGATCAAGTATTTGTCACCTGCCCCCAATAGCTTCGTCTGTGCAATGGTCTGCTGTCGCTTTACCACATTACGAAGTCCCACGTACATTTTTTTACGTGAACTGAATTAAGGAATCTGCTGTTCATGTTGCAAATTGTGCAACATGAATTGCATGTGATATGTTCAACTATGTTTGTGGAAGTGCAGTAAATAATGCATTTAACAAGATTTTAATTTCTGTTCAAAGCACACATGGAAGTAAACCAATGTTCTGTGTAATAGCGCATAATGAGGTGTGTATTCCTGAAACGTAGGAAGTTCTTTGCCAGCGTGACAGGGTAGATGTTGAGATGTTCCCTCTACACACGGGAGCAATATAAAAAAAATAGTTACATATAAACCAAATGAATTTCTTTAAGTTGAGTTGTATGGAGTAATGGGACAGATGTCTCTCTACTGTAACATAAAATTATGGGGAAATCTTCTTCGGAATTTGAACAGTGATCTTCGAAATCAGTGCTGATTTCCTCAGGAGGGCATGGTGAGATGGGGCACACATTACTGCAATATGCCAGGCCTCAGGATTAACAGCATCCTGCTTGCAGCATGAAATGCATATTTGGAGCAATAAGGTTTCCACTGCACTCTGCTGATCTCTCTATTTGCTAACACGGACCATACGGGGACGTCAAGAGCCAGAAATACAAACCTTTATTGAGAATCAGGATAAGCAGGGACAAGGCAAATGAAAGAAGCAGGTTTTACTAGATTATAAAGCCTCATATCTTGGGGTATAACTCTACTGTTGCGGACCCAGCTATTAACTTGTCCCAAATTCTGGCGGTCTCCCAGAAACCTGGGGGCGGTGAGAGTGGGGAGGAATTCGCCTAAATGAGGGGGGTGAGAGGAGGACGAAGATCAGGTGATTGGATAGAATTAAGGGGGTGTGCAATCCTTTACGAGATGGCGTTCCTCTGAGAGATGCGTTGTACTCCACTTCGTTCAATGGTAGAGACAGAAGACGAAAAGGTTTCAGCCACAGAAGAGCACGTTAATTCTGCTGGTCTGTGAAAATGTTTTTCTTCAAATATGATTGAACAGAACATTGTACCTGAAGGAAAAATGGAAGGATCGATAGGAAGGAGATGGCTGCAAGGAGAGGGCGGACTATTTGACACTGACCCGCCTCTCGAGGATCAGAGTTAATGTTAATTTGCGTGGAGCCGAGTCCACTGACCTTTCACTCTGTGGGTTCAATTCTGACATCAGTGGTATCTGTGCAGAAGCTCGAAGGAGGGAGGCACATTTCGTGTCTTCCAAACAGCAGTGCAAATTTCAGAGTCTAGGTTTTAAAGGGCTGGAGCTGGAGAGGTGGGTGGAAGCAGCAGGTACCGGCGAACACACAGTGCAGTGGAACTGAATAATAAGAAAAAAAATAGTCACGACGGGAGGAAAATCATTGACTTAGCGTGTTTATGCTGTTTGAATAGTGCACCCAAGTGCAGGGAGAGTTAGCCAATTGGATGCAAAATTGGCTTGGTGTGAGAAAGCGGAGGATGATCCTGGAAGATTGTTTCGAGAACGGGTGGCCCCCAACTAGTAGTGTACATCAGGGGTTGGTTTTGTTTGTTATCTATATCAATGATTCGGATAAGAGTGTACAAGACACGGTTAAGTAAGTGTGCAGATGAAACTGAAATAGGTGATAGAGTGGAGAATGAAGAAGGTTTTTAAAATTACAGGGGGATCTTGATCAGCTGATAAGTAGGCCGAGGAATGGCAAATGGAGTTTAATTTGGATAAGTGCGAGGTGTTGCCTTTTGAAAATCCAAAGCTAGGTAGGAATTTCACAATGAACAACAGGGCCCTGGAGAGTGCTGTAGAACAGAGGGACCTTTGAGTTCAAGAACATGGTTCAGCGAAATGGAGTCACAGTTAGACAGGGTGGTGAAGAAATCTTTTTAGCACGTTGGCCTTAATAAGTCAAGGTATTTAATATAAAGTTGGCAGGTCATGGTGCGACTGTGCCGGACGCTGGTGAGACCGGAATTCCAGTATTGTGTTCAGTTTTTGTAGCCCTACCACTGGAAAGACGTTGACTACAGGAACAGTGGAACTGTAGTATAGTATACATAGTAGTTCCTATTCACGTATATGTCGAAATGTGAAATAAATTATTTAGATTTAAATGTAAGTGAACCATGCATTTGCAAATGGTGCACACGATGCCACTGCAGTTCGCAGTGAGGAGAAAACTTTAGGCTGCAGGGCAGCATGGATGGTCGCCATTTGGCAGGAAAATGGCAACTGCAATGTTATCCAGGGAAGTGTGACAAAATGCATATGAGAACGTGCAACAAGGCAAGAGATTGTAAAATAAATGGAGACATTTGAGAGTTGAGAAAAGTTGAGACCTATATAAACCATATATACTATAGGAACTACTATAGGACCAGTGCAGAGAAGACTTACAAGCATGCTGCCACAACTTGAAAGACTGAGTTATAGGGAGAGGTTGGCCAGGATAAAACTTTCTACCTTCGAGCACGGGAGACTGAGGGGTGATCTTATAGATGTATATAAAATCATGAGCAACATAGATAGGTTAAATACACTCAGTCCTTTTTCGCAGAGTTGTCCTATCAAGAGCAAGTATTCAGAGATTTAAAATGAGAGGCAAAAGTTTCAGATAAACATCGTGGTAATTTTTTTTTACAAAACTGGTGGCATCGATGTGGAATCAGCTTCCAGATGCAGTGGTTGAGGAAGGTGAAATATCAAGTTTTAAAAAGGTGTTGTAAAGGTGCATGGAATAGAAAGGGTTGAGAGCTTATGAGCCAAAGGCTGGCAAATGGGACCATCTTGGATGGGGCACCTTGATCGGCATAGAACGGTTAGGCCTAAGTTCATTCTTCCGTGTTGTATGACTCTGTGACTACATGAGTCTTAGTCAAATTCCACTTCTGTGCGCTGGTTCTGCAGCCCCACAGATCACGGCTGTCCCAATGCAGAACCCGGTACTGCGAAATGCTGCAGGGGGAGGGGTTCTCAACTTTTCTCAACTGTCAAATGTCTCCATTTATTTTACATTCTCTTGCCTTGTTGCAATTCCCCATATGCATTTTGTCACACGTCCCTGGATAACAATTCAGTTGCCACTTTCCTGCCAAATCGCGACCATCCATGTTGCCCTGCAACCTGAAGGTTTTCTCCTCACTGCGATCTACAGTGGCATCACATGCACTATTTGCAAATTCATGATTAACTTACGTTTAAATCTAAATACTTTTTCACATTTAGACATGCACATGGATAGGAGAAGTTTAGAGGAGTCTTGGCCAACAACAGGCAACTCAGTTCGGCACCTTGGTCGACATGGGTGAGTTGTGCTGGGAGATCTGTTTCCAGGCTTTGTAACTCTGTGACTCTACACCTGGATCAGGAAGTCCAGTTCAAAATGGATAGATTACAACTCAATTAATATTGTGGGGACATTTATTTGTATCTTTTCGGAGGTTTATTCTAAATCTCTAGGAAAACTGGAGACAGCGTTTAACCACAGGAACGGGGGAATAAATGCAGAAAGAAGTTAGAGTAGGAGTAGCACTGGAGTTAGAAGTAGTACAGGTTTGGTGGGGAAACGACAGGGAGTCTAAGTAAAAAATCAGAGCAAATATTTAAAATCCCCGCGTGTAAATGTTGGTTAGCTGCAGGTACTAACAGCTGTGAGAGAGAAAAAAACATTTCGGGGTAAAAATAGAAACATGGCACATAGAGGACAGAATTGGGATTGGATATTCACGGTCAGGTGAATGTAATTCTGCTGAAGGTGTACACTCTGCTTCAGACTTGTTATCGTGGATAACTCTTCGGTTTTGGGAGGGCTTTGCGGCCCTCTTTATCGTCTAAAGAGATGAAGTAAAGATGCGGTCAAACTGTTGAACTTTAGATTGAGCCTCTTGTTACGGTCTAGGTTACTATTGCTGAATGACACTTTAAGATGGGGCATTTTGTGTGTGTGTGTGTGTGTGTGTGTGTGTGTGTGTGTGTGTGTGTGTGTGTGTGTGTGTGTGTGTGTGTGTG
>JARFYF010001890.1:0-10991 GCA_030265395.1 Rhina ancylostomus | reverse complement strand
GATACTGGCCTTTATTAGTCAGGGCATTGAATATAGAAGTGGAAGGCTTATGCTCCAACTTTATAAAACCTGGTAAGATCTCAGCTGGAGTATTGCATGCAGCTCTGGTCACCATGCTATAGGGAGGATGTTCACCTGGATGTTGCCTGGGATGGAGCAGTTTAGTTATGAGGAGTGACTGGAGAGGCTATGTCTGTTCTCCCTGGAGACTCAGAGGGGATATAAGTGGGACCTCTTTTCACTTGAAAGTCTGGGTGAAAAAGGTCCCTCTCGCATCACCTCTGAATCTATTCCCCTTTACCCTAAATCTGTGTCCTATAGTTCTTGCGCTGCCTAAGAGACTGGTTGAAGCTGGGTTGCTGACATCATTTAAGAAGCAATTAGATAAGCTCTTGAATTGGTTTGGCATAGAAGATTACAGACATAGTGCTGGGAGATAGGTTAGTTTGGAAGAGTTGGGCCAAATGGCTTGTTTCCGTGCTATATCATTCTATGACTAAAAGGTGCTTCCCAGCATCAGAGATACCATCGCTTTAAAGACCCATCGTTAGCTCAGAAGAAGTTAGCTTTTAGGGCACCAAAAATTAAAATTGAGTAAAACAGTGACAGTGCTTACTGTAACTTTCTCTTCAAAGGGCTGGCCTATGTGTATCAAGGTGACAAACTCTGCAAACAGCAAATGAACGTTTTACTTGATTTTGAAGGTGCTTATTGATATAATCTGTTGAGGCAGATGTTTCTGTGCATCAGGACTATGAATAATGCTTTGGTAGTACATCCAATGTTTTGAGGTGACTATTGTAGGTTACTACCCATGTTCATGAACCTTATGGGAGGATGGAGGTCACTGCAGTTTTGTAGATTCTGGGATGGGTGTTGGGTTTGCAGTCCTGTCTTGAACATGCTTTTTCTCAATGAATTCAAGGCTATGCTGGTGCAATGATGAACTTTGTTGGTCATGTGCATATGTATTTATTGAAAGGTGGCTCCTGATATATACAAAACCAATCTATGACTTTAAGAGTTTCTTTTGTGGTAGGCATGGGTTCTCAGGATCTATTTACCACCTACTCTATCTCACAGGATATCTTTTACCTGAGGAGTGCTAGCTCAATTGGCCCACTGTATATGGAACAGGTTAATGCAGGCAGGCAATCCAGGATGACGGAGGTCATCAGTGTGTTTCTGAGGCTGTTGGTTAGAATATATTGGCAAAGACCCCCAGGAGGAATGTCTGCCCTTTGTTCAATAATGTTATGGAAGCTTTAACATTTTATTCAGACACAAGTTGTGTTAAATTTGTCCCTCTGACAATCTAGCATTGCTTCAGTTCCCCTCTGACAATGCAGCATTGATTTAGTTTCACACTGAATTGTCCTTCTAGATGACAAGATGAGATCACTGATGGCAGTGAATCCTTGGATTCTAGTGTGGAAGTGAGAGTGCGAGCAGCTGAATGAAGTTGACACAAAACTGAAATTTAGGAACTTGTGATTAGTATTCCAGGGCTAGACCATAAACTGTAAGAGCAGAATTAGGCCATTCAGCCCACTGAGTCTGCTCCACCATTCCATCATGGCTGATTTATTTTTCCCTTAACCCCATTCTCCTGCCTTCTCCCCATGACCTTTGATTGCCTTACTAATCAAGAACCTATCAACCTCCACTTGAAATATACTCAATGGTTTAGCCTCCATAGCCGTCTGTGGCAATGAATTCCACAGAATCACCACCCTGTGGCTAAAGAAATTACTCCTCATCTCTGTTCTAAAGGGACATCTATTCTGAGGCTGTGCCCTATGGTCCTTAGACTCCCACTATTGGAAACATCCTGTCCGTGTCCATTCTTTCCAGGCCTTTAAATATTCGGTAGGTTTCAATGAGATCCCCCCTCATCCTTCTAATATAGATCTAATATTGTAATGTATCTAACAAGGTAGAGACGGATGTATACAAAATATTAAGTAATGTTTGCAGTTGATCAGAGGAAAATTCACTAAGCTCATTAGGTATCTTTTGTAAAGTTTCTCTAGCACCCCAATATTTTTGGAAACTGGAATTGAATAAAATACTTACTATTCAAGATAAACTTACTGTGTCCTGCTAGCCTTATTCCCCAACAAATGTACCTCCTGAAAGAAAAACAGTACTTTCTAAATTGTGAAAACTTGCTTGCTAGATCTGACTGCCAGATAAATTTTCAAGCATGGAAGCACTAATTAAATGTCAAAAAATAATAAATGTATTGTTTTACTTTTATATTGATAATTAATTGCAGCACTATTCCCCTCTTCTTAAATCACAAATTTCCTGAACTACCATGGAGATTGTGGCAATTAACCTTGAAAGGAGCAACTGAAAGAGCAGTGGAAAATCAACGTGGAACGCAGTGGTGTGATCAGACCTATTGTGCACCACAGCAAGCTTTTGGATAGGGGTTGGGATCCAATTGAAGTGATAATCCATTCAGAAAATATTATTATTTTGTCAGACATATTCACTAATTTTGTTTGCTCTTATTGCCTTTGTCTATTTTTTGACCGATATTACATTGCAGATATTTTCCTGGTCCCTGACTGTTTCCTATCTAATGGAAAAGGATTTTGTTTTCATTGCTTCAATTTCTTATATTCTTACCTTAAGATCATGTCAATTTAGATTGCTACTTTTAACATAAGAAACAGCTCCTCTGTTCAATAAAACCAGGGCTGATCTTAGTCCCACTTTGCTCAACTAAATTGATATCAACTGATATCTAAAAATCTATTGATTTCTGTCTCGGAAACATTAAGCAACCGAGCCTCCACTTCCCTCTTGGTAAAGAAGTTTCTTCTTATCTCGTCGCTGGGTAGCCATCCCTTATTTTTAGATTGTAACTTCTGGTCTGAGACACGCCAGCCAGGCAGAGATCATCCTGATATCTATCCTGTAAAGCCCCATAAGAATTTTATGTATTTCATAGAGATGACCTCTAAAGTAAAGACTGTAGGTCCAGTGTGCTTAATCTCTCTTCATTTGGCCATTTGACAAATCAGCAGTGACACATTTCACCACCACCCTTCCCCTACCCTCCACCACCCCTCACAGCAAACCAGGAATCAATTTAGCAAACCTTTGCTGCCCTCCCTCTATCACTGTTATTTTGTTCCTTGGTTAAGGAGACAAGATTTGTATGCAGTATGTTCTATTGGCCTATATAATTGCTTGCTACATCTGTGTTATTTCAGTGATTTATATATAAGGACACTTGGGTTGATCTGAACCTGAGTGCCTTTGGACATGAGGATCTGAAGGTCTTTCACCATTTTTAAAACAAAAAATCACCTTTCTATCAAAATGGATGACCTCACAATTTTCCACATCCTTGCCCATTCACTTAACGTGTCCATATCTCCCTGAAGCTTCTCTGCACCCTGCTCACAGCAGGACCCATCAGCAAACTTGAATATATTGCCCTTGATTTCTTTATCCAGATCGTTGATATTAAACGTGCACGACTGATCCCAATAGCACCGACTAATCACAACCTATAAATGGCTGGCTTATTCCTACTTGTTGTTTTCTCTCTTAACCAATAGTTAATGCTTGCCTGTGTTTCAACTCCAATACCACAAGCACTAATTCTGTTTAATAATTTCTTCTGTGACACTTTATTGAAGGCATTCTGAAAGTCCAAATGAACCACATCAACTGGTTCATCCTCATCCAATCTTCTGGTTACAAACCCCAAAAAACTTGAAACAGATTTGATAAATGTGATTTCTTTTTCATAAGTTTATGTTGACTCAGTCTTATTTTTAATTCCTTAATAATAGGTTGCAGTATTTTCCTTGCTACTGATGTTAAGTTACTGGTCTATAGTTCTGTGTTGTTTCTCTTCCTTAAATGGTGGAGTTACATTTGCTATCTTCTAGTCTGTGAAAACCATTCTATAAATGCTCATGCTAGTTGCTCTGAACTCTTCATTCACATTAGACTAGTTGTTCTCTACTTTCTCCAGAAGGTTTTCGATGCCTTCCATGCAAAAAGACACAAAATACTTGTTTAATTTCTCTGCCATTTTCTTATTCCACAATATAATTTCTCCCATCTCAGACCCACATTGACATTAGCTAATCATTTCTTTTTTGCATATTTATAGAAGCTTTTAGTCTTTTAGCAACTGTGTTGCTGTGTTCAGGGATTTCTTTGCTTATCTATTCCATTTACTTTTTTAGCCTTCAAAGGAACAAATGATTTGATTTCCTCCACCAAAATAAATCGTGCATTGTTACGCTGAATTTTATTTATGATTTACCACCAAAGAAACCTGCTTGTATCATCTTGAATATTTTTGTGACCTTATACATTGAAAGTTTGGGCAAACAGTGGTTTCAACTGCAAATTTTCTACACTATATGCATCCAATTTATGTGTCCAATCATGGATTTGATTTGAGCATTGATCTCCACAGGACACAACTTCTGCTTTCTGCATATCAACTAATTCTTTACCAAATGGACAGCCTCCTTTCGTTGAACAACTGATGTTTGGAATTCATCTGAAGAAACAATATTTAGATATAGTAGGACTTGTAGTTTAAGATATCCTTCCATTATTTAAACATGTATGTCATTCCTATTTTTAGCCATCTGCCATTACAATTTCAAACATTGTTAATTCAACTGAATGTTTTTAAGATTTTAAGTTTTCATTATAATGCCATTTGAATTGCAGACAATGTGGTGTGATAACTTGATGCAAATATACCTGTACCTCAGGCCGTTACATGTACACTGGATCTCCATTCATGATATTCCCAAAGCCTCAATTATTTTTTGACACAGCTGTTTCTCGAAGGCAACTAGGCCTAAGATGGTTTATCTGAGGCTTTGCGCATGGACCATTCTGATGGCCTTGTGACAGCTTGCTGCTATCAAAGCCTTTTTTAAGGATCAAAAATGATCAGAGGCATTTAAAAATAATTCTGAAGAATTTAAGTAATTAAAAAGAATAAATAATATTCTTTAAAATATTAAAGAATAGTAAATTTACTTAACACCTTTTAAGTACTAGAAATTAATTGGAAACATTAGGATTGAGTGATTTTTTTTTAAAGTAAAGCAAACCATTGGTCTGCAATTACCTTTTAGCAGGAAGTGGTACAGTGGCAATCCCCAGAAGTTGGTAGGATATATTAAAGACTTGATCTTGGGGTCTCAAGGCACAATTTCCAAAACTCGGACACATATTGAACTGTAAGGTAATAGACTTAAAAGCTGATTGTATGGGTGGCAGATGAAACCTAATGCCAAGAAAAATGAAGAGTGAAATGTTGGTAAAACAATCAGAAGGGGTGATATAAACTCAAGGGCACATTACCAAAAAGGGTGTGAAAGAGAAATCTAGGAGTATAAACTGAGTTCATTGAAAGTGGGAGGTTGAAAAATTGGTCTAAATAGCAGGTGATCTAAGCTTTATAAATAGGGGCAGAAAGCAAAAAAAACCTGATAGAAGTGTATAGGATGTAAGATTACAAGAGGGATAAATAGAGTAGATAGTCAAATTCTTTTTCCTATAGTAGGGATATCAAAAAGAAGAGGGCATTGGTGTAAGATGAAAGAGTCTTAAAGGGGATCTGAGGGGTAAGTTTTTACAGAGAGTGGTTGATAACTGGAATGTGCTGCTAGAAGAGGAATCAGATATAATTGCTATATTTAAGAAGTGAATGGGATCAGTGTAAGTGGGTGAAAAGATCAGCATGGATGTGGTGGACCAAAGGGCCTGTTTCTGTGCTGTACAACTCTGACATTGACTATGACACTTTTTATAACACCTGATAATGATAAAGTAATTTGGTATGAAGAAGTTTTGAAGAGTATTCACTGTGGTAAGTTTTGGAAAAAATGGCAGCAAATTTGCATATAACATGTTCAAGTAGGCACTGCAGTGAAGAAATATGCTCATTTTGAATCTTCAAATTATCTGGTTTGAGGTAAATATTTGTCAAGACTTGGGGTTAACTTTATCAGAATAGTGCCACAGGATCACATAGCCAACTGAAAGGATAGGTCCTCTGCTCAATTCCTCATCCAGAAATCATCATCTCATTCACTGCTGTACAGTGTTGGAGCACCAGCCTGGATTTTTATGCTAGGAATTTTCTGACTCTGAGCTTAAATACCACTGCAACTGATCCAAATCATGTAGGTACTGATGATTTTTGATATTAAAAAAAATCATGATGTTTCTGGCTGAGTTGGTCTTGGGACACATTTTCTTTAAAGAAATCAAGTAGATCAGGTAGATTTCTATAAAGGATTAATATATGAAAGGTCATGAGAAGGATAAGGTAGCAAGGATGAAGGTATATTAAGAGAGTTCACGTGAACTTAATATTCTTCTATAACAAGCAGTTGTCCAAAACCGAGTAATTGCAAAATCTTCCCCAGCATTGCCTTTGTTGTTATATACTAGATTTTGTAATCATTAATTAGATTATCTGCATCTAACATTCTTTCTTTGTGAACTATCTTGAACTTTGCCTCTCTTGAACAGCTTTTTTGGGTTTAAAAGATCTTCCTGAAATATCTGACTTTGTAGATAGATGGCTAGTGGTCAAGAGTCTTTGGTGATGTGTTTGCAAGTTGTGCAAAAATAATGAAAAACAAGAAGAACAACTTATTTCAGGCAGTTTAACTATTACTGACAGAAGTTGAGCAACTTGACATTTCTGTCCAAAGGTGAAATATCATGGCTGGGTTATACCAAAAAAATAGTTTCCTTGTAAAATATACATTTTGTAATTGGAGTTCCAAATGACACCATTTGGTATTATGAGTGAAAATGATGATTCTTTGATTATTTCATTGCTTAGTCAAAATCATGGCATTCTCAAACTGGTTTAATAATAATTTTAGTATTATTTCTGTGTTTGGTTTTCTGAAACAAACTTTCCTTTTAACTGTCTCACTGTTGTGAATAGGGCAATGAAATCTGTAGGGTTACAAAGGAGTTTCATGCAAATAAGGTCATCATTTATTATTTGGGTCTGATTGTAATAGATATCCTGATATACCATAATGTTTACACATGATTCAAAATTATTCTACCTATATCACTAGTTAGGAAAATTTCCATCAAAAGTAATAAAAAACAGTTATGTTGAGCTAAGAGTTACCAAATAATGACTAGATTTTCTTTTAAGACTCCATCTATCCAGTAAACTTTGCAGTGTCAGCTTGATTCTGTTGTTGAGTGCTTCCTGGATCAATTGCACAAAAGTGAACTATTACAATGCAAAGCAAAACAATATCATCAGATACTTCGAGCATTTTATTCTAATTTTGAAATGTTTGTTAACGTTCTGATGTATTATAACGGCCAAGATGCTTATTTTAAACAATGTTTTTTTTTCTCCTATCATCTAGGCACAGATCCTAAATCACAGATTCAAGACTTTGTCTTTCCATCACATTTCCAGTACCAAGTAGAGGCCTTTGCTTCAGGAAATTGAAGAATGGGATCCAATGGACTTGTACCTGTGACTAATTCGAGAATTCCAATAATTGCTACTCTTAAATATGGGGCCATCCTCCTTACTGTCATTCTAGTTGGTGTGGTTATTTACCACAATTATTCCATTCCTGAGTTTCTGATCACTTCTAGATATAGTAACACGGGAAAAATTAAACTAGACTTATTGTGGCAATCTCCAAATTACAAGAATGGAACAGAAGCCTCAAAAGTACCGAGCAAGCTCTCGTTCAGTAAGGGTCATCACAGTCATTCACACTGTGATATTGATTCAAATAGAAGGTTTGACTGTGCTTTTAATGAACAGATTGACATGGAGAAATGTCAGGCCCGTGGCTGCTGCTGGATTCCAATGGTCAGCACTATCAATATTACTGCACCTTTCTGTTTCTTACCATCAAATTATCCTACATACAACATGGATAGCCTTTCTCCAACCAAGACGGGCTTTACAGCTACACTAAGCCGAACTGAGAAGACTTTTCTCCCAAATGACATAGGGACACTTCAGTTGAATGTAATGTACGAGTCAGCAGGCAGACTTCATTTCACGGTAAGTAATCCTAATTAGAAAAGCTAATTTTAGTGAGGCCATGAAGATGTGTGTAGCTGTCAATATGTTAACAGAACTGATACAGCTATTATCTATCTCAGTATTTTTCCAGTTGGTGTTGTACGTAGTTATATTTGATATTTTCAACTAAAGTCAAATTATTAGATTAAGCTATTAAAAACAAATTAAAGTTAGAAGAAAATTACTGAAATTTCCTCTATCAGATATCTTCTGCAACATTTTGCTTCTGCTTGACTAAAAGTTGATGGTTCACTAAAGCTTCTGGAAATGTTTTATCTTTCCACAGTCATGCTTGAAGAAAGGCTCCAAAAAAAATTATTGCACTCAAGGCCCACTTACACTGTAAGAATATTAGGATGTCACAGACCAAATTTCTTAGATGTATAGATATTAATCAAATGAGTGTATGTTATTATCTACTGTTAAGGATGGCTAAATGGATAAAATATTCTTTGTTCATCGTGTCTTTTTAATTTCTATTATTCTTATTCAGAGAGTGACCATTTTGATTCTAATTTGCACATACATAGTTTTAAGTGATTTAAGGACAGAGTTAACTTGGTTTATGTTGGTATGTTGGTTTGCTTGAAACGAGTTAGATTTTGATCTACCTAAACCTCTCTATCTGATATTTCATCATTAAACCTCATGAATTAACACCATCCATATAATTCGCCCCTTTCTTATTACCTCTTGGTCTTGGTATACAAATTTGAATGATTATGCATCTATGAAGTATTTTTAGCATGCTTTATATTTAAATCACTGAATAAGCAAACATTCTTTTGACTTACAAAATGAGGTCTCTTTTTCACTAATTTCAGATGTCGTTGTTTCAACAATGTTCTGTCATAAGGTTACAAGCAGTTACTTTTTTAAATGCATGTACCCTCTGGCAACCGTCTTTATTTCAAAAAAGAAAAGCAAACTTAATGAACTGACAAGATGCTATCATTATTGATAGGATAGATAAGTCAGAATCTTTTTCCCAGGAGTCTAAAACTAGAGGTTAATCTTGGTCTTAAAATGAGATGGGAAAAATCTAAAGGAGATCTGAGGAATAAGTTGCTCACACAGAGAGCAGTGATTATCTGGAACGAGCTACCAGAGGCATTTAAAAGGCATTTGGACAAGTACTTGGATAGGAAAGGCATAGATGGATATGGGTCTAATGGGGCAAAAGGGTAGATAGGCAGTACTATTGGCATGGGCAAGGTGGGCTGAAAGGGCCCATTTCTGTGTTACACATTTTAATGATTCTAAGATCTGCAACAGAAGCCAATATTGAATTCAATGGGGTATTGCCGCTTATAGATAGCAACAGCTGTTAGATACAGGGTCACTGGCTTTTGTTTTTGGAGAGATTGCTGATCTAATACATTGGCCACTTGCAATGCAAATTTTTAAGAGAACTCCACCCAGTTCTTCTGCTTTTTATGTGGTTTGTATAGTTGCCAGTCAATTCTGATATTAGATTTGTTTTGCTTTTTTTTAGTAAAATGACTTCCCAGAGAGCGCATTCATTTAAAAATGTGGTCTTGGATGATTCTCAAATGTAATTCTCCCCCCTCCTCCCTGCTGAATTAATTTCTGTCATTAACAATAAAATTTTTTTGCTAAGTTCATTGAATTATGTAGTGTTATGTTCTGAGCAGTAAACAGGTCTAATCTATTAGTACATTATGAGGAAATTAATTCATTAATATTCACATCAAATATACGTAATGAGCTTTACTGATTTGAAGGTATAATGGGAATCTACTGTTTTTCTCTTAAGTAGATCTTGTTTCTTTCAGCTTAAGGATCCGATGAACAAACGGTATGAAGTTCCTATTGATGTTCCAAAAGTAACTGAAAAAGCTTCAACACAGCTCTATACTGTAAGATATTCATCCAGACCTTTTGGCATCATTATACAGAGGAAATCAAATGGCCTTGTACTGTAAGTACATTTAGCCTATTACCCTTGGGTATTCTTAACTGTCAAAGCTTGTACCTCACTCTGGAGTATATTACAGTATGTAATAGGTATTCATTAGATCAGAGAGAAGTGGAGTTTCAGGTCAATGATCTTTCATCAAACGTGCAAAAGGATTGAGATGTGGTTGGTTTTAAACAACTAGAAGGTCAGAGAAGGTGGTGATAGAAGGAAAGCTGAAAAAGGAAGGTCAGTTTTAGAGTGGAAGGCAGGAAATACTGAATGACACAGGATGATGATGCAAGGCAAAAAGGATGGTAATGGAACGTAAAGAATTAAAGCATAAGTATAGAGCGGATGTGAAACTCCTCAGTACTAACAAATGCTGTCTGAAGAAATTAGAAAGTGATTAAGATCTGAAACTGTTGAACTCAATTGTTAAGTCTGGAATGTAGTGAAGTACCAAATCGAAAGATGAGGTGCTGTTCCTTGCAGTTCCATTGAGTTTCATTAGGTCAGTGTAGGAGGCCAAGGCTGGGAAGAAGAGAGACTGGTGACTGCAATGACAGATGATTAGTTGATTGGCGATATCACTTAGCTGAAAATGGAGGATAAGGAGATTCTTCTGTGGTTCTGGAAGGGAAAGCAAAGGATGAGAGTAGAAAAGTGGGAAGAGTGTATATTTGGTCAAAGGTTTTATCAACCACAATGGAGAGGAATTCTTGGTGACAGAAAAATGAAAGTGAATCGGAAGCATTGATATGGAGGTGACATCATTAAAACAAATTCAACATAGATGGCAATCAGGAGGTCAGAGATGGTTTCAGGAAGTCGAGCAGCACTCAAGAAGCTCAACGGCAAGCAGAGCATAGCAACCCGCTTGATAGGCACCCCATGTACAACCATTCATTCGCTCCATTGCCAATGCACAGTAGCAGCAGTTTGTACCATCTACAGGATGCACTGCAGCAACTCACCAAGACT
>JARFYF010001878.1:0-10999 GCA_030265395.1 Rhina ancylostomus | reverse complement strand
ATCATTTGCAGCTCCTGTGGAATGGGCACAGAAATCTGAGAGATTAAAATTGTTGTTTGTCTGCAGAAACTCATTGTAATGAATTCTAAAAACTAACAGAAAAACAGCGAGCACCACAGGAGTATTTAGGATCAAAGGAAGACCAAAACTTCGCTTCACTGCATGGACCTTACATGCAACGCCCCCAAACCAGGAACAAAGCACAGATGCCCCGGCCTGCACTCCCAAAAGGCCCAGAATTATTCTGATTTTGTGAGATGCAACATCACTGACGGTTGCCCACTCCAACTCCTTAACAAGAATCAAAGCTCCCACAACACAAGCAGTGACAACAATTCTCACTACACTGATGCACAGGCTCATCACATTCCTGGAATAATCCAAGTCCAATCTCAGACGTGTAAATTGTGGATGCTTCCAGTTTGAGATAAAGTTTTCCCACCAGGTTAGGGAAGTTAAAACTGAGAATAAAACAATCAGGCCCAAGTACACCCCATCATGTTTCTTCAGATAAAAGATCTGGGCAAATAGAAAGAGACCATAGCCACACAAGAGAAGGAGCAGCCCAGCCAGAGGTGCCGTGACTTTGAACCGATGGCTGACGTTCAGAGAGATCACTTGGAGAACAGATGGGATGAGACAAATACTGTTGGAAATGAACACATTTGTCAGGATGTCATACTGGGGAAGGCAGCTGACAACCAGCATTGCTGCACCAAAGGATGCAACTGCTTCCAGGAGGCACACCTGAAAGAAAAGCAAGAGGCTGTTAGACTTCTGGTAAAGAGGAACCTAATAATCAAAGGAGTTTCTGAATAACTGACCTGGATCTTCCAGGTAAAATCACACATACAACCCTAAATTGTCCTTCACTTGGGTGTAGCTCATTCGCTAACTCAGAAGACCTTGGTTTCAAGTCCCACTCTAGAGATTTGTGTGTGTGATTCTAACCAGCACATCAGGGTGCTGCTGGAGGATTAGCCATGTCCTCTCAGATGGCATTATTTGATGAAGGTCAGGGAAATCCTCCCTTGTGTTTTGAGAAAACTAATGTCACTAAAACTGACCACATCACAAATATCTATACTAAAGAATGTGTTTATATCTCACTGTATGGAATAAAAACTTCTTTTCTGCTTTTCAGGTGCTGAGGCTTGACCGCTTCAACAACTTTTGGATATCAACTCCCCTCCAATTCCTTCTTCCTCTTCATTTCCCTTTAGCCTTATGCTCTCCTTCCAAGCTCACGCTTTGCTCTGATTTCACCATTTTCTCTCCCCTCCCCCTCCCTTTCTAAACTTTCCACAGTTTGCTCAATAAATGTAGAAACTCTGCATTCACTTACAGTTATCAGGCTGCTTGTAGAGAGCATCGATTCAGGACGGAATGACAGTTTCCACAGGCACTTTGCGGCGGTCAGGATGCTGGGAATTATCAGTACGCAGCCAAGGATCAGATGACTGAAAGGCTTGTTGGTAAAGTAGGCAGAAACTTCACTTGTGGCTGAAGTTAGCAGAAGAAGAGAAACCTGGAGAAAACACGACAGTTCATTTGTTAGCAGGAATGCATTAAATGGGACAATATATATCTGTGTACAATAGTTATTCATCAAACGCCTGACATAATGTTCTCACTGAGAGCATATATAAGCTATTCATCACTGAAGGAGTTCCTCAGGGCAGTGTCCTGGGCCCAACCATTTTCAGCTGTCTCATCAAACCAAATCAAATAAGGTCAGGACATGTGGAAATAGAATGGTTGTTAGAAAGGAAAGCCAGCTGACTGCATGTGAAAAGCAGTGAAAATTTCAGAGTGACTGAAGAGTTCCACAAGGATAGTCACAGTGAGCACTGCAATTCACAATTTCTGCAAAAAGTTTTGGATTTTGGAACCAATAGCACAGTTCCTCGGGAATACTTGTCGATCAAATATTTGATTTAAATGTAGTAAGCTGCATTAGGACAATATAATGGTAACAACTTATCTAGATAAAAAGTAGACACCATTTAAAAAATATTACAAAAGGAATACTTCAAACAGCGGCCAACTCACCCTGCTAAGGAAGGCGAGACCTAGCACAAGGAGTCCAAGGCCCATACAGCAAAGGATCTTCACTACTCCCATTAATTTTGTTTGACTTTCTTCTTCAGCATGGATTTTATGGATTTTAAATGAATCCCAAGTATTCCTGTTCAAAACAAATGTCTTTTTTTAATGAGTGTATTTCAATAATTCTGATACAAGTCACAACGATGAGGGAGCAGGTTTATGCGCGAGTGGAGAGTACAGGGGTCGGAAGGACACAGTGCATTGAGACTGAGGCCTGACCATGCTGGCTGGTGGCTGGGCTCACTGGATTACAAAGCAAGCTGGGTATTACACTTCTGTCCATCCTAGGGAACAGGAGGAGATACCACTGGTTACACAAAGGTCAAGCCTTAAAATATTACAGATCAAATGGAAATTACTACATTGCAAAATTCAGGTACGAGTTTGTGATTTGGAAGGCTTTGGATTTGGTTTCAGAGGTCTTTACGGATTTGTAGAGTGACCTCTTGATCAATCAATGAATCACGTGTACATATCCCATGAAAACATAATGTCAAAAGGATATTCCCATACTTTGTAACTGGTGATGCTCAAGTCACTTATAATCAACAGAACCAAGCTTGAGCTTTTGCATTAAGTCACTTTAATTTCTTGGACAATGTGGTTCTGTGACTGTCCTGGGTTTGTTTTCTCTGAAGTGACTTCTTCAGGTTATTTAGAAGCTGACCCCAGCACACCACAGATTGGCTGCTCAGTTCAGCTCAGTCTGACCTGAGCCTTTGCTGGAGCCCTGTCCCCCCCAAGTCGGTCCCAGGTTGAGCCCAGTTCTCACCTGAAACCAGTCTCTGAATTTCATTTGTTTCAATTAAGGTACATCAGATGTCATTCTGATCAACTGACCACTCACCCATTCAACTGGGCATTTTGAATCATAAAATAGACATTTCTTTTGGGAATGTGCCAAGAATGTGTTTGTTGCAGCTAATAATAGCACTTTGGGTGCCACTGGAGAGTGAGGTGCTTGTTTTGAATAGCAATGACATTTTTTTTTCCCAGTAACACCGCCTGATACAGCTGTCTAGAATCCTGGCACTCAGCCTTGAACACCAGAGAATGTAGTCCCTATTGACAGTTGGTAATAATCATTTATTTACACACTTCATGCAACAAAGTGGGGGATGGTGAAGTTAGGCTTCAGCGATTCAGCAACCAATTGATGCTTCTCCCAATTATCTCATCCATTGACGCTAACTTCCACACACACTGTTCTGATTGGCCGGTTAAACATCACCTGATGCTGGATTTGAATTCAATGCTCATTCAGGCTGGTCCACGGAGTGTTAAGTAAGTATATTAGCGAGGAGCCAGTGAGTGGAGGGCAAACGTTATATCGTAGAAATCATTAATGACTTGTTCCTCAGAGCACAGTTCCATGGCTCAGTTCACATCTACTTCACCCATCCATGATGCAAGACCTGGGAAATGTCATGGATTTAAAGAATCCTGGAAGTTACAGCACACAAGGAGGCTATTCTTCCCAATACTGACCACAACTGACCTACTTAAGTGGCATTGTTGGCTCTTCAGTCCTGTGTCCAGCCTCTCTCAAAGTTCAGGGAGGTTTTCAGCCCCTCCCCCACCCTTTCAGGGTGGGCTCCAAACCCCAGTCCTCCCTGGGGGGGGGGGGGTAAAGTTTTCCCATCTTCCCTCTAATCCTTACACTAACTACCTTACCTCTATGTTGACTTGTTATCAACTTCTCCAGGAAGGGAAATGTGTACTTCCTCCTCACCCCATTGAAGCATCTCATAATTTTATATATTTCAGTTAGATCTCCCCTCAGTGTCCTTTGCTCAAAAGAAAGCAACCCGCCCTTGTCAGCCTCTCCTATTAAATGCTGTCGATCTTCTTTTATTCCTTTTTATAGCTTTGCTGTCCTTTTCCTTTGCAAATCATTTCACTGTCATCCAGGATCTTTTGACTGATAATTGGCAAAGAAGATTCATGTCACAAGTGTTTTAACAAGAGAAACTCCAACCACTGGCAGGTTGCCCACCATCAGCGTGTGGGGTTTCACCAGTAATCATTAACTCAACTGGAGCAGGCATATGAACACTGTCGCTACCAGAGCAAAGCAAAGGCTGAGTACCCTCTGGTGGGTATGTCACCTTCTGACTCCCCATTTGTGAAATACTCTCCATTTCCCAGGATGAAAGGAGATCCCACACCATCCCAAATGTAGGGCTCTACACCAGTAAGGACAAAGCCACCCAAACTTTGTCTCAATTATAGCTTCCTCCCTACTGAGGGTGGTTGTTATGTACAATATACACATCAACATCTCAGCAAATTGTCTTTGACAGCACTCCCCAAAACCCACAAGCTCTATCACTAAAGCAGATGCACAGAAACATTCCCTTCAATATCTGATGGTAGGGACAAAGAAATTGTTGGCTATTTACTCACTGTCCCAAGCCTGTTCCAACATCCTAACTTCATGGCAGATGTAAAACCATCTTACGATTAATATTTTGAACTATCAAAATCTATCAATTTCAGATTTTAAATTAGGAACTGAACTCACATCAACTGCTGTTTTCAAACAATATTCCAAGTTGCTCCCTCTTTCTGCAAATTGAAGTATTACCCAATTTCTCTTGTGAACAGCCTGGCTCTAGTTCGTGGACTATGTCCCCAACCCTTGAGTCCTCAACCAGTTGATGGCTTTGTGAAGGGCAGGTTGTGCCTCACGAGCCTGGTAGAGTTTTTTGAGGAAGTGAGAAGACAAACTGATGAAGGTAGTGTGGTGGATGTGGTATATGTGGATTTTAGCAAGGCATTTGACAAGGTTCCCCATGGTAAGCTCATTCAGAAAGTCATTACCTATAGGATCCATGGAAGATTGGATGTGTGGATTTGAACTTGGCTTGCTCACAGAAGGCAGAGGGTGGTTGCAGAAGGAGGGTATTCACCTGGAGGTTGGTGACACGTGGTGTTCTGCAAGGATCAGTTCTGGGATTTCTGCTCTTTTTGATTTTTATAAATGATTTGAATGAGGAAGTGGAAGGATGGTTTGGTAAGTTTGCAGATGACACGAAGGTTGGTGGTGCAGTAGATGGTGAAGAAGGTTGTCATAGGTTGCAATGGGATTTAGGATGCAGAGCTGGGTGGAGAAGTGTGAAGTAATACACTTTGGAAAAATGAACTTGAAGGCAGAATACATGTTTAATGGCAGGATTTTTAGCAGTGTGGAGGAACAGAGAGATCTTGATGTCCAAGTAAATAGATCCCTTAAAGTTGCAGCACAAGCGGATCGGGCGGTTAAGAAGGCGTATGGTGTGCTGGCCTTCATTAGTCAGAGGATTGAGTTCAAGAGCTGAGAGGTAATGTTGCAGCTCTATAAGACTCTGGTTACACCACACTTGGAATATTGTGTTCACTTCTGCTCACCACATTAGAGGAAGGATGTGGAAGCTTTGGAGAGGATGCAGAGGAGATTTACAAGGATGCTGCCTGAATTGGGGAACATGTCTTATGAAGAGAGGTTGAACAAGTTAGGGCTTTTCTCTATAGAGCGATGGAGGATGAGAGGCAACTTGATAGAGGTATATAAGATTATGAGAGGCAGAGACAAACTGGACAGCCAGCACTTCCCCAGGCCGGTAATGACCAATACTAGAGGACACCCATTGAAGATGCGTGGAGAAAAGTTTAGGGGAGATGACAGAGGTAGGTTATTTTACACAGAGACTGATGGGCGCCTGGAATGCCCTTCCGGGGGTGGTGGTAGGGACTGATACAATTAGGTCATTTAAGAGACTCATGGATGAAAGAAAAATAGAGGGTTATGGGAGGTGAAGTAGAGAGGGGGATAGATTGAATGTGGATAATGGTTGTATAGGTCAGCACAGCATCGTGGGTCAAAGGGCCCATACTGTGCTGTACTGTTCTATGTGTTAAGTCCATGCAGCAGAGCCTAGTCTCCATTCATCTTGGACCAAGATATTTGCTGTATCAAGACTATATAGTACAAGTGTGCAGTGGCTATTCCACATTAAATGAAATTGCACACAGCTCCTTTCACTCCTTAGAAATAGAGTGGAAGCAAATCATGCTGTGTTAAAAAGAGCATAGACCATAAATCCCTCAAGCTTGTTTTGGCATTCAAGTAGATCGTGGCCATTACTTAACTGTGACGCCATATTCTTGCCCTATTGCCATAAGCCTTGATTCCTCTAATATCCAAAAAAATATTGGTCTCTCTTTCAAACACAATTAGTGACTAAGCCTTTACAACTCTTGGGTCTTGATATTTCCAAAGGTTTACCAGGTGTGATCTCACCATCACCCTATATAGTTGTAGTAAGGCTTCTTTTCTCTTTCACTCAAATCTTCTTGCAGTAAAAGCCAAAATGCTACTTGTCCACCCCTCCCCCTCCCCCAACTGACTAATGAACAAAGACACCCAGGTTCTTTAAACGTGAACATTTCTCAGAATTTCACCATTTAAAAAATAGTCAGCATTTCTCTTTTTATTTGACCAAATGTGGATAACCTCACATTTATCCAGGTACTACACCATCTTCCATGTTGTTGCCCCTTTATTTGGCTTGCTTGTTTTCCTCTGAAGACCCTTTGCATCCTTATTGCTAATCATGTTCCCACTGAGTACTGTGTTATCAGCAAATTTGACTTGATCTCTTCAGCCAAACTGTTAACATAGATTACAAATAATTGGGGCTTGACTGATCCCTGGGGTGCCCCACTAGATGCAGCCCATCAACCTGAGAGTGATCTTTTTTTACTTTCTGTTCACCAATTCTCAGTCCACGCTAATGTATTGTCTTCAATTCCATGCACTCGAAACTTGTTCACCGGTTCTCTATGTGAGACCTTATTAAAGCCTTCTGCGAAACTAAATACACCACAGCCACTGGTTCCTCCTCATCTACTCCAGTAGATTCACCTTCACAAAACTCCAGTAGATTAATCAAAAATGATTTCCTTTTATAAATCTATATTGACTGTTCAATCATATAGTTATTTTCTAATTGTCTTGACATGACATCCTTTATTTTAGATTCAGCCTTTTCCCAGTTTTTGATGTTAGGCTAAAATATCATGAGTTCCCCATTTTCTCTCTCCCCCCTCCCCCTTAGATGATAGGATTGCAGTTGTACTCAGTTACATATGAATAAGTTGCAATAAGGAATACTTAAATCGTTTTTGAAATACGTTTCCTAGTTTGCATGTTTTCCTTGTAAGCTGGAAATAACATGAATAGTAAAAGGAATTAGAGCTTCCTCTGCATCATCTATGGTACAAGTAAACGAACTCTGCAGATCCTGTCAGTGTACAGCTCTGGAGTCCTTTCTGCACAGTGATTCCACAGAGCAGCCGTACGTAACCCTGTGGCTTATGGATCAACTTTGAAAATACTTCTTCAAAGTTGAAGAAACAACTTTAAAAAAAACAAACTACTGGAGGAACTCAGCGGGACAGGCAGCATCTGCAGAGGCAAAGAATGGTTCACGTTTTGGGTCAAGATCCCCAGGACTGGACAGAGGAAAGATATCCCTTGGACACAATATATTGTCTTGTGCTGGCTCCAGCCTGTGGCCAACTCGCCGCCCCCGATACCTGACCATACACACTAACCTGTTACAGAAGTGGAGGGGCAAGTGAACTAACCATCCATGAGGCACAGGAAGGCTGGTGGAAGCAGAGTTGTTCACAGCTCACCGCTGTAAAAGACTTTTGAACTATTTTTAAGTATCTCAGTTAAAGATATTTAGTTCTGATAGGCTTAAAGAATTATCAGAATGAATTTTAAAAATTTTGAAAAATAACTTTAATTAAATACAAAAAATATAAATATCTTACATACGAAAGGATCTAAAAACATTAAGATAAGTGGGTGTCTGATGGTAGGCATGAACATTGTAGGCCAAGGGGCCTGTTTCTGTGCTGTATGATTCTAGGAAATAAATAAACATCTCTCCTGAACTTGCCTTTCACTCAGGGTCAGTTACCGCATTCACCTGAATGGGGTCACATGTCTTAAAACAGCCATCTCAACTGAGGAACCAGACCTTTTCAATTGCTCCCTCCCCTCGGCATCATTATATTCTGCCACTGGACGAGGTGGTGTTTCCAAAAACAAATTTGGTGGGCGTCAGAGAGCTGTGGACATAGCCCAGTTCATCACGGAAACCAGCCTCCCCTCCATGGACTGTGTCTATACCTCTCGCTGCCTTGGTGAAGCAGCCAGTATAATCAAAGACCCCACTCACTTGGGTCATTCTCTCTTCTCCCCTCTCCCATCAGGTTCCCTTATACAATGAGGTGGATTCTTGACCTCAGAATCTACCTTGTTATGACCTTGCACCTTATTGTCCACCTGCACTACACTTCCTCTGTAGCTGTGACACTTTACCCTGTCTACCTCAATGCACTGTGTAATGAATTGATCTGTACGAATGGTATGCAAGAAAGTTTTCACTGAACCTCAGTACAAGTGTCAATAATAAACCAATACCAATACCAATTTAATATCTTTCCACATTACACACCATCCAATTCTTGGGTTATTAGGGCAGCTGGCACGAATGGATGACAAAACTTTGATCAAAGGTGTTGCTTTTAAGAACTGTTACAATGGAGGATGGACAGAGAGAAGCAGAGAAGTTTAAGGAGAGATTGTGGAAATCACACCTTGAGCTACTCAAACCCAGTAACACAATGATCTCCTTGGGCTCACTTCCTTCTTCCATCACATGTACCTTGGAGTGGCATGCTCTCTCTCTATCATGGACACTTGTAGCAAGCTGACAGCATTTGAAAGGTGGACTCACCAACAGTGGAGAAATTCAGCTCAGGCATGCACACAATGCCTGAGTGGGGGAATGCAGAATTCTTGGAGACAGGCAGAGATTGGGTGAAGACTTGGTGGGATTTGAACATGACGATGATAAAGGATGGAGCATTCTCCTGCTCAGGGGTAAAGAGTAAAGTATGTAAGAGTGTACTGGTGAGGACAACAAGTAAATTGGCTTGTGCAGAGCCATTCTGAAGGTTACTATTGAATCAGCTCTATCCCTTCTTTCAGTGCAAAAAAACTCCCATTTCATTGCTGGCTTTTTGCCAACTAACTGTGTCCAAGGGTTACCCACATTCCTGCCACTGGAAACAGTCCCTCCTCTGACATATGCATCATTTAGTTGGCATGCATAAAAATGTTGGCCAGGACAATTGGAATAATCTCTGCTCTTCATTGAACAATGCCACAGGGTGTCTTTTTAAACTGGAAAATGAGCCCTCAGTTTAACATCATCCTGAGTAATGCACTGAAGTGTCAGTCCAGATTACATGCTTAAGCATGTTTGAACCTAGAATGTCCTGACTCAAGCGAGGGATTCCTTCATACCAACTCAAACTGACATTTATCTCAGTTGGTCTGATTTTCAGAGAAACACAGGAGAGTATTGCTGCAAAAAAAGTGTGACAACTATGCAAAGTCATGCCATGTTAGTATGCTTAGATTACAAAGAGAAGGGAGAGAAAAAGTTGGATTTATACAGCACCTTTGGAACATCAAAAACACTTTATAACCAATGAAGTTTATGTTTTGAATTAGTCACAATTGCAATGCAGAAAATGTGACAGCCACTGTCCATCAAAGAGTATTATGATAATACACAGATAATCTTCATGATCTTAATTATGGGATAATAAATACTGGCCTCAGCAACCAGGACACTTCTTCAAAAATACTGTGGATGCATTCATCTACCTGAGGGAGCAGACTGAGCCTTGGCTTATCATCTCTTCCTGTTATTGGAATCTCCACCCGTGCAGTGGTCGTTCTGTAGTGCACTGCAGCACTCAGGCTTTGTACTCAAGTCTGTGAAGTGATGCTTAGCCACACAATCTTCGAACTTGGAGGCAAGAATTCCACCCACAGAGTTGCAGCTAAAACACCCCGTGAGGAGTGTTTTACACAGTAAACACACAATTAGAAGAATGGAAACATAAAAGGTGTGTCAACAGCTCAGAGAGATAGGTGTTAAATTTGAGTTGGGGGTGGGAGAGGAGGGTTTTTACCACAAGAAGCATTGAGATGTTTAAAAGCAGATTGCCCACACTGATCCCCATGGTGTTGTGCATGACTCGCAAATAGTGTTAGCTTAAAACTTCATCCCAAGATTTCAGTACCTAACCTAGGGTGGGATTATTGTACATGTTGGTGGAACTGCTTCCAATTGAAAGCTCTATTCTTCAGAAGAAAAATTCACCCACAATCCCACTTGTCTGTTCAAATTGCCACTGAAGATTCCTTCGCTTTTACCACGGCCTTAGACAACATTCCACCCAGGACCTATATTTGCATAAAGTAAGAATCAATGTGACTGTCACATGATGCATAGAGTGAAATGGCAGCCAGTTTCACTTCTCTCTCGATTTGAATTGTTCAGAAATAAAAATGAGAAGAAATGTGAATGGAATCTCTATTGACCGATATATGCTATTGTGCAGCGTACAAATTACTCTGGTGACTGCTGCATTCACCTACTTAATGAGAAGGACCATAACTCAAAGCAATTTATTGTGTGTGAAATATAATGGGATATTCTCAGCAACATGATTTGGTGCTTCTCACATTTCAATTCATTGGCGATGGTTATATATAAACAAAGGTTTACTAGATTGATTCCTGGGATGACAGAACTGATATATGAGGGGAGATTGGGTCACTGGAATATAGAGGAACAAGGGGGGAATCTCAGAGAAACCAATAAAATTCTAACATTACTAAGACTGGATACAGGGAGGATTTCCCAATGGCTGGATGGTCCAGAACCAGGGATCATAGGTTCAGGAGACACAAGAGATACTGCAGCTGCTGCAGTGTGGAGCAACACACAATATGCGAGAGGAACTCAGCAGGTCA
>JARFYF010001848.1:0-18950 GCA_030265395.1 Rhina ancylostomus | reverse complement strand
CGACAAGAACTGAACACAATACACCAAATTTGGCCTCACCAGTGTCTTATACAACCTAACCGTATCATCCCAGAAGGTTATGTTCAGAAGGTTATAGGCCAAGTGCGGATAGATTCGACTAGTTCGTTAAGCAACACAGTCAGCATGGACGTATTGGGCCGAGCAGCCCGTTTCCATGCTGTATGACTATGGCTCGAAGCTGCCCATACAAAGGAGCTGAATATCCCGGCCATTGCGGAATTCGGTACTCCAATTAGCGGGATGAAACGCTCCTGACGGTCCCCTTCAGATATAACCTGAAACAAAATTTCTCAAACAGTTCATGGCACACAGTTATATGGAGAGAATTCATTCCAAGTGAGGGAAACTCAGCAACTTCATATTTATTCATTGAACTGAATAGCAGTCCACAATTGGAGAATTAAACACCTAAAAAAACACTGACCATATTACCTGCACTTAACCACAAACGATATTGCTGTCAGTCCGGCCATGAAATGTCGGCAGTTATATTGTCTGTTGTCTGTATTTCCCCACCAAGAATGCGATGGGAATCATCTCACTGATCCAGCGTCTGCTACATCATTCACCACAGGAGCTGAATGTAAGATGTCATCGGATATTACAGTATGACTAAAATACCGATATTCACTTACCAGGGACACCGATGATGGAAAGGGAAATGTAATAACTGTTAACAATCACTGCAAATGTTTCTCTCATTTTCTCTGAGAAACTGTTCTCTCGATTCTGCAGGCAATCTCTCTGAATGAATATTTGCGGTGATACTTTCTTTGAACTTATGTTTTATATCATGCAGATCCCTTATGGGAAATTGGGGTTGCAACATAGGTCTAAATAGTTCTAAAGTGCACAGATTACGACATCCTGCTTGAACAGAGTGTATTTAGATGTAAATTTGAATTGGAATAACAAGTAGGTCAACATCAAATAACAGAGAGAAACATCTAAAAATGTCATATACAGTTGACAAAGTGCAAGAAAACATCAGGTTCTAAAGGCAGACAATATGCAGCACCCCGAGGTTATAAAGAAGCTCGCTGCAGAGGTAGTGGAGCAATTCGCTGAAACTTTTCTAATTACCGCAAGGGTACCAGAATATTGAAAAACAAAGATGTTTCCCATCATGAAAAAGGCAAGAAAGAATAAGATAGGCTATTTTAGACCAATTATTTTAACTGGTATTGTTGATAAGATAATGGAGTCAATAATCATAACTTTATATTCACATAAACCTATCAGGTCTTCAAGGTTATGAATAGAGGATTTTTTATGTCAACAGCTCCACCTGGGACTGCATAAAACTGCAGAGGCTTGTGGACACAGGCCAGCACATCACGGAAAACAGCTTCCCCTCCATGAAGTCTGTCTAAATCTCTCGCTGCCTTGGTGAAGTAGCAAGCATATCCATAGTCCCCACCAACCCGGGTCATTCTCTCTTCTCCCCTCTTCCATCAGCAGAAAATATATGAGCCTGAGGGAACATAACACAGGGTCAAGAACAGCTTCTATCCCACTGTGATAAGGCTATTTAACGGTTCTATTATATGATGAGATGGACGCTTAATCTCAAAATGTACCTTTTTATAATCTTGCAGCTTATTGTCTACCTGCACTGCACTTCCACTGCAGTTATGACACTTTACTCTCTGTTCTGTTCTTGTATTTGCCCTGTACCACTTCAATGCACCGTCTAATGAATTGACCTGTACGAACGGTATGCAAGACAGGTTTTTCACTGTAACTCGGTAGAAAGGACAATAAGAAAGCAATGCTAAGACCACATGGCAGACAGTCAGAATCGTTTGTCACGATATCAATGTCAAATACTGGAAGACAAAACTTAAGTTGAGAGTGGGAACGTTAAAGTTAGCGAGGCAACCTTTATTTTACATAGACAACAGTAGGTGCCTGGTCGTGGTGCAACAAATAAGACAGTGGCGTTTTAAGTGGCTTTCAGATAGACACAATATACAGGAAAAGCAGGAATATGGACCATTTGCTGATGGAAGATATTTAATCGTGGTATGAGGTCCAGGAGGACTGGCGAGTCACTAATGTTGTTCCGTTATTCAAGAAAATAAATTCGTATAATCCTGGTAACTGTGGACCAATGAGTCTCACGTTACTGTGCGGCAAGCTATTTGAGGCGATTCTTAGGAATAGGAATTATGACCATTTGAAAAGCCATGGCCAACTAGGGACAGTCAACATGGCTTCTTGCGGGGAGGGCATTTGTGACAAACGATTGAGATTTTCGAGGGAGTGATGACGGTGATTGATGAGGGTAAGTTAGTGGATGTTGTCAACTTAGTTAGGCAAGATCCCTTATGCTAGGCTGATCCAGAAGACGCATGGTATCCAAGGGGACTTGTTTGATTGTATTCAAAATTATCCTGGCAATGCAAGATGGAATGTAGGGGCAGAGAGGTATTATTCTGACGAGAAGTCTGTGACCAGTGATGTTCCAGTGATTTCAGTGTTGAGGCCTCTGTTATTTGTGATATATAACAACCTGGAGGAAAATGCAGACAGCAATTTTGCTCAGTTCGCAACAATTGGCCGAACTGTGGCTAGTGAAAAAGGCTGTCAGAAGATATAACAGGACAGAGATCAGTTGTAGTTATGGCGAAGTACTGGCAAATCGAGCTTTATCCGGGGAAGTGTGAGGTGTCGCACGTTTGGCGCCAGAAGTGTACACACTTAAAGCTATTGACGGACATTGGGATGTTGGGCTATTGATCACAGACCAGCCGTTCACTCTGAAAGTGAACGGTTCATTTGCTTTCCCAAACTTCAACACCTTGCATTTATGCAAATTAAACTCCAGTTGCCATTCCTCGGCCCTCTTAAGCAGCAGATCAAGATCCCTCTGTAACTTCTAATAACCACCTTCACTGTCAACAGCCCCGGCAATATTCGGGTCATCTGCCAATTTACTAACCGTACTTTGTACATTCTCATCCCAATCGTTGATATGGATGAGAAATGGCATTGGTCCCAGCACGGAGTTCTGCGAAACGCCGCTGGTCACGGGCCTTTAAACAAACTTCCACAATCACACTCTGTTTTCTCCCATTTGTGTATCCAATTAGCCGGCGCTCCTTGGATCCCATGCGATCTTTCTTTCCATTACAGGCTACGATGCACAACCTTATTAAAGGTCGTGCTAAAGTCCAAAATGGACCACGTCCACTACACTGCCCTCATTGACCACCTTGATTATTTCTTCATGAAAGTCAAGCAAATTCGTGAGACATGATCTCCCACGTACAAAGCCGTGCTGACTAACTGAAACAAACCCCTGTCTTTCTCTATGCATGTATAAATTATCCGTCAGAATCCAGGATGGTGACTTATCGACCTGAGTTCTACGGCTTACTGGACTGTCGTTCGCAGGTTTTTCTTTGGAAACCTTCTTAAATAAAGACATAGCATTAGCCACCCTCCAGTCGTCCGGACCTTCACCCGCAGCTAATGGTGATGCAAAGACAAGACGTAAGATGACCAGAGAGTATCTATCCCCTTTAGTAAATGTGGCTACCACAGGTTAACTATTTGATGGCCAGCATGCGCACCGTGGACGGAAAGTTCTATTTAATCGTTGCATGGGTCTCCGATACTCTATGTCTATGAGTCTATGACGATAACTCTGGACTGTTGCTGAAAACACACTGCACTGCACCGATGCCAATTCTTCAAAGGTAGCTTTGTATGACAAAATTTGGTTCTAATTGACACGGCCTGAGAAGTTCTCACACGAACGAACCCTGTCCCTGTCCCATCTGTCTACGTCTGATTGTCAGACAAATCTACCATTGAAGAACTAGAGTGTACGCTTGCCTTGGAGTGATCAACTTCCGCTGCCATAGCTATTCTAATATGTATTGTATGTTTCTGCCCTGGTGCATGTCCAGCTACACTGCTCCAGAATGGATTCGGATGGTTTGTTTTTTTCCTCGGTTCATGACAACAAAAAGAAAAGCTATTGATATTAATCTAAATGGTTTCCTTCCTTGAATCACGCTTGGGCTGTACAAAGCAATTGAAATATATGCATAAACTAACGAGAGAATCGTCTCAGATATTGAAAATATTCGAATAAATGTTTATATCATTGCAAATGCTTGCAAAGCCCATTCAAATAGGCAGAGTTCGGGTTCGACTTCAGAAGGCAGTGTGAATTGCCAGACAATGCTCACACACCCCTGAACAATGCGACGGGCGCACCGGCTTCAGTGACTCGTTAGATCCTGCATTTAGATCGGATACACGCAAGCTGGTGACGGACCAGGCTTGCTTCACAACCGCACGCATGTAGGTGGCCAGATTCCTTCAATGCCTCAGGCAATGACACACAAGACATTATTGGGTTGTGGAGCTGTGACCTCAGGTTCAGAGCTCCACAACCCAATATCCTCCCAAACATATAAAAAGAGATGGCTGTTCAATGGGTTATGAAATCCCAACCAAATTTATTTTCAAATCAGCAAGTATTCCGCGTGTAAATCTGTGATGGCGTACTCAGTTAAAATGGAATATTCATGCTGCAACCAATGGATAAATTCACCGACCCCGAGCAATAGTTGAGATGACCGGATATTTTATTGCTCTCGTAAGCTGCTCTCTGAACTTCGACTGAGTTACTGCATAAATAAAGGTGTTTGTGCAGCAACTTAGCGTCAACATCATATATGCGACTTGCTGAAATATGAAGGTAGATTCGATATCGTTATCGGGGTCGACACTGGCGATGTAGTAATAGAAGAAGTTGATGGCGTAAGGCAACCACAACAGAATGAAGTTCCCGGTTACAGCGAAGAGCAAAATCACGGACTTCCTTCGACTCTCCATCTCCGGGTCACTACGATTCTCTTCGGTTCTCTGACCCCTCAGTTTCTTCCGGATTTGACTCGTTAGTAAAATGTGCCTGACAGTCAGAGCATTGAGCAACAGGATTAAAGCGAATGGGAAAAGCGGTTTTGTGACTTTATCAAGCCAGTCAAATGCTAGCCACCCGGGCTCAGTGTAATACCCTGGTTTTCTCGGACACCCCCAAGGGATATTGTTGATGATCTTCCTGGATTCAAGCGTAAAGTAGATAGGAACATTTTTAATACAGAACAAACCGCAGGTAGTTGCCAGAACCAGAGCCGCTGTATTTACCGTGCAGTATTTTGCTTTCAATTTATCACAACAAATAGCGATAAAACGATCGAATGAGAAAGCGACGGTGAACCAGACAGAACAGTCACTGACGGCGCCAAAAGTTCCAGCGATTGCACTGCACACAGGGGTTACCTCGAGGAGGGATCCGGGGAAATGATAAAAAACGATCCTCCACAAGATGACGGCAACTATCAGACACAGCAGGTCCACCGCTGCCATGGCCACCAGGTAGCGAGAGGTGCAGGTGGAGAGGCCGCATTTCCCCTGGGACAGGATCACAATCGCCAGGAGGTTAACTGTTAACAAAAGGGAAAGTAAATCTGATATTTCTGCAATGAATTCTTCTTTTCCAAATGTCACAAAGTTTGAAATTCTATGCCTACTTCCTGCCCGTTCTTTCGACCGACGGGGGTGCACAACTAATCCAACTGAGTATCATCCGGAGATCCGTTTGTTGACAACCTTGCCTTGAGAGATTAGCTGGCGCTACTTCTTTCATCTTTCATCCTGGGAGTAGATTCGCAATATTTTGCGATCAGTCGACCCCTGAATGTGTCCCGAAGTAGTCCCGGGGCTTGACGGCATGAATTGTAAGGAGAGACTGGGACATGTTTAGCTGGAACGTGTGCGGCTGGGGGTTGACATTTTATAAAATCATGGGGGGGCGTAGATAAGGTGGATGTTTACAATCATTTTTCTCAAGGTCCTGGAGTCTAGACACAGAGGACAGTTTCAAGCTGAAAGGTTCACGGGTTTGAAAGGGACACCGGGGAAACTTTCACTGAGAGGATGTTGAGTAAATCGAACGAGCTGCCAGAAAAGGAAGTGTTAAATGCTGCAACAACGTTAAAAACACATGGGGACAGGTAGATGCACAGGAAATATAACAACTTTTGAAACACATTGAGACAGGTACATGTACAGGAATGGTTTCGAGGGATGTGGCCCAAAAGAAGGCAAATATGCCTCGTTGAGAGAGACAACCTGGTCAGCATGGACGATTTGGGCCGAAAGATTTGTTTCTGTGTTGCATAACTCCACGATAAGATGAGTTACAGAAACGCACAGAAGGGCCATGCGAAAAGGCGCCGTCTTAACACCGACCAGTTCTCCTCTACTACACCACCTGGCAGAATTATTCCCCCTCCTCAACAGCATATCTTTCGATTCCTTCCACTCTGCAGGTCCAAGGGGTAACCCGGGCCGCTCGCACTTGCCCCAGGTACACCTACCGTTTTGAAGTCTAGTGGAACAGCCCTTCTCCCTCTTCAATTCTGGTGCACACCTCCCACCGCCAGTTCTTTCTCCGCTACCTCAACGGATGCATCGGTGCTGGCTCCTGCAATCGTGCAGAATTTCTCGTCATCAATTTCCTCGCTGCCCCCAAATTCATCTGGACCATCTCTGATACTTCCTTTTCCCGATCGCTCCTCTCCATTCCAGGAGACGGAATTGCCACTGTAAACCCACTCCTATAAACCAACTTATTCTACAGCCACCCCAACTACAACTCTTCGAACCTGCCTCCCGCATGGATGCCATTAAATCTTGTCAATTTCACTGTCTCCGCTGCATCCATTCTCAAGGTAAAACCATCATCTTTCGAGTTTCGAAATGTCACCTTCCTTCTTCACGCATATTTACCACATTCCCTGCGCACCTGCTCTGACCACACGCCTGTCTCTCGTCAGAACAGCAGCATAGTTCCCTCCGTCCTCACCTGTCATCCATCGGAGTCCACAACCAACACATCATCCTTCGCCATTTACCCCGGGTACAAAGCGACCTCAACTCCAAACACATCTTCCCGTCTCCCCCTCCCATTTCTGCTTTCGGAAGAGTCCACTCTGTTCGCAAGTCCCTGATCCGCTCATCCCGAGACATACATGCCTTCCGGTCCGCTGTAACTTTCCTTTCCTTCCCCGAACTCCTTTATCTTCCACGTTCCTATGGCTTGCTTCCCCTGACTTGATGATCTTCCCATCTCCTCTACTCCGTTACCCCATCCTTTGTTCCATGGTCCACTGCCCTCTCCTCCCGGATTCCTTCCTCTTCAGCCATTTGTCACTTCTACTTATCACCGTTCAGCTTATTACATCTTCCCCCTCCCCCACCCAACTACCTTCCCCCTCTCACCTGGAGTCGTCTATCACATGAACTCATCCTGCCTGCATGTACTCAGACTCCTCCACCCACCTCTTTATTCTGGCTTCTGCCTCTTCCTTTCCAGTCCTGATGAAGGGTCTAAGCCTGAAATGTCGACTGTTAATTTCCTTCCGTGGACGCTGCCTGACCTGCTGAGTTCCTCCAGCACTTCTTGTGGATTGTTCCAGGTTCCAACATCTGCAGAATTTCTTGTGTCTCTGCAGCACTGTGTGTGACGGTTCCACTTTTGTGTGCCTTAACCTTTATAATAAAGTGCAACATTACATTCGCCTTTCTCTTCACTTGTTGTTCCTCTCTGCTGGTTCTTTCGGTTTAATAATAAGGAACACTGGATACCTCAATTCAGTAATATTTTGTAATTTCTCTCCATTTTAATATTAATTTGCTTTACCAACGTCCTACAGAGCAGGCGCATGCAGTTTGGTCACATCTTTCCGTCCTTTTATTTGTTCGTCAGTTCCATCCTCGAAACTAACACCATTGACAACTCTTCCTTTTTTATAACCTGCAGAAGTTCATAAACCCCAAATTAACCTACCCGTACGTCTTTGGAATGTGGGAGGAAAGCGGAGCACCCGGAGGAAACCCACTCAGACACGGGAGAACGTACAAACTCCTTACAGGCAGAGGCGAGAATCGAACCCGGGTCGCTGGTGCTGTAACAGCGTCGTGCTATATTTTAACTATCGTTTGCTGTCTTCGAAATAAAACAAAATTCTCTCTCTTTCCAGTAATTTTAGAACACCATACGTTGTCTATTTCGATTTAGCACCGTCCGTAGCCTCCTATGATTGCCAAGGACGGTGCATCTCGCGGTTCCTTTTCTCTGTAAAATGCACTCTCCTGAAATGTATCGTCTTTTCTAAAATGGCCTCCACTGCTGATATCCTGTCTGGCCCATTCTCCATTTTCGCAGTCTGTCCTTACCCCGTTACAATTGTATTTAATAAAGCTTCCAACATTACCTACGCAGTCATGATTTTCACACTCAAATCGCACCGTAATGTAGCAGTTACGTAATGCTTTGCAGTGCCAGCCACCAGGGTTCAATTCCCGCCGCTCTCTGTAAGGAGTTTTTACGTTCTCTCCGTGTCGGCGTGGGTTTTCTACGGGTCCTCCTGTTTCCTCCTACATTCCAAAGACGTATGGGTTAGGAAGTTGTGGGCGTGCTTTGTTAGCGCCAGAATAATGGCGACATTTGCGGGCTGCCCCCAGAACATAATGATAAACATGTGCTGTGTGTTTCGATGTACTCGTGACGAATAAAGGTATTTTATATTATAATTGAATTTGAATTCTTTCAAATCTTCTTCAGAAATATTTCACTCCGAGATAGTAGACCATACCAAAGGTCAATATTTAACTTTCCTCTCCTGACAGATGGCTCCTAAGAGAGGTGGAAAGGTCCGTTTATTAACATGGTATCTTCTTAGATTTTCATTCCTGGAGAGTGGCTTTGTACAACTGAGGACAGGTTTAGAGGGACCATCTGAGTGTAACCTTCAGTGAACAAGCTGATGATGACTTGAAGCTAAACTTCCGAAAGCGGACCAACGACAAATCACGAAGACCGAGGGGTAGACACTATTTCCTGCTGATGTTCTCAACTTGACGGACAGACTTCAGTCACAAATCCACCACCACATCTGTCACATTCAGCAAAAGGATGACATGTCAGGGGGATATCAGATACAGAATAAACCATGAGACCATTAGATGTAGGACCAGAATTGGGCCATTCGTCCCATCAAGGCTGCTCCGCCATTCAATCGTGTCTGATTATTTTTCAAACACATTTCCGGCATTCTCCCTGCAACACTTCACCCCCTTACCTATCAAGAAAATGTCAAAGTTCGTCTTAAATACAGCCAATGACTTGGCCTTCTACGGCCTCTGTAAATCCACTGACTTACCACCCTCTGGCAAATGAAATTCCTCTTTCCCTCAAGTTTTAAAGGGATGAACCTTTATTCTGAGGCTGTGCCCTCAGATCCTAGACTCTCCCACTATTGGAAATTCTCTCTCCAAGTCCACTCTTTCCAAGCCTTTCAGATTCGATGACATCCCCCTCTTCTTTCCTACTTCCATAGAGTATATCCCCAGAGACACCAATTTCTCATATGTTAAGCCTTCCATTCCCGAGATCAATCATGTGAATTTACTCTGGACTTTTCATTCGACAGGGGGCGCAAAATTGCTCACAGTAACACTCATTCAAGGTGATGACATTCAAGAAAGGAGACAAAACCGACAACCTTCACTGCAGGGAGTGTCGCCGTATAGGTTGACCCATTTCCGGCTCAAGTTGGCTGAAGACATGGTCTCCTCAAACTGTTGAATTCCATCCATCTGGAGACACGGTGGACATTGCCTTCGTCAGAAAACACCGCAAGGGAACTTCAGGGAGCAGCGACAAACATGGCATTTTTCAAACTTACTGAAACATCTGATTCTGGTCATCTGGAGGGTGCACAGAAAACATGTTTCAAGTTGGGATGCCCTACAGAAGTTTGACTCCACCTTCGTTCTTTCACATTGACACGCTGGCCATGATCTCACTCAACTACCAGTAAACACTCCAGTCTCAATGCACACAGTTGTCAAACGGGGCCACGTGATTGTCCGAACACCTCTTCAATCCTTCTCACCGCAATGCTGCCTCTCACCTCTTCAACACTTTCCTCTGGGACAGAACTAACCTGCTGGACAAATTCTGCCGTCAGGACCCTCCAGTAACTCTCTTGGATAAGGGAATATCTGTATCGAGGACAGTTGAGCATCAGAGCATATGAAGTATACAGCAAAGCTCTGAGTTTTGGAGAATCATCTTCTGTTGTGCACTTCGGCAAGTCTGTCATATTACCCGTGTGTGTCACAGCACCCGTGAAAACCACACTTTCTTCGCACCGTTTCCCACTGGAATTCACTCAAAGAAGCTGTTCATACAAAGGTGGTGTAAAGTCCCTATCACCGCATAACTCGGTACTCGGTTTGCAGGAACCAACTCTATTCGCGATCGCCTTCTTAACCTAAACCAAGTATATATCAAACGTGCATGAGTTCATGATGCACGGTTGTATGGAGTGAAGCCATTGTAAGTTGTGGGAAAATTAAGCAATATTACGTTCCTCCGTTGGACTGAAAATAAGTCTATCACTGAAGTGTTTGCAAGGAAATTACAGCCTCAACTGACCGTAATTCTTAGACGTACGTGCAAACAAATTCTGGTGTTTCTGTGAACAGCACCATGAAACCTATGGTCGGTATTTTCCAGCAACATATGAGATGGGGATATAGATGAGATATAAGGCTACACCTTTCACCACTGGACCTAAAAGTAAGATGTCATCGGAAATAAAAGTCTCAATTAAATGTTAATATTCACTTACCAGGGACACCGATGATTGCAAGGAAAATGTAAAAGATTTTCTCAACCTCTTCAAATGTTTCTGTCATTTTGAATGAAAAACGACTCTCTCGGTTCTGCAGGCAATCTCTCTGAATGAAGATTTGAGGTGATACCTTCCTCGCGCCTGTAAATTATGTCGTGCAGATTCCCCGTGGGACATTGGGACTGCAACTTGATCTAAATAGCTTCAAATCCCACAGATGACGACATCGTAGTTCAATTGTTACACGAACAGAGTATATTTAGATATAATTTCGAATGCGAATAACGGATGGGCGAATTTCAGATAAAATGTTCCGATCACTAATCTCCCAATGACAAAGGTACAATTATTGATGGATAAAGGGGGACACATCGCCGGGACCCAAGGGATTTACAGGGTTATTTTTGCAGAGACAGATAACCCAGTGTTTAGAATTTTTCAAATCTTAAGAAGTTCCCGCGGGGACCAGAAGATTGGAAAACGGCCACCATGACTCTATTGTTCAATGAGAGGGGAACAAAGGAGGGACGGATCTTTCGGCCAGTTAGTTTAAAATCTGTTGTTGGAAAAGTGCAAGAGACAATAATCAAAGTGGCAATAACTGATCACTTGCGAAAGCTGGGCATAATCAAACCCAGTCAACATGGTTTTCTGAAAGGTGAATCAAGTTAGACAGGTTTACTTGAATTCTATACGGATATGACAGGGACAGGGAACCTGCAGACATAGTACATTTAGGTTTGCAAAACGGCATTTGACAAGGTACCATATATAAGACTGGTGCATAGATTAAGAGCGCAAAGTGTTTTGTTAGCATGGATTGATGACAGACTGTCGCATAAAATACGAGAGGTGGAATAGAGGAACATTTACAGTCTTTAAGAATGTCTCTCGTGGATTCGGCCAGGAATCAGTTCTTGCACCTCAGTTGTTTATTGATCCCGAGGAGGAAGAAAATGAAGGTTCACAGGTTTGCGGATGATACAAACACGAGTGGAAGGGCGCGTTGTGATGAGGATATAGCAATTCTACACTGGGGTGGAGGCAAATTAAGTCGGTAGGTGAAGACCTGGCACAGGGAGTTCATTGGTCGTACACTGCGGTCAGAGCAATCAGAAAGCGAATAACCTCTAAATGGGGGGGGGAGGATGGAAAAAGAGCGAGCCTCGAGTGGATACAAGTGTTGCGGTGCATGAATCAAAAAAAGTTCATTTGGCAGGTCGAGCATGTGGTCAGGAAGACAAACAGGATGTTCTCCTTTATTGATGAAGGGATCGAGATTAAAAGCACGGAAGTTTGTTGACAGTTGTGCAGGTTACAGATGAGGCCACTCCTTTAATATCGCTTTTCAATAAATGAATCAGGAAAAGCTCTGGTAACTATAGACCCGTGAGCCTAACATCAGTGGCAGGGAAGATGCTGTGAAAGAATCTGAAGGAGAGGATTACTGAAAGTCGGGGACTGATCAGGAACAGCCAGCGTGGCTTTGAGAGGGGCAGACCCCGCTGGAAAAAAATGATTGAATTATTTGAAGATGTTACAAGGTGTATCAACTTGGGCAGGGCAGAGGATGTGATTTGCCATCCCGGCCACTCTCCCTTCCACCTTCTCCTGTTGGACAGTGGATACAAAAGCTTGAAAACACGTAATGCCCGACGCAAGGATCGCTTCTATCCTCCGGTTCAGACTCTTGAATGGACATCTCATAACCACAAGCTTAATGTTCCCAATTACCATATTTGTCTACCTGAATTGCACTTTCTCTGAAGATGCAAACAATATTCTGCATTCTATTTTGATTTACTTCCTCGAAGTACTTACGTGTAGCATACTGAACCTGGAAGGCACACAAAGTGTTTCGCTGTGCCTCATTCATGTGGAAATATTAAACCAACGTCAATGTCAGATCGGTGCAGGTTAGCACAGAGTCAAAGATAGGCGAATTATGAGGCTACTTATGAGGCTAGGGCATAGATCATGAACAGTATGGTCTCAGGAAATATGAAGAGACAGAGAGAGTGGGGGAGATTGAGAGGGGTTATGACTGAGGTACATTAAATTACAAGCAGTATCTAAAGTGTAGGCTGCAGGAAATGTTCCTCAATATCAGAGGTGGATAGAACTAGAGGGCCAAATGGCCTGTTTCCCTGCTGTACCATTCTCTGGCTCCACCTTTAATGCATTTCATCATTCCAGTCCATCAGGAGTTTATAAATTTCATTGTTCCCATCTCATTCGTCTCACCTCTCGGCAACATAAGCCAAACCGTCCTGGTCTCACCTCACCTGTCAGTCGTGTCACAAATGCCCTGCTGAAGTTTCACTGCACCCTCGCCACAGCAGGAAATTCCTCCCTTTGGTCGAGGGACAAACATCTGCACACTTTCATGAATAGTCTCACCACTGTGATTTACAATTCCAGGAAAACATCTCGGCTACTTTACCTTCATTTACTCGCCATGGACACAGAACAGTAAGGCGCAGAAACATGCCTTTCAGCCCACCATGATGTCAGATTAGACTAATCCCTTCAGCCTGCATATGATCCATTCCCTCCGTTCCCTGCATGTTCACGTGCCTGTCTAAATGCCTCTGAAACGACACTTGTCTCCTTCCAGCACAACCCTGCCAGTGCACCTACCAGTCCCTGTGCAAAAGACTTGCCAACACAACTTGTTCAAAACATTCGCCCTCTCACCTTAAATTCATATCCTCTGTTATTTGACATTCTTATTCTGGGAAAAAGAAACTATCTACCCTATCTATGCCTCTCATAATTCAAGCTTGTCCTACCTGTCCTTGCAGCTAATACCCTCTAATCCGGACAATATCCTGGCCCACATTTAATGTACCCCCATTGTGCTGTGAAGTCCACCCCCCCCACCCAGTCCACCATCGGAATTCCCCTGTCGAATGCAGGGGCAAACTCTTTCTCCAACTGGGTGTAGTGACCCTTCCTGGAATAGTGCAGAATCCGTCCGTTTGAAGGCCAAAAGTAGAGGATGCTGGACGCGCAGCAGCTCGAAAAGAATCACAGGGAGATCGTCACTGTTAGAGAGATTCTGCGCAGAACCATTATATAATTTGGCTGTTTCAGATGCATAAGATAAAATGTCTTTATTAGTTACATGTACTTCGAAACACACAGTGAAATGTATCTTTTGGCGTAGAGTGTTCTGGAGGGCAGTCCGCAAGAGTCACCACGCTGGAGACTTCCGACTTGCCCATATTGGCCTTCATTTCTTTATAGCTTTATAGTATTGCTTAAATGAAAGGAAACTATTCCTCGCACTCATACTCAATAGTTACGGGATGTTATGCCAGATCTAAATTTAGAGAAGATCCGTTGCTCTATTTCTAGATCTATTTGAACTTTCAAATACTGTGGGGATCTTTTCTGAACTACTTTCAAAGTTACTGATTTGGTGCTTGCTGCACAGTTTTTGGCCAATACTACTCTGTATTTATGATGTTATTAAACAGGTTGGGTTTGGTAGCGGGTTTAGATTTTCTTTATAATAAAAATATTCCAATTTATCAATATCAATTGATATTCTTTCTTTGTGTTTATCGATATGAAACATTATGATTTCTAGTGTGATTCAATATATTCTATTTTGTAATTTTTCCCTCTGTTTCATACAGTTTGTATTTCTTATTTGAAATTAATAAAAATATTGAAAAAGAAAAGAAAGAACGTCTTTGAGTCATAGTCAGATACAGCACGGAAACAGGTATTCCGGTACATTGGCTCCATGCCGACCAACAACTGCCCATTTACACTAATCCTGCACCAATCACATTTGTTTAACTTTCCCCACACTTTCAGAAGCTCACAGCTTCCGATTCTAACACGCACCTACACAACGGGGACAATTTACAGCCGCCTATCAACGTATAAACTTGGAGGTCCCGGGAAGTTGGCGGAAATTGGGGCATCTGGTGGAAACTCATTCGGTCACAGGGAGATTGTGGATACTACGCAGACACGCGCGCAGGCACACACACACACACACACACACACACACACACACACACACACACACACACACACACACACACACACACACACACACTGACACATGCACTCGCACATATACACTCGCACACACACGGACATCGTTTTCCTATCTGCTTCCACCGCTTCTGCGGCCGCCTGTTAAAAGCACCCACCACTCGCTGTATCAATAATTTGCCTCCTGAATCTCCTTAAAAATCCCCATCTCACCTGAAAGCCGCATCGTCTCTGCTCTGTCTCTGCCTCTCTTAATTTGATACACTCCTGTCAGGTCTCCCCCCACCCTCCAACGCTGCAGAGAAAGCAATCCCAGTTTTTCCAAGCTCTCCTAATCGATAATCCTCTCCAAGACAATTTTCATTCCACTAAATACCTCTGTGCCCCCTCCAGACCCAACAGACACTTCCTGCAATGGAGAGACCAACACTGCACACAATACTCCACATGTAATTTCACCAAATTAACCCGAATTAACTGCTGTCCTCAACCGACTTCCTCATTTCCCAGTACAATCTCCCACTTCCACCAATAATGTCATCTACTGAAACCCCCTTCCACTGTCCTCCCCATATTTTTCAGTGATTTCAGCTAATTTCCCAATTAATCAAAATACTACAATCCATAATGCTACATTATTGCGAGAGGTCCCCAGTTCAAATCCCGGACGATCCCCCAATTTGTTACGAACCGGCACCAAGAAATACACTGAGTCATGATTCAGTGTGAAAAAAACTACTTTATTAATAATATCTACTTATGATAATAAGTAAAATAAAAATAAATATGTTAGAATGTTAGAAGTAAAAATGTTAAACCCTAAACATTATCTCCAAAAACTAAATAAACTCGTCGTGTGTCTGTGGCAAATTCCCAAACTCCAAGTTCAAGAATGTTTCTTAAAGTTCAGTTCAGCAAGCCAGAAGGTGAACCATGAACAATGGCTTCTTCAGCAATCACCGTTGTCTGAAGATAAGACGTAGACGTAGAGAGAAACATCTATGGTTTCCTCACTCTTGGACTGTACGTGCCTCCGTCTAAGTCCCCCCCCCTCCGGTGTCTCCCATTCCTATTTTCTGCTATTTCCCTGTCTCTTTACAACACGGAGGGAGGAAAACCCGGATATTTCGGCTCACAGTTCAGTCATATTTCCATTGCTCCCCCCTTTAGTGACAGCGTTCCCAAATATAATCCTTTCTCGAACCATCGAGCATGCGGGTTCCTGACAGACAACTACACGCCACACCCCAGCGCTCGCTGCACCGAGCGTACATAACTGACATTACGACTGCTGTGGGCTTCCCGCATTAAATAACAGCTGGTTCCCAGGTTAGGGGTGCGCTACCCTATTTTAAAATGCTTTCTCCCGATCCTTGCACGCTACCCAAGTTCTAATACATCAAATGATTTACCCAACTCCTTCAGTAACTGGTTTCCTTAACGGTCTGCGGATTACGGATGATCTCCAATACTTCATCATTTACTCCTGATCTCCCAATATTCCAGTGCGTTTCACTAGGTCTGGCATTTGTACCCCAAATCTCCGCATCCCTGCCTCCTGCTGTGCGTTCACGGTTGTCTCCATTTCCACCCTATTCTGCCAATTTCCTGAAGTATTGTGCCCCTAGAGCAATATAATACATCGCTCATTAACCAGTTTGTTCATGCGATTCCCCTTCGAAAAGTTGGCTTTCAGAAGTGTGATATTGAGTCTTGGGGCAGTGTTCCCGCTGGGGAAGGGCAAGGCTGACTCCTAAGGGAAACTTGGCTGGCGAGAGGTGTTGAAGTTCTAGTCGGGAAATAAAAGAGGCAGGCACTAGGTTTCGTCAATCAACGATAAGCGTTTCCCTTAATGACTGTAAGAAGTTTAAGAATTCACTTAATGGGGAAACCAGGACAGCAAAAGGACGGTCTGAGATGGATCTGGCAGGCAGGCTAAGGAAATTCCCAACATGATTAGTAGGAATACTAATAGAAAATGGATGGCTCGGGCGATATTAAATCCCCTGCAAGATCCGCGTGATCCTTACAACAGATTGCGAGTCTCTTTATGAACATTTCTCATCGGTTTCTACTGTGGATACAAAAGAAATGAACGAAATAAGTGACGATGTCTTGGAGCACATACGAAGATCGGAGGAATTATCGGCATTGAAGCGCATTACGGTTGATAAATCTTCAGGGGCTGACCATGTGCATCCGCAGACCCTGTGAGAATCTGCTGAAGAAATTTCGGAGGGCCTTACAGAGATATTCCTTTCCCTTTAGCCGGAAGAGAAGTTCCGGAAGGCTGGAGTGTGGCTATTATTGTAACTATATTGGAGAAAGGCAGCAATGCAAAGCCAGGGAACTACAGGCCGATGTGTCTGACATCAGTGGTGGGGAAGTTACTGGAGGGGATTCTGAGGGACAGTGTCCGTCAATATTTGGAAAGACAAAGGTTAAATAGGGGCAGTCAGCATGGCTTTGTGCATGGCAAATCGTGTCTGTCAAATCTGTTGGAGTTCATACAAGTGCTATCCAAGAGTATATCTGACAGTGGACGTTGTCGATATGGACGCAGATGATCCAGGGAGAGGTAGCTAACTGGATTCATAATTGGTTCGGTGGTAGGAAGCAGAGAGTGATGGACGAAGGTTGTTTCTCGGACTGGAGTCCTATGATTCGTGCTGTGAAACAGGGGTCGGGTCCGGGACCGTCGTTCTTCGCTATTTCCACAAAACGATTTGGATGTGAATGGACAAAACATGCTTAGTAAATTTGCGGATGATACTAAAGTAGTCGGTATCTCCGACAGGGAAAGAGATCAAAAATTATTGGAGGATGTTGATCAGCTGGGTCAGTCGCCAAAGATTGGCAAATGGTTGTCAATTCAGAGAAATGAGAAGTCAAAGCATGGTCGGACTTGATGAACGGACGGGCCCATGGAAGTGTTGTCGAACAATGGGGCCAAAACGTGCAAGGGCATAGTTCGCTGAAAGCGTTGTCGCAGTGGACAGAGTGGTGAGGAAGGTCTGAGGCACTCTAACCTGCCTCAGTCAGGGCGTTGAGCGTCGAAGTTGGGATGTTATTTTGAAGTTGTTGAAGACGCTGTTGAGGCGGCATTTGGAATATTGTGTTCGGTCTTGATTACCCTGCAATAGGAAATATGCCATTAAGATGCAAAGAGTGCAGACGGGATTGACAACGATGCTGCCTTTACTCGACGTATTGAGTAATGGAGAGAGGTTGCGTGTTCGGGGAACTAAATACTTCTACTTCTCGACTGCTCTGTTCTCTAACACTTCCCTGGGCGAGGAGTTCTGACCAAAAAGGCACTGCGAAGTGACCTCCAATGCCCACACTACCTGAGCAGTACGAAAGACTTGTTGCTTTCCCAAGCTCAGTGGACCCGTATTTACATCGGATCATCGCAAGTCGGTGACGGAAAAGACTGTTAGACCCAGATCGCTTCACAAACGCACACATACAGGTAGCCAGTTTCCTCCAAACCCTTAGGCAGTGATAAACAGGATATTCTTGCGGGGAATGGATCTCAGGGTCAGAGCTCTCCAACATAAATGCACTCCGACGCAAAAAAATTGTCGAATTCCGCACTTATACAGCGTGTGGTATACCAACAAACTTTATTTTCCTATCAGCAAGTATGCCATGTGAAAATCTATGAATTGAGTCGCCGTTCAAAAACAATATTTATGCTGGAACCAATGGATACCCTCACCGAGCACGAGTAATAATTAACCGACCAATTGAGATGACCGGATATTTTATTGCGTTCGTAAGCTGCCCTCTGAACTTTGACTGGGTTGCTGCATAAATAAAGGTATTTGTGCAGCAAATTAATGTCAACATCATGAATGAGACTTGCTGAAATATGAAGGTGGAGTCCGTATCGTTATCGGGGTCGACCTGCGCGATGTTGTAATAGAGGAAATTGATGACGTTAGGCAACCACAATAGAATGAAGTTGCCGGATACGGCGAAGAGTAAAATCACGGACTTCCTTCTGCTCTCCATCTCCGGGTCACTACCATTGTCTTCGTTTCTCTGACCCCTCAGTTTCTTCCGGATTTGACTGGCTACTAAAATGTGCCTGACTGTCAGAATATTGGCAACAGGATGAGGGCGAATGGGACCAGCGGTGTTGAGCCTTTATCAAGCCAGTCAAATGCCACCCACCCGGGCTCA
>JARFYF010001834.1:0-11019 GCA_030265395.1 Rhina ancylostomus | reverse complement strand
AGAGATAGATAGATAGATAGATAGATAGAGAGAGAGAGAGAGAGAGAGAGAGAGAGAGAATGTGTTGGAGGAATTGGTATATGAAAGGGACCATCTCAGATTTCATGAGAATAGACGAGTTCATGGGTTCATAAGCAAAATAATATTTGTATTATGTATTGTAGAGAATTTCCAGCAGCCCCTACCATACTAATAGAGGAAAACTCGAAGCTAAAGAAATCGATTTCAATTTGGAACAGTGCATCATGTCCAGCCGGAGGACGAAGCGTTGTTCCTCACGGGTGCATTGTGCCTAGTTGTCACCATGCAGGAGTTCACTGACGAAGTGAGAGTGGGAAGAGGAATTGAAGTGGCATCAAATAGACCACTGCAGACTGAACGCAAGCACTCCACAAATCTTTGCCCCTTTGTGCGAACATGCTCCTTCCCAGGAATATTACACAATTTACACAGAGATCGAAGATTCATTTGATCTTGCTCACCCGGTTTGTAAACAAAAAAAACTGCACAACTGAATCCCACCTTCCAATACGTGGGCCGTAACCCTGTTGACATAGAATGAAGGAGACTAAAAGGAATTGCAACCAATCGCACACCAGCCTGAATAGAGAGAGTGCGGTGGAAGCTGAGTGATTGACAGATGACATAAGAAGAAATCCGAACCTGTTCACGATCACATTAAAATACGTTAAAACGTATAAAGAATGACGGGACCGATTAAATACCCGTGTAACAGGGGAAACGACTGATTTTGAATACAGGGAGTGGGTGCAGAGTAGATACATTCGGATGTTGCCTTGGGTGTAGCGTTGCACTGAAGAAAGCAGACAACATCAGACGAACTTGGTTACTTGTGGACGATGGTCTGAAAGGAAGGTGATAGAGGTGTACCGAGGTATGAGTGACATTGATAGAGTACATGATTTGAACATTTTAAGCGCAGAAAGGGTGACAAAATCTAGGGAACATAGGATTGGAGTAAGTGGACCTTTTCTTACCCAGAATGTGATTAGAATCTGGACACGGTGCCTGAGTGGGTGCTGAAGATCATGACTCCCACAACATGTCAAAAGGATCGCGACAAGCACACAAATTACCAAGTGATTGAAGGCCACGTCCTAAGTGCTGTAAGTCCGACGAATGAAGACGAGTTCTTGATACTCCGCATGTACGTGGTGGAACGAAAGAACTATTTCAATGGCAACTGAATCACCAACTTCTGATTATGGAGATCTGAGAAAGATCAAAACGAAAACGCGTCGAAAAGGGACGATAAAATGAACAATTTTCGGATTAGACAGGGGTGTTGTTTCCTTTCGGGTTATCTCATTGTACGTTTGTTTCTTTATTGAGAAGTCATTGTCTCATCTATGGAAACAGCGATGGATCGCGGTTCACATTCTGAGATATGCGTTATTATCGTTCATCATTCACAATGGACATTAATCGCATGATGTACCGGCCTATAGCAACAATGAAGACAATAATTTTGTCTCTGTTCCTAATATGCTGAAACAGTCTCCCCGACTCAAACGACTGAGTTATGCAGTGGTACCTGGAAATAACTAAGCCGCACAAGAAGTCTCCAGAGAGGATCAAAAAAGAAATACGTGAAATATTTCTTATTTACAACGATGCCCATTCAAGCTAAAGACAGATTTTATTCCATTCTTCAGCTCCTCCCTGAATTTCCTCTGTGTCAGTCCATAGATACAGGTGTTGGTGCAGGTACTGAGAAACTGCAACATATACCCCAACTGTTGCAGGATATATATCGGCGTGCTGAAATATCTGTCTGTGTAGGAATAATTTTCAGCTTGCCAATTCAAGGAATGTACAACATTGGGCATCCACAGTAACATGAAATTTGCGGATAAAGCAAACAACAAAATCATGGACTTCCTCCGACTCTCCATCTGCGGATCCTTCTGATTCTCACTGATGTTGCGGAGTCCCAGGCGGACTCTATTTGCTGCTATAATATGTCTGGCGGTTAACGTATTAAACAGCAGAATTAAACCGATTGGTAATAACGGAGTCAGGATAGAGTCAAATAACTCGAAAGCTCTCCACAAGGGTGAAGTGAAGTATTCAGCTTTTGCGACGCAGCGCAATGGATCTACTCCAAAGTAACATGGAATTGACGGCGTAGATCACTGCACACACTGTCACCACTGCAAACATCGCTATTCTCTCAGTGCAATATCGTTTCCGCAGGTTTTGACAGCAGATGGCGACGTAGCGATCGAAGGTAAAAGCGACCGTCAACCAAACAGAACAGTCCGTTGTTGCAACACGCAGAACAAGTATCACAGCACAGACGGGAGTTCGAAGCAAGAAATGTGCAAACAAATAGATAAGAGTGATCCGCTCCAGTATAACACCAACGACCAGCACCATTAGATCTGCTGCCGCCATGGCCACCAGGTAGCGAGTGATGCATTTGGAGAGACCACATTTTCCGCGGGACAGGATCACAATCGCCGTTAAGTGAACTGAGCGAAATCAGAAAATAATGTCAGTTTCAAATAAGCCCAAATTGATCAGTGCGAGGAATGGCAAGGAGTCACCAGATGGGCAGCCACGACCCGGCGCCGACCCAGATGGGGAGCGGGTCGCCGATAATAATCCAGTAGGGATGTACATCTGGGAACCCTCAAGTGACGCCCTAACATCCACCCATATGGAGGAAGGCAAGAGAGAGCTTTGTTTTAGCCAAGAGAAGATCGCCATCAGGCGCCTCTGTTAAGTTATAACATAGAACATTACAGCACAATACAGGCCCTTCGGCCCACAATATTGTACCGACCTTTAAACCTCGCCAAAGACTATCTAACACCTTCCTACCAAATATCCCTCCATTTAAAATTCCTCCAATTCTCGAATTTGACCAATGTACCTGCTTCCACCGCCACCACAGACAGCGAATTACATGCCCCAACCACTCTCTGGGTAAAATAAAACTTCCTCTGATATCTCTCTTGAATGTCCCATCCATTACTTTAAAGCCATGCCTTCTTGTATTGAGCATTTGTACTCTGTGAAAGAGGCACTGGCTGCCCACTCTATCCATTCATCTTAAGATTGTGTGCACGTCTCATCATCCTTCTCTCCAAAGAGTAAAGTCCTGGCTCCCTTAGACTCTCCTCATAATTCATTGTTTAATGCGATTGGTAACTTGCGATAAACGGCACATGTTGTAGAGTGGTTTGATTTAATTACACGTTATTTGATTCAGATATACTACTTCAAATTAACGTACTTCTTATTGGTGTATGTATGACTAAATGCGTTCAATAACGACTTCATTCAAAAATCTTGATGATTTCACCACTGATCAGGGGAGCTATTTGCAGGCAACTGAAATTCCATTTGACCTCTCGAGGTGTTAAACGGATCTTAGGGACACCCGGTGATAGGGTGATAGGGGTTCCCATAATCCCCTAATTTGAGCCTGTATTTGTTACTGCTAAGCAGAGGAAGGGCTTCACTACATGGAGATACAAAAGAATAGGTGGCGATAGTTTACGTATGAAGCGAACACAGAGCTATTGAGAAGACGCAACATTAGTAAGGAATCTTACCGACTGCACACATTGTGTATACTTAAATATCTCCGGTATTCCCCAGTATTAATAATAAAAAAGATGCATATGATGCTCTGCGTTTGATAACAGATTAATATATGCAAATATATTGAAACCCCATGTATAATCAAACTATTAAAATAGCATAAATTATATTTGAAATCGACATAACAGCATGGTGTTATTTGCAATGCCCACTGACTGAAATGATGCAATGATCAGAACACCTGGACAACAAGAGAAGGCTACATGCGTCAAACAAAGACAGAATCACACTAGTAGCAGTCAGTTCCAGCGCCTTACCGGGGATACCGACCGCAGCAAGTACAGGGTAATAAATTCTGACAATGTTGTAAATTGTTGGATATCCCATGTTCATCCTTAAGCAGCCATCAATTTCCAACTGCCTACATGCACTGATTCCGGAGATATTACACACCAGGAGAAAAGGAAAATATGCTAATGCGTTCCCGCCTCTGTCACATTAGCCACAGGCCAGTGAACAAACACTTAGGGTGAACTATTTTTACTCATTGTGTCATTGTGCAACATTTTCAACTCTTCTATAAGCAGTTTAATTGAATATTGCTTGGACTTATTTGCAGCAAAGAAAATTACGAGGTCTATTCTGTATTAGCAAGTGTGAACCGGAGGAAGGAATTTCTTCATATCTTTTGTCTCGTTCCGTTTTTTATAACAAACGACAGCTCCTTCAGTTGAGGATCAACTATAACTTTGGTGTTGTCACATGTATTGGCAGTAGGATGCATGCTTAATGTCGCAGATGAAATGAGGGGTAAGCCTTCTTGGTAGGGGATAGTTTTGCCACTGGCTTGTGTTTCCTGGAAAGTACTGCTGGAAGGGACAGCTACAGCCCAATAAATTATATAATACCTGGTTTACTGAATCCTAGTATGTCTCCTGATATCAACAATCCGAAAATGGCCTGTGATGCTCTGCACAGACATTCATTTGTCAGGAAGCTGGGTGCAGTGGGCGCACAGACTGAGAAGAGCACTTTACAGTTAAGATATTGTCCATTTGGCCAACTTATTTTGCATCCATGAGCATTAATATTGCTAATAATGTTGTAAAGTATTTTATTTGTCCGCATTCCGTTTGTAAATATTTCCTGGATTCGGATTCTATCGTTAATTCTCCCACGTCATTTCCTGCTATAATGCACCTTGTCTATGCCCCTCATAATTTATAAACGTCTGTAAACTCTCATTCCGCTGCGCTCCAAGAAATGAAGACCAAGCCTGGCCAACCTTTCCCTCTACCAGCGGCCCTCATGTCCTGGCAATATCCTTTTAAATCTTTTTTTTTCTGCGGTCTTTCCAGTTTAACCACATCTTTCCAATCACGAGGTGACCAAATTTTACACTGGTCTCCAGGTACAGCCCCACCAACCACTTATCCAATTGTAATAAAATGGCCCACTCCTATACTGAGTGTCCCGACTGATGAAGTCCAGAGTGCTAACCACCTTTCTCAACACCCTGTCTGCCTGTGACGCAATTTTCAAAGAACTGTTCACGTCCTTCGTCCCTGTGTTCCATTACACTTCCTTCGTGGCCTGCCATTCATAGCATACTCCCACCTGGTTTGATTTTCCAAAATGCATTACTTCGCACTTACCTGCATCGAAATGCATTTCCTCCTCCTCGGCCCCCAACCGAACTGCTCAATACGCCCCAGTAAATTACGATAAGCTTCTTCACTATCAATAACAACTCATAATTACGTGTTATCGCAAACTTACTGATTAAACCTTGTATATTCGCATCCAAATCATTTATGAAATAACATGTAACAAGCGTCCCAACATCGCCCTCTGCCGCACACTACTAGTCACCGATCTTCAGTCCGAGAAACCATCTTCAGCCACCAGTCGCTGCCTGCATCCTCCGAACCAATTTTAAATCTACCGATCTTGCTCTCCCTGGATTTCATGGGATCTAACCTTTTGAACCAGCCGACCGTGCGCAACCATGGTTTATGCCTTGCTGAAGTCCAAATACACAACATCCACTGCCCTACCCTCAACTCTTCACAAAACTCGGAAAGGTTTCTCACACAGGACATTCCAAACATTAAGCCATGCTGACTGCTCATAATCAGACTTTGTCTGTCCAAATGCTGGTAGATCCGGTCCCTCAGGATCCCTTGCAGTAACATCCCCACTACTACTGTCAGCATAACCGGCCTGCTGTTCTCTGCCTTGTCCTTGCGACCCCTCTTAGACAACGGAGCGGCATGAGCCAGCTTCCAGTCTTTGGGAGCTTTACTAGTGGCTAACGAAAAAGCAAAAATCTTCGCCAGGGCTTCCACAATTTCTTCTCGAGTTTTTCACAAGTCCTAGGATGCATTCAGTTAGAACCTGAGCATTTGTCCATCATGATGTGCTGTAAGACCGCAAATATATTTTCCCTTGTACGAAAATCCTCGAAATCAACAGCATTTATTTCCGTTATGACTTGAGGATCCACAATTTTCTCCTCAGTAAACACAGCGGCCCGGATGATCTCTAAGCGGATCAACTCTCTTCCTAGCCACCCGCTTACTCTTATACAGCTAATGAACCGCTTTGTATTTCACTTTACACTACCTGCCATATCCAGCCCATACCCTTTCTCTGCTCTCCCGATTTCCTTCTTTAGAGTATTGTTATTTTTTTTATATAGTCAACAAGGGATTCACACGTCCCCGACACCCTCAGACAAATGTCTGTGTCCTTCGTTTTCCAAACCGGAGCCTTAATATCTCTCATCAGTGAATGTTCCCAAAACTTAGCAGGTTGAAGAGTATGATATCAAGGGGACAGGCGGCTACTTTAATCAGAGTCTATGATCCAAGCAAACAGCAGGTGTATTCACAAACACAGAATTTAACTGTACTTAACCACAGAATTTAACTGTACTTAACCACTGAGTGCTACACTACCAGGAAACCACTCTTTGTTTCACTTCCCGGAATCAACAGCTTATTGTGGCACACAGACCTGTACAACAAGGACATTGCAGATACAATGGAAGGACTGCACTCTGCAGTAACAGCACGAACATCTGCCATATCCTAGATGAAGTACAATACATCCATGTTTCTAGTCAGACTATCCCATATATCTCGGCTCAAAGAACTCTCTTGTGTTCATTTTGCAGATTCCTCCAAATTCAAGCTCACGTGCCGTGTCAATCTCTGTCAATATTGAGAAGATACAATCGTTCGCTTTGATAACGCTGTTGCTGTTAGACTTTCCTTTGATTTGCTGTTGTGTGTTTCTCTGATTGTTAAGGAGAACTTCACCACACTCCTTCAATGTATCTGACTCAGGTTAACCCACGTGTACTCACTTTTCCACCATTGCGGTGCATGATCTGTTCTTACATTGTGTCCTATGCAACTATAACTCCTACTATTTTACCTCCTGTCCATCCAGTCTGAAGCCCTGCAACATGGAATGTTCCACATTCACTCATACCACATTTAAGCACTGTTTCAGTGATGAACACATCTGATTCACCTGCATGCCTATGCGTGCCCCCAGTTTATTGTTTACAGCCCCCGTGCATTGTTATCAGCACTTGACTGGCTAAAAATAAGACACCGTATATTTCTTGATTCCTCCAGCCACTACAGTTATCTCTCTATCTTCCAGCTGTCTCCCACACGCTCTCTATTCTGAATCTGTTGACAGCTTCGTTTCATGATTCCGCTCTGTCCCAACCCCTGTGCCAAAGTGGTAAGGAAAGTCCCTGCTTGAGAGATCAATAGTGCTGCAGAGATCCGAGATCCAAATTTCCATAATTTGCCAAACAGTTATGTGCTATTTGGAGTGCTGTGTTGAACAGAGATATTTCCGCTTTTCAGAAGACTGTTAGCCCTCTCTATGGTTCTTCCCAGTTTATGTAACAACACATTATCATTTGGCATAACATTGCTGTTAGTGGGAATTGCTGCACAGAAACTGATAACTTTATGCCCAAAATACAACAGCGTTATGCCCTCTTATTGCTTGAATCAAAAGATCCTTATCTTGTGGACGATGTCGTACGAATCAACGTTCTTCGACCTGAAAAAGTTCCTTTCTCTACCAACGCTACCTGACCCTCTGAGTATTACCAGCATTTGTTTTTACTTTCAGCGTGTGAGCTTCTTTTATTTTTTCAATATCTGTGCATGATTTTCTGTAATAGATCGGCCTTTGTAGGTTCAGTAAGATTTTGGATTGCACTGCTACCTCACAGTTCCAATGATCGGGGTTCAATCCTGAAATCTGGTGCGATATGTGTGGAGTTCGCACATTAACCCTGTGCACACGTGACTTTAGACCGGGTGCTCCGGTTTCCTCCCACATTCAAAAATTTTGAAGGATAGTTGATTGGATGCTGTAGAATGCCCATATTGTGGATAATGGCAGGAGAAAAGAAAGGAATTGATGGGTAAGTGACGAAGAGCTCAGGAGTCCACGAACGGGATTACCACTGATGTGATTTCTGCCCGCGGAAGCCTGCGGTAATCCAATGGGCAGAATGGTCTTCATTTGAATAAGAAATACATGGTGGAAGAGCAGTGAATTTGAGTTTAGAGACCTGGGATTGGCTCCTGCCCTTGTCTGGGTAATATTCTTCTTTGTCTGATAGTGAATGGGAGCTTATTGGTACTCCCTGGTTGGTAACAGTAGAGAGGCAATGAACTTTTTTTATGGTAACAAGAGGACGGGGGATATGAGCTGAACTTTACATGAACACTGAACATCGCTCTGTCTCTCAGCCGCAGACTTTGCATTTCGCGATTCCCGTATAACTCACACCACACTGGATCGGCCTTGGAGGAGCATGGTTTGTTCCCAAACAGAGTGCACCGATAGAGAATGGAAGACGGATAGAAATCCCGAAGTAGGAAGTGCAGATTAAGCAGGTAATATGAGGCGATATTTACTTACAAATTGCACACAGAAGGAGAAAGTAAACAGGAGAACAACGGGCGATATGAGGGGGAAATGCGACATGGAGTAAATACGGGGAACTCATTTTAGATCGAGAATAAGAGAGAGAACAGAAGGTGGGTCACTGGTATATTGAACAAGGACGGGGTACGGACAGATGGGCCCCAATACATGGTGTCTCTACTCTTTCCCCCACCCCTCCGGAAGGTGAATAAACTCTCCCAGTTCAGAAGCTGACTGTCTGGTTGTTGTTTCAGTTCGCTGGATGGAAAATCCCCGAGATTGTCATTCCAGGCGGCCGCTGCTCCGGATGGAGACCAAGCTGGTTTAACGGTAGGATCAAAGTGTACAGCAGCTGCTTTCATTTATTTTCAGGGTAGGTATAACTGCCGAAGAAGACGTCTTCAGAAATTAAACTCTGTGAGATGTGCTTCCCGCAGTAACTCAGACTGTGCTCTGGACCTGGATCCTCATGATGTCTGGGGCCAGAGGGCCAGTTTCCTGGGATTTCCTGGTATTTGGCTGCAGATCTGACCAGTCACCCACCCCACTCCACATAACAATCAGCACAATTTCAGCGGTTCCACTCATTTCCATGGGGAAGCAGCTCTGAGGGAGCTGGACACGTCTCCGGACACATACAGTTGATCAGTTAATCAGCATCAATTGAAAGGACGAAACATTACGCTCAATCGTACGTCGGTGTATTTAATTTTAAAATTAGATTACAATTTCAGTTGTTTCTAATTCTAATTCATTTTTTTTCTGAAGTATTTGGTAGGAGATCAAGGTGAAAAACTGCTCTGTCTACTTTATTTACCAGTTGAAGCCGACAGCCTACATTTATGTTGGGTATTTTACAGGTACGTCACTATTTTCCAGTGACCCAGGGGTGAGAGGTTTGTGTGGAAATTCTGGGACAACACAAGCTAACAACATTCTCAATGAGTTGAGATTTCCAGTCAACTGCCCTGCCTGTCGTCAGTGATCACCTCGCTCCTATTCCCAACATCCCCTGTCTGAATGAAACTCCCCTGTCTGTGGTCAGTGATCACCTGGCTGCTATTCCCATCAGCCCCGGTCTAAGTGAAACTGCCCTACCTGTGGTCAGTGATCACATTGCTCCTATTCCCATCACCCCCGGTCTGAGTGAAACTGTCCTGGCTGACATGTTACCCTGGTATAACAATTCACACATTGACTTCACTGTTCACTCCTCCTTCAGGGATCGAAATTTAACATCTTGCTCTACTACTCATCCTCGGACTGAGCAGTTCTCACGTCTCTGACTGAACCACCTTTTCCTTTATCTCTGGGGACCCAGCCTTCATGTCTTCCCCTCAGGAAAATCCCGTCCTCTACTGAGACATGGAATGAAATATCCCCTCCTTTCCCCGGGGCCGTGTCGTCCCGCCTTATTCCCCTCAGTGCAATCGGTTTCCTCCACACCTCGCACTGATGTCCTGTCCGCCCCCGTTCATCCGGAGAGCACATCCATTTTCATATTCCCATCGTCCCCATGTTTCTGCTGCCACCCACGTACACCAGGGATCATTGGAGGCTGCCAATTAACTTCCCCACAGATCATTGAGCTGTGTAATTAAACCGGAGCCCAGAACCAGTGTTGAATTTCCGCTGCCTAATGTCACTGCCTCTCACCACATGGTGTCATGTAAGACAACAACACTGAGAGAGAGGGAGGGGGAAGTTTGGGGAGGTGGGTGAGGACGGAGTGGACCTGGGATGCGCGATTGATGAATTGTTGTGAATGTGAATGACTGACTGAGAGAGAGAGAGAGAGAGCATTCTTGGAGGGAAAGGCTGGACTGTGAGCCCGATGACACGTTGCCATCATTGTGGTGGGGAATTGTTCGTGAAACTAGAGAATGTTATCAATTATCTCTGTCAACCAATTCCATCTCAATGAGCCTCTCCGTTGTTTAATCTCCTTCAACCTCAGTGTGTTCCCTCTTATTGTATACCCAGTGTCCACACCAACTCAGGGACCCATGGAAACAACATCCAGACCCAGGGAGAGTTTCTCTACAATGCCGGCTCCAGCTCTAAGCTCAGGTATCAGCTGTAGGCAACTTTGGAACAGAGATTTTTATCAAATCTACGTGAACATCAACCTAGCAGTAACTGGAAGGATACACGACAGAGCGAGAGGGCAGAGTAAATAAAGGGAGAATGATGGTATGATGGTGGAGAGGGTGACCGAGGGCAGAAACGGTCAGTGATTGAGGGCAGTGAGGGAGTGACCAAGGCAGAGAGTGTCAGTCACTGAGGGCAGGAGAATGGAGTGGTCGATGGCATAGATAGCAATTGACTGAGGGCAGGCGGATGGAATGACCAAATTCCGAGTTAGTGACCGAGGGCAGTAGGAGGGAATGACCGAGGGCAGACATAGTGTCATGGTTCTGAGTTCTGGCCCTCAATTTGGCTCCATTAATGCCTTGTTGTCCAGCACATGGATTCCAT
>JARFYF010001831.1:0-11026 GCA_030265395.1 Rhina ancylostomus | reverse complement strand
GTCAGGGGCTGGGTCACATTTAATGTGGTGAACGGGGGGCCCGCCGATTCGCTCCAGCTCAGCAAATTGCTCCTTTTATGCTGCTTTCTTTTTATTTCGCGGGGAGGAGCAGGAACGAAAACCGATCCTTTGAACTCGTTAGAAAGTGAAAGTGACGCCCAGGCTGGGGCCAAAGCGCAGAGAGAGAGAGACCGAGCCACGGGCTGACGGCCCGAATTACAACGCAGGACGGGGGCAGACAATGACATTTAACGCTGCCGCCCGGGTTCAAAAGCAGGAGCAAGAGGAAGCCCTGGGGCCCCAGGAAGCTGCTCCCTCATCACTGAGATCACAGCTGATCCTCTGCTGGCCTCAGTTCCATGTTCTTACCTCTGTCTCGGCCACGGTTCACCCTCCACAGCCCCTGGGGAAGAGAATTCCAAAATCTGGACTTTCCCGAAAGATTTATTCGCAATTGTTCAAAGTTTCCAAAATGCCACCTTATTCGTGACGTGGACAGCCTGTTCCCACAGTGTATCCCTTCTCCCTAACGTTGACACTTCACCCTGGTCCAACCTTCCACTGACATCCCCACTTTCCCCCAATGGCGTGGGTCCGTGCTCTCGCCTCACCCACCTCCATTTTACAGTCTGACTTTGCCTACCCCTCCCTCCATTTCTTCAGCCCATCTTCTAACATTGAAACGTGGCAACCGGTCACCAACCTCTTTCATCCTGTCAACCTGCTTCAAATTCCCTTTCTCTGTCAGAGGGTTATGTCGACCCCTCCCCTCCCCCGAATGCTTTGACATTTTCTGTCCCGGCCTCTCTGTGTGAGAGTGACGTTCTCAACATTCCTGAGCAGCAAGGTTTCTCTATTGTTCTATAGTTTTATTGGTGACTTCCCTAGATTTGTGGACCCCATTTCGAGTTTCCTCCACAAATTAAAGCATCTTGTTATGCCTTCTTCTCAAAGGTTTTTGTAATGATAAAGACCTACATTAAGTCATTCCTCGGCCTTCTGTTTTTTTTAGATCAGAGACCCTCGGACTGAGTAATATTTCCGGGTAATTCGTGGAATTGTTATGGCACAGTGGAAGACCATTCCAGTCTGTTCCGTCTACTTGCAGAACAAGCCCCGCAGCGCCATTCCCCGCTCTTCCCCGCAGCGCTGTAACCCGCTGTCTCTGAAGAACCACTTCAATTGCCTTTTGAAAGCACTGACTTTTTTCACCCAGCCCACAGAGGCTGAGTTCCAGACAACACTTACTCCCCGGGTATTTGCCCTCTCTTCCCTCCGTGCCTTTCGATCAAGATTTGAAATCCTCCCCCTCCCCCGAAGCTCCAACTATCCTCTAACGGGAAAATCGATCTTTTTGTTCCATCTAGGCCAATCGTGACCTTGTACATCTCTGTCAAATCTCCCTCTCCCCCACATCCCTCCCCATCACCACACACGCGCGGAGTTCGATCGCAGCTTTTCCTGTCTATCATTATCGTTGAAATTCCTCATTCCTGGAACAATTCTGGAAAACCTAGCCTGCACACACGCTGGGCCCTTCCCAGATTTGTTTGGCCAGAATTAGACGCGATCATCTAAAGTTTAACTGAAAAGTACAAATGGCTGTGCCGGGTGGAAGGAGAGCGGTTCTAAATGCAGAATTCTTTCAATGGAGAAATCTTCCACTGGAATCACCAGTGGATGAACTGGTGTTTTGCAAGGTTCGAAGCCTCGCGTTTGTACATCTGTGCCTCATTTTGTGAATCCCAGGTTCCCAATGATACTTCGAACTTGCAAGCTCGTGTGTTTTTCTTATATCTTCTTCAGTGTTTCCGCACTCTTTTGATAAATCTTTTAAAACTCCTTCCCCCTTTGAAATCCTTTCAACATTTGGAACTCATCAGTCACTGACTGCAGCACAGTCACCGGCTTCGATCACCGCCAAGAAAGATTCACCCGGGGTTGCGTCGAGTTTGGAACCTTCATTTTTGCCATTGTGCAAGGATGGGTGTGAGATTGTGGGTATCTCCAAGAACCATCCAAAGAGGTTGATTCCGTGTTTCTGCCAAGGCTGACGGCCTTACATCGTGTAATAACATCTCACATTCTAGTGCCACTTAATTCTCCAGAAACTTTACATTAACTAAATTATCTTGTCTTGGGAATTAAGAAATGGAAATGTAGTGACAGCGAGAGCAACCCGAGTAGTTAGAATAATAATCTGTTAGTTCATTGAAAAGTGCAGGTTCGCTGTGCCGTGGGGAAAGAAAGCAGATCCAAATGTAGAAATAAATGGAGAAATCCTTCACTGGCAATGCGGGTTAGAGGTGAGCAGTGCAGATATGTGAAGGCAAATGTTATCGCTCAGAAAGGGCTGAGTAACTAGACTGAGCTGTAGCGGATAGTCCGGCTAATTCAAAGCTGAGGTACATCGCTTTTTTGCCGCTAATGTAGGGATTGGCCTGGTCGTTCCTGATTATTCGGGCTCCGACCCAACGGCGGAGCAGGGTGAATGGGTAGTTTGGTCTCCTGGTATTTCAGAACCTTAGTGGTTCATGGTGGAAGTGTCAGGCCTCTCCTTGCGCAATGTCTTTAAACAATGTCGAAGGGGTAAATTTTAAAACTCTCCAGAAAAGCCGGATTATCAAACCCGAGCAAATGTTACTGCAGCGTCCTGCCCCGTGAAATGTCGTTCGAAAATAAAACTTGTCCATGCGGTCGTCGCTACTGACAACACGTTAACGAGTGAACACGTAGACAGAGTTAGTTTCGTTTTGCTTCCGATAGAGAGACTTTTGCCTATTTGGACTTTAATTGAAAGATGATCTTCTTTAAAACGTCTTTAAGTACGGGATATTCACTTTGTCAATTCCATTTCTATGTACGACTTACAAGACTTCTAAATACACTTCTAAATGGTGCAGGTCTAGGCCACAACCTTTCAGTCAAAGCGGTAGAGCGCTATTTTAAAATGTATCCAACCATCCAACACCAAAAATAAAGTTCCCAATGAGGTATAACGGCTGGGTAGCAGAGTTGTGTAGGTACTTATACCGGCTGTGCCTGGGCGAGCTGTGGAAGAGGGAAGGTCGCGGGGAGCTGGGGACCGCTGTGAGATTTCAGAGCAGAAAATTGTGATTGTGTCAGAACATGGAGATCATTAGCACGGTGCCGGCTTTGAGAGCAGAGCGTGAAACGGATTTGCGATTTACTACAGAGCGAGAAATGAGCGTTGAATAGCACCCCCACCATGACATTGGCCGCCAGCCCCTTCCCGCCCTGTCCCCCACACACACTAAGCAGCAGCAATTCTTCCCTTAATTTTCCGCTGTGGGAGAGACACCGCCGCCCTGGCCATGCCGTTCATGTTTGACTGCATAACCCAAGTTGTCCAAAGTTACCCACAAGTATCTGAATAATGTCAGCTCATAAATGTTTGGGAAACAAACGCAAACCGCTATGGTCACAAACTCAGACAAAATCCCTCAAAAATCCGAAACAGAGAAATGAGGACGGAATGTTGAGCAGCTCCCCACTGTGACACTGACAGCCCGGCCCCTCCCGCGCCCGGTCACCCGCACACTGCGCAGCACCAATTTTTCGCTTCATGTTCCCATCTGTGAGGGACACCGCCGCCCAGGGTGCGGGTCCCTGCTCTCCGAGGCCTATCGCTGTCTGGTGGTCTCCCGGTCAAACCAAACGGATTAAAATCTTTGCATGTCAAAGCAACAAGTAATAAAATAAGGTTTAGAAACGCAAGTTTCTGGAAGTAACGGCATTCGGCCTCGCTCAGGACCAAGTGCATGCACCAAAAGGAAGGAAAACAAGCTAAAAGTTTCACTAAATAAATTAGGACGTGTCTCGCGTGTTTGCATCGGATCCGTTTTGCTCCTGTCGCCTCACACACGGCATGAACTGCCCTCGCTCTGTGCTCCGAACCCGGTGTTACATACAACATGCAACTCTCTGAATGTTTTGGCTTCCTTCGCCCTGCCCCCTCTTCAGCGTTTGGCTTCCAGGGCTTGCTCTCAACCGAGAGTCATGGAGTCACGCAGCGCGGAGGTTACCGGTCCTTTTTTAAATCTTTTTTTTCAAACTTGCTGAGTTTGAGTCAGAATCAGAAAAATTCAATGAACTTTTTTCATTGAATTCTCGTGAGAGAAACCGAGGGGGTCATCCTGGCACAGAATATATCATGGAAACTAATCTCACTTCTCAGCCTTCGATCTTCAGTCTTGTGGATTACAACATATAAATACTCATCCGGATACTTTTAAATACTCATCCGGATACTCATAAATACTCATCCGGATACTTTTAAATGTGATTAAAATTCTTTCCTCCGCCACCTTTTTAAGCTGTGATTTCCAGACCCCACGACTCCGTGGAAACACAAAAACCTCAGTTCTTTTCTCATCCTTCTGCCAATTATTTTCATTTGATGCCATTGGTTACTGACCGCTTTGCTTGGGGATTGGTCTCTCGCAGTTCTATATATCTCCACTAAACTTCTTTATTCCAAAGTAAACAAAACGGGTCTATTCAATCTTTCCTCATCCGGCTCTGAAATCATCTTCCTACGTTCCCCTCGCTGGCGTCGCCTCCTTTCCCTAACAGTGAGCAGAACAATCGCAGCCCGCCGGCTGTGGCCACCATGCCCTCCTTACATGCCTTTGGCGGTTAAGGAAAGTAACCCCATATTTCGTCTCAATCATGTTGTCTATCAACCTACTGAGTTTTTCCAGCATTTTCTGTTTTTATTTCCAATTCCATCATCTTCCCTTTTCTCCCCAACTTCCATCTGGTCAGTCAGTCCTTGTACCATTAAGGCTGTGCACTCCAAGATACCTCTCCTCTATTCCTCTGCTGCTCTAAGTACCCTATTACTTACTGAGTATTCCCTCTGCAGATGCATTCCCTCTGACATCTCTGGGTGAATGCCGTTTGCCTCTTTTCTGTCTGCCTGGCAGATGAATTAATTCCTTTCTCTTGCCTACAATTTTACTCTTGGCTTTTAATCACGTGTTCATTTTTCAACACCTACAAACTTCCTAAACATGACAGCCACGTTTACGTTTAATGTATTGATAGAAACCACGAAGAAGCAAGAGGCCCGTCGGCAGCTTAATGAGAACACCTTCCAGTCACTAAAACCCTGGTCCGGCATTACGGCATGCATTTGCTATCCAGTCAATTTTGGATCCCATTTAGCACATTCCCTAGGATTGCATGAGGCTTTTATTTTCCTAATCAGCCTGTCCTGTGAGGTTATAGTCAAACATCTTGCTGAAATCCATGTAGGTACGTCAAACATTCTTCCCTCATTGACTCTGATTATCGACCCCTCAAAACTAAGTCGTTAGTCAGACACGTCTTTCCCTTAATTTATCCAGATTGACTGTCCTTGATCAACCTGTACCTTTCGAAATGATAATTTGTAAATCCTTTTCAGAATTGTTCCCAATAATTTGCCCACCAATTGTTTTTCTATTTAGAATAATTATCTGATCTTTGCTTTGTTTAAAGTTAGCACGCTTCTAGTCCTCTGACACAGTTTTGCAATCCTGTATGACTTTTGCCAAGTGAAAATATGTTTGTTGTCAAATGTCCGTTTGGTTCATTGCCTTTCTGGCATTTCTAGAACTCGATGCATCAGCCTAACGGATTAGTTAAACCACCACGGGTTCCTGGGTCCATATTTCTCGATTGCTGATCAAAGGCTGCCTGTGCCGGACAGCATGACAGTGAAACAAAAAACAAAATAGCAGATGAAAATAAGTAGGAGGAATTCAGTGTGGTGGGTACTTGGTGGTCGGTGTGGACCAGGTGGGCCGAAGCACCTGTTACTGTGTTGCATGACTCTCTGAGTTCCTGTAACTGAAAATAACGGCCGGACGCTCCACTCCTTCCCCCATTTGCTTTAATAGCATGGGGCACGTTTTATCTGTGCCTTACTATTTACCTGCTTTTAAAGATGTTAAATCCTTTAACATTTCGTCTCTCTCCTTCCCTTCACCATCTTCTTCCTTAGAACCATACCAATGTTATCTGCCTCCACATACAGAAATTTCAGAGTGGTACATACACGTACAGTGTACAAAGCACAATGACATCTCATATTCACACCTCGCCCGCAGTGCAATAAAACATCCCAAGGAGTTTCACAAGAGCTACCGCTATCAGACAAGAACAAAAAAACATTAAACTGCAACGGTGGAGATTAGGACCAGCGATCGAAAGCTTGGTCAAAGAAGTTATTTTAAAGAAGTTCTTAAAGGCAGAGAGAGGATGCGAGACAGAATGAACGGGGCGCAGGATTTCATGTCATGTAGAATTTCACCGTTCTGACATAGATGTCACACGGCTTTTGTTCCCGAGCACAGTATTACGTGTATCTGGAATTATTGACCTTTTTTGCTTAACGTTTTATTTTTCTCCAGGATTGATTGCAGGACGAAAGGGGCAAGACGTTGGTTGGTCTTTACATTATCCTTCATACGGTCTCACAATGCAATGAGAGGCGTTCGTCCTCTTGGTCCGCGGAAGGTATACATTTCCTACATTTGCTGAGTAAACGTTAAGATTTAGCATTTTCCAGTGGTGCTGTGAATGGTCAGTTCTCATGCGCGAGTCACGCTAGTGCACGCCAGGAAGCTATTCAACTCCAGAGGCCTTCGCCATTCACCCCAACCCTTGTCTGCAGAGGGCTTTACACACCTACACCTGCACCAGGAGTCACTGCACCACCACCTGCGGGCGAGGTCTTGATTTTATTTTCTCCACCACTCATGGCGGGAGCGTTGTGCTACAGTACTGTGTGCAGTTCTGGTCGCAACGCGATGGAAAGGACTCGACTGTAGAGGAGAATGCGCTGTGGCCATTCACCAGAATGTCGTCAACGATGGAGCTTTCCAGTTATGGCGAAAGACTGTGTTTGTTTTGAAGCAGAGGAGGCGGAGGGGGAATCTGAATAAGGTAAACAACTAGAAGTGCATAGAGAGGGTCGACAGTTGGAAACTTCTCCCCGATGCAGAGAACATAGGTTGAAGGGAAGAGATGAGAGGTGAAGAGGGGATCTGAGGAAGAACTTTTTTTCACCCAGAGGGTGCTTGGAATTTGGACGCACTTCCCGAGTGGCTGATGGAAGCAGGTGGTCTTACATTTCAGTGACGAGATCAGCACCTGAATCGCCAAAGCATAGACGGTCACCGACCAAATGTTGGTCAATGAGATTAATATAAGTAGGTACTGGATTGTCGGCATGGACATGATGGGCCTGTCGGCCTGTTTCAATGTTGTATGACTCTGCCCCCAGAACGTTCAGCACCGTCGAGAGCTTGGAGCTAGATCCATTGGTTTGTGCCTCGTTGATTGGTACAAATCCCAGGACTTTCCTGACACACGCTGCTGAAAACGGAGAATTAGTTTGAACCATTTCTCTTTGTAAGACATTTCTTCTCTTTATTGGGACTAAAGTTTATGCAAGTTAAAAGGGTGCGTCATTCCGCAAAAGTAATACCTAGTTTGTTTTCCTTCTTACCCACAACATATACATGACAACGCGGCAAATCACAATAAACACCTTAATATCCTATCAATTGCACACGAAAACTTTGACCGGGGTGAGGCTGACCACTGTAAATCCTGCTTGCTTAACGTTATGTGAAGACACTACTCCCGTAACAACTCGCCGAGTTTACGGAAATAGCGAGCGAATCAGATTCGAAGGAATCTTCAACACCCAGCTGGATCCACTTTCAGCGTTTATGGGGAAGAGCTGTCATCCAGCACGGCCGGCAATCTCCTCTCTGATTATATGATCCCCACCATGTTTATCCAGTGATATTTTAACGAGTTTCTTTTTGCATCATCTGCTTAATGTTTTCCTGACAAATCACGTCCCATATTAAAATTAACAAATCCCTTCACATTGGCAATATTTCTCGCTATGTTTCGCTCAATCAGCTCAGGATAATTAGTGGAAAGAGAAACTGAGTTAACCTTGTTAGCTCTGATTGCGTATTTTAACGATCTGAAGTTATAACTCTGTTTCTCGTTCCACAGGTGCTGCCTAACCTGCTGAGTGCTTCCAACGTTAACTATTTCTTATTTCAGACTTCCAGCGCCTGCAATTGTTTTCTTTTATTTTGAAGGTGTTTAGTGGGATACATTCTTAATTGAGCAAGTAATATCAAATATTAAAGAAAGGAAATATTGGAACCATCAACAGATAAACCAGTATTTGAGGAGGGGGGAGTTGCCGTTATTGTTTCAGATTTCCAGGAATGCAGTATTTAATCTTGTATCTTTACGGCTCATCACGATCGAACATGTTATGTTACAGAGACTATGCAATATGTCAGCGAGACTATGCAATAAATTAGAGGGACTATGCAATATGCGGCCGCAGTGATGTGTTGGTTGTGTTACTGAACCAGCAACTCAGAAAGCAAGAGTCCACCAAGGCAGTCTGAGAATTTGAACTCACATTGTTAAAAGAGCTAAAAATAAAAAAGCAGGTGTCAGTAAAAGTGGCCATAAAGCTGTTGGATTATTGAAAACCCAGACAAGAGGTTTGGTGGTGGTAATACTAAAGGACTATTCATCTGGAGATCATGAGTTCAAATCCTAATTTGAATTCACATTCACTCTGGTCAAGGGAGAATCTAATTACCTTTGGTTATTGCCAACTAATTCACTTTTGAAAGCGTCGATTTAGTTTAGAAGGTGTTATTAGGCGAGCGATAAATAGCCTTTGATTCTCAATTGGAGTCCAGGGTCTCGTCAAGCGAGCACGGGCTTGTCAGTTGCACTGTGAGACCCTGTCAATTACAGCGAGAACCTTCTGATCCAAGGTCGAGGCTCATTTGTCTGCTAAATGACTCTCCGGACTCTCTTTAAAACCGAGCTGAAGAGATCGGGTTGGATGGAGAGGTAGGGCTAGGTAATAGGGGCGGGGGTAGGCGGAATAAAATAAAATATAATAGATCTTTATCTGACCGATAACGGTATGTGAAGAAGCTGCCAAATGATCTTGTCCCTGTTCTATTCCCGAAACCATCCATTCGGAACCTGGGGTGACTTTTGAAGTATTATTGTGTCAATTTGAAAATCAGACATCTATAAATAGAAGTATTTATCCGGTTTCATTTTATTTACGAATGCGTCGTTTTACGCTTGGTGTCACATTTCATGGTCCCAATACCCCAGTTTTGTGAGCGCAGAGCCTTCAATCTGAACGCGTTATAGTTTGTACCCCTTCGTTTATTCTCATTATATTTCGTGGTCCAGAAATCCTGGGAAGACTGATAATCTCGCCGGTGAATAAATCCTAACCCTCGGTACCAAAAACTGTTTGTCATCTGCATTTGAGATACAAACACTTAATTGGGACAGTTTTAAATAGGATCCCGACCAACATTTACATTTTAACCTACATCTTTAAAAGTAGATTGTCTGATTAGAAATGTCACTTTTTCCTTGGAGCTCAACGGGGCCTGAATATACTTCCATGTGTTGGTTTTGAGACAACTGTAATGTGTTCCAATGCCTTCCATAAACGCGGTTTTCTTTCAAATCACTAAAGATTTGCAATATCCCATGTAGCCCCACCAGCGTGGATATTTAGCAGCCCTTGTTTCAGATGATCCTGAAAGGGCGCACCGTTGTGTTCTCAAATTTCTCACTTGATATCTCACTATTCACCAGAAGCAAACTATCCCTCGCCCCCCATCAACTCCCTGTCCCCGCAACTCCTCACCTCCCACCCCCCCCCCCCCCACACACACACATACCTGAAGTTTGACAAAAATAGTTGCGGATGCATAGAAACCAAAATGGAGTTAAACGCATGGCACCCCATGTGTGTTGAGGTATCTTAAAGTAGGGGAAGAAAAATCACAGAATCGGAGAGATATTCCATCGGCCCATTGTGTTCATGACTACCAAAATGGGCTTTGGTTTAATCCCACCCCTGCCCTGGAGGACTCGCTCTTCAAATACCTTCCGAAGGCTGGTCGGCAGCGAGACGTTTGAGGCTTTCAGAAACTACAGCATTTAGCCGGTTGCTTGCACAGCATACAAGAATTTGCAGTTTACTGTTATACTGATATTACCATTAACTCCAGTAGTTAAAAGCCCGTTGATCTAATGAAATATCGAGCTGCCTCAATACCGATAACCTTCTCATCCACACTCCAAAGGGAGAATCTGGTCAAACCACACGATCCCGCCAACATTAACATTCCAGTAAAACCGAAAGCCAATAATTCGGGCAGATTTCCTCTTTGTTCAGGGGAGATCATGTCTCACAAATTTGACTGAGTTTTATGAGGAGGTGACCATCACCAATAGCCTGTCCTGGTCCAACCATGTAGACGCCATGACCAAGGAAGCTCACCAGTGCTTCTACTTCTTGAGGAGGCTAAAGAAATTTGGCATGTCCCCTTTGACCATCACCAATTTTTATTGATGCACCATACAAAGCATCCTATCGGGATGTATCATGGCTTGGTACGGCAACTGCTCTGCCGATACTGCAAGAAACTGTAGAGAGTTGTGGACACAGCTCAGCACAGCACAGAAACCAGCCTCCCCTCCATGGACTCTGTATCTCTTGCTGCCTTGGTGAAGCAGCCAGCATAATCAAAGACCCTACCCACCCAGGACATTCTCACTTTCCCCTTCGCCCATCAGGCAGAAGATACAAAAGTCTGGAAGCACGTACCACCAGACTCAAGGGCAACTTCTCTCACGCTGTTACAAAACTATTGTACGGTTCCCTAGTACCATAAGATGGACTCTTGACTGCACAGTCTGCCTGGTTATGACCCTGCACCTGACTGTCTACCTCCACTGCACTTCCTCTGTAACTGACACTTTACTCTGCATTCTGTTATTGCTTTACCTTGTACCACCTCAATGCACTGTGTAATGAATTGACCTGTATGAACGGTATGCAAGGCGTGGTTTTCACTGTACCTCGGTACGTGACAATAATAAACCAATTTGCCAACACAAGCGGGTTTCACTCGGCAGCAGCTGGGCG
>JARFYF010001828.1:0-11028 GCA_030265395.1 Rhina ancylostomus | reverse complement strand
GCAAGTTAATTTTTCTCCAAACTGCTATTTTCAGAATGGACAAATTGCATTTTTACCAAAGTCAAAACCTGCCTGTAAGATTTCTTTCCAGTGTTGAGAGTTGAAGTGACCTTGTTACAAACACACCCAGATGCAAGTATAGACTTGAGTCTGTCACAAGTGTAAACCAGAATTTAATTCAAATACAATTGCTAGCCTAAGACCACACTTATTAAAAGGGCACTTTAAAACTAAAATACTCATCTTAGAAACAACAGACAAGGTACATCCTCACCTTATGTTGAGGTTTTCCATGAGCAAAACACTTCCAAAGAGTTGAAAAGAGCACACACTTCAAGGCAGATATCAGTACAATCACTGTTGCAACCAGTAGCCAAGACACATTACAAAAGTAGCAAGATGTTGTGGTCGATGTACACACAACAGCATGAATCGCTGCAAACATCAGACACAGCAGGTAGAATAGGAGGGAGTAGAATGGTGATGACACAGGTACTTCAAATTCAGCAGTGCTGCCCAGTGCCTCTGGAGTACTTACTACCAGAAGGAAAATAGCCTAAAAATAGAATATATACATCAGAGACTGATGGATTGCCAATAAAAAATAATGAAATTACCTCTGAGACCTGCAGCTCCCATTGTTTCTAAAGTTCCATCTTGTGGCTGAAGTGTTCAACTACAGGTGTGAGGGGAGATGTGCCGTACCAACTGAGAAAGTGTGAGAGGAACCTCAGGGTTTTACCCAAGTGTGACGAGGGAGATGATCTCTGTTCAAGATGGTGCTACTTAAGAGAGAAGGGCATTCTCAAGACTTCATTGCTCTTGGTGGTACAGTTAACAGTTCTGCATCATACATTTATTCGCAAGTGCCATTAAATTCAGGATAACTATGCAAATGCAAAGCCCTGAACTTGCTAGTCTCCTTTTGACAGTGATTCTCCAACTAGATTCCTTCTAAATGAGTTTGGATAATACTTATATCTTTTTATTTCCAAAAGAAAACTGAGTGCATTTTTTTTAAAAAAACAACTTTTTAAAAATATGCTTTTGAATGTTTCTGAAGCAAGCTTAATAGTCAACAATCTGGGGGCTGCTTCTGTTTTGTGGATGCGGCTTATTCTGGTTTGCCTGTAGGACATTGTGTAGTGTTTGCTGCCATGTGGGATAGCCATTTTGATTCTGGAGGTCTTTGCAAGTCAACAATTCAAACTTTACATATCCATGTACAGTAGCTTTAAAATAAATCTTCTCTCCTCAACATGCATGCATCCAGTAGACATGCACTTTTTAAACACTTTTAAACAAAGGGTCATAAACACATCTTAGACCTGCTATTTGCATAAGCACATGCCTAACCTGTTTGGAAGTGCATCATAGTCACAGATGGAGCAACCTTGACCAAGATGACAGGGGCCATAAATACTGCATGGAATGATGCCTCAAACAATCCAATCTGCAAGCCACTATCTACCTCATCAAAATTGTAAAATAAAAATCATAAGGAACAGTGAGAGGAAGAAAGGAGAAATGACTATTATGCAATAGACCCTACCTCCACCACAATGATTGTTCCGACAATCATTGAGTACATATCATACTGTGCCACAATTTTGGAAAGCGAGGAGCTCATGAACTTCACTGCATCCAAATACTGCCGCAACACCTTTTTGCCTACGTTTGCAAGAGTCTCCGAAGTGTTACCTTCCAAGTAAAGTTTGATCCAAGAACCATGAGATTTTAGTGCTATTTGAAATAGTTTGTACCCAGCATCTGCAAAAAGATAAAACAAAACACTGTTTAGGGTGAGGGAGTTTGTCACGATAAAAATATTCAACAATCTCAGTTATGTAATCTCAGTTAACTAAGTTATGGCCAAATGAATCCTGCAAAGCACTCCTATTTGGAGAAAAAAGGAATTTGCAAGAGGAAACTTGCAAACAAACTTTGGGTCAGATTGCATTAACCCTAGCACAGTTCCAATCCAGGATATGTCACTTCCAGTCCAAATAATATTTTTTCTTGTTCATTATCCAATTTCTTCTGCATCACATATTCAAATACATCTAATTGTTACAGTAAAATTCATTTCAACATTTTGAAGAACCATATAAATACAGTTTCCTTCAATTTATCCAGTTTCCTTTTAAAAAATTCCCTACAAATCCATTATGAACAACTTATCTTTTAACAAAGTTACATTGGTATTTTGAAATGCTCCTGATGTTAACCTCAAGTTATGGATTCCAAGATGTTATTCATAACTTTGATTAAATTAACTGATCTAGAAATAGAATTTACCTTCCTTTCTTGAATAAAGGCACTACAGCAGTCACTCCCACAATCCAGGCTGTACAAGTAAAAATTGTGAAACATTCTCTTTTTTGTTTCACTGACCTGGATTTATACAAATCAGTGTGCAGCAACTTGCATATCTTTTTACTAAGATGTTTATAATCCACCTTGCTATTTGGATAGCAAAAAAAAAACTCAGACATTTCAAATGAGCGTTACCAGATGAAATCTAATATCAAGTCACAAAAACTAGTAGGACAGTATCCAAAAGCTTGGTCAAAGAGATGGGTTTAGTGGAGCATCTTAAAAGAGGAAATTTAAAGGTTTAATGAGGGAATTCCCCATTTTTTCCCCAAAACAGTTGAGTGTAAAACAAAATGAAGAAAATCAAGGATGCTTGAGGGCAGAATTGGAGGAATGCCAATTTCCCAAGAACTGCAAGGTTATGGGAGTTGGAACTAAGAGACAGGAAGTGGGAAGCCAAATGAAGGATTAAAAACAAAGATGAAAATATTAAAGCTTTCGTAGACGGAGTCAACGTAACAGAGGGATGACAGTAGAATGAGATTGCGAGTTAGCTGAAGCAGGGGCTCAAACAGATGCAGTTTTACAAATCTTGCTGAAAATGCAAATGAACAGACTTTAGAATGCAATTAAATTTGAATCAACCTGGAACAGTGCAAAGATTTCAGGGTACATTGCGTGCTGAGGAAGTAGTGTAATTCACAATTCATTAAAATTCTTACTGTCCATTTATGGATACCCAAAGTATCTCAGAACTAACCAGCCAGAAGTAAACAGGAGAGAATATGCTTATTATTTTGAAGAAGCAATAATACCAAAGTATAGAGCAATAAACTGAACTGGCAAACATTTATGACAAAAAAATTCCTCCTCATTTGAGTTAATGTGAAGACTTCTCCATGGTGCTGACGCGCAGCAGAATGGCCTCACCTTTTTCATACGCAGGAATACTTTCTTGAATCAGCAGACTAAGTTGGTAGCCATTAAGATGCATGTATCTCAGCTGTTCTCGTAAAGATCGTTCCTCAAGGAGGGATGGAAGGAGATGCCCCAAATTGTTCCGAGGGATAGGCAAACCAAATCCTAATGCTAAAGTGGATGCGAGATCAGTTTGCTCCACATATTCAGAAGCAACATAGGAATCTAGGAATATGATTATAAGAAAAATTACTTTATCTAGAATCCAAAAATAAGATCACACAAGATTTCTTCCCAGAGGTTAATTTAACAGCAGTAACTTTCATTTAATAACATTTTGATCTACAAAATTAATAGAATCCTCTAAAGAAAGCAAAATAAGCTGGATATCTGAAATAAAAACTAAAAATGCTGGAGATACTCAGTGGATCAGGAAGCATCTGTGAAAATAGAAACAAAATACCTGATGAAAGTTGACTGAGCTGAAATGGAGAACTCTTGTTTCTCTCTCCATGGATGCTACCCAACCTGTTGAGTATCTCCAGCATTGTCAGATTCTGAAATAAAAACATCAAGGTGCAAATTTTTGGTTTTACGAGGAATATAAAAAGTGCCATTTGTTTAAAGATTCAATGCATTACACACACCCATTCTCGAGTTTTTGCTTGTTTGCATGAAAATCTCAAAATCAAAATATCTGTGGTGTGAATTTATTATAAAATGAGACTTTTAATGGACAGGCCAAGATATTCCTAATGAAACTATGTTCCACCAGTCTGAAAACTTCTCTGCAAGTACTAGTCAAGGGTATTGACTGGAACATCTCTTCCATACATCCAATGACACACAAAATGAGGAATAAATCTAAGTCACTAATTCCATGAAGTGGGTCCATGAAAATTCCAACTCATCTTAAAGGCTGGTACTTGTACATCTTCCATATTTCCTGATATACAACCAATAAGTTGATTTGAGTTTAATTAAAGTGGTGTCCAAAATGCAGTGCATACTAGATTCAGGTAGCTGTAGCACTTCTTACAAGGAATACGGTAGTTGCTAATGCAGGAAAATGGGATTAGGGTAGATAAGCAAAAAGGTTGTGGCCAGCTGAAGGACCTGCTTCTGTGCTGTACAACTCTATATTATTCTGCTGGATTCATGTCATTCCACAGTGCAAGAATTTCAGCCCTACAAAAGGCAGTTGAATCAGATTCTCTTCCAAATCAAGATGATGCAAGTTCAAGTACCATTCCAAATCTCATTAAGAAGAAAGGTTACTGAAGGAACCTGTCTGCCACTGGGTTTCCCACAGCAACGGAACAGTGATCTCTCATTGTCACACATCTCAATGTGGTATAAACCACCAAAGCAACATGCAGAGGCTGTCTGCAAGGGCTGGCATTGAGCAGGTGGAGTGAATGGTGTAGCCACTCAGTGCCGAGACAGGCAGCTCAGAGCTGCACCTTGGCGAGTATGGCAAGTGTGGGCTATTGGTAGCAATAGCTCCATATGTTGACAGACTGTCTGACTTCCACAGACTCTCTCAGCACCACTTTTTGGATGTGAAGGTAGCTACTAGCCTGTTGCTTATTACCAGTGAAAACCACAGGCTGAAGAGCTGTGGAGCCAAACAAAAGAGGAGGCAGCAACAGCTTCAATCACATCCACAGGAGATAAGGAGATCTGGACAATCTGGAGCTGCCGCTGCCAATCCCCAGCAATGGTCCGCACTCACCAAGGATGCAGCCCAGAGCATCACACTTCAATGTTGCACTGTTCGCCTCAGCCGGCCCAATAGTGGCCCGCACAGGGCGCCACTGCTTATGGGGTTCACTTCACACTGAGCCATGCAACAATATTTTAACCATTTCATTGCATTTGGAGTGCCAACAGGGGCCTGAGCCCCCAAAGAGTGCTGTTGCTAACTCATTTCTTCTTATATAGCAGTACAATTGTAGTGCTGGTTCCAATAATGTTCTCATTCCTGGGGACACATCCTGAGCACCAAGTGAGATCCTAGTGTTTACCTTGGCTAATTAAAATTATAACCTCGCTTTTGGATTTAAACCTCACCAAAAGGTGAGGAATAATCAGTCATAGTTCAAACAGAACTGGGAAAAAAAAATTAAATTTAAACATTACAAAAAGAGGTTGGAAATATTAAATAGTACAGGTAAGGCTCAGCATTTTGAAAGGTTCAAAAGTAACAAAAAATACACAAAATACTAAAACAGAACTTTTATAATTGTTATTCAGAACTTCTGTAACTCACGTTTCTTTGTGAAAGCAGGACTAATAAAAACCAGTGGAGTGTTTACTTCATGATTTGAAGATCCTCCATGACTACCTGTATCTGACATACCATGATCCCCACACAGTATCAATAAACTAGGCAGAGAGGCTTCCTGTAAAGTGTTATACAGAAATATATATCTTTATATCAACATGTGGAATATAAACCACAACTGATTCCAAATAAGACCATTACAATTACAAGTTTTGTTTTCAAATTTAAAAAGCTAAGGTTCACAGGTGGAAATATTTTCTACATTGAAGTGTTCCATGAAATTATTATTTTATTGACGTATAATATCCTTACACAGACTCGCATCAAAAACCAATAAAGAAAAGGATGCAGAGTGAAGAGTGGAGGCTGGGATAGACAGCAAGGGACAGGAAAAGTAAGGGTCCACGAGCTGAGAGGGAAGAAGTGAAGCAGCTTCACAAATTAACCTTTTACATCTTGGTGGGTTTCTGGTGATACCATGCAGTAGTGCCTTCAGAGATAATATACACTTTCCCAAAGTTTTGTGCTGAAAGCTGAACATCCATACACCACACTAATTCTGACCAAAGTTCTACACAATTGAAGCATTACTTTTTACATTGTTGAATTCCAGTAGTTTCAGGATTAATGCTAATTTTAATAAAACTTAGCAAACCTTGGATAGAAGTCCTACATGAAGCTTCTGAACAATATTATCCATTTCTGAGAGTTTTGGTCCAATCAAAGGACTATTTGGTCCTGCCAGATGGCCAATATGATCTAATCCAAGATAGTGCAAAATTAATAGATCCCAATCATTTCTTTCTAGTACTTTATCCAAATGCCTTGTTACGTTTCCATCAACCTGTGAATATTTTTTTAAAAAATTTACTAGAAAGTATATCTATAATAATGTTTTTAATAATATCTTGTTTTTACTAGCACGAATGACTTAGCAAAGATTAAACAATAAGGTTTACAATTTCATTTCTGGTGTTCACGACATAAAATAACATTCACGGTGTGAAGGACAGATGATCAAAAAGGGCTCTTACATTTTAAAAATTGGAACACAAATCATGGGACAATTGCTTCATGAATGAAGTGAACAAATTAATTTACATTAAGAAATAACTTACATTTATGCAGCCACCTTCACATCCTCAAGCTTTAAAGAGCTTCAAAGCTAATAACAGAAATGTATTCTGGTCACCAGCATTAGAACTGCTTTTGTGCATTGTACTCTGCTTCCAAAATTCAATTCCATCATCTTCATTCACAGTGCAATTCTCAGTACTGGACTTTTGTGCCTGACTAGAATACATTTTCAATTCCAGAGACTAATCTGAACTGATAATCTTCTGACTCAGCTGAGAATGCAACACTGAACCATACTGACAAGATAAACATCAAAGTACATCAATTCAAACAAGGCAGGATATAAAAGATAAAATATTATTCCCACTTAAAAATTATACATTTGAATGATTTATAAATCATGCTTGTTGTAAAGTAAATGTTACTGTATTTCTTGGATACTTTACATGATTCACTTAGTTACTATTAGGATTAGTTACCAAAAAAAAAATCGGGCCAGACTAAAAGTGCTTTCAGAATTTGGACTGACACCAGACCAACCACAAAGTATATCAAAAATATACTAACCTCGGTATAATCAGATACAAAGAAAGAGGTAGTTCCATCATGTTCTATAAAATGATCAGGAAACATTCGGACCCAAGTGTCATCACCATAGAACACGATTCTTTTTCCAGCAGCTTTTGCCTGCCAGATTAGATTATCTTCCAGCAGAGCAGCAGAATTTAGGTTCATGATGATATCAATATATCCAGGTATTTTACCAGTCATCATTGCCTAAAGCAAATTCACAGTTCCAACAAGAAATAAAAGTACCATCTGCAGTTTACAAAATATGCAAAAAGTTCAGTAGTGTTCAAAGTCTTTTATTTCAGGCAATCAAAGTTGAAAAATACTATACTTGACAACTATAGCAACTCTAAAATTCCATTCAAGCAGACCCTCCCAAGAATGGTTCTGTTACTGTCTCCACTTAACATCAGGTCTTCCCACACTATTACCAGGCATAACAATACTATATGCTCCCATACCCTTTTTAAAGCACCAGTTTGAGGAAATGACACCCATTTATTAACAAAAGAATATGGCTTCTCTCTCTTCTTCACAAATATTTTCAATAATAAAGATGCTACTCCTCTGAGACAACACAAAGCAGAAATTCAAGCTACCAGAAGCCACAGTCCAATTTACTCCATCACATTGTTGGAATTTGTCAGCCTAATTGTTACTCTTATCACAGACCCACCCCAAAAAAAATTCCTGGTGTTCTGCTGATGGCAATAAATTGTTCTTTATCTCCATTAATTATAATTAGTTTTTCTTTTAAAAATCTTACCTTAATTCTGGGCATAGTGACTGTTGGTGGCCAGGCTTTAGCAATAAAACTGTGTGACGAACCTCGTTCAACCAAATGCCGTGTATATGGCATAAATTGCCTTCCTTTATGTCCAAAGACAAAATCTTCTCTCAAAGCATCCACCAGCATAATCACAACTCTTCCAAATAATGGAGACAGTGGCTGTGTCCAATTTGACGCAAGGCCTAAACCAAAAGAATTAACATATCCTTTACACACATACTTTAACCATGAGAATTTACTGGATCTCCCTGATGCAATTAATGTGGCTATTGGTTACTGTGGGATAGTATAACGTTTGGGTTATTTCATCTGCTCCTTAAAAGCCACTGCTTGGTTACTTGATCTGGCAGCTGAACAATTGACATGTGTCTGAGGTAACCAGGCTATGATAATCAATGCTAGAAATTTCACTAGATTCCAGCTGACTTCCCCTTCCAGAAGAAAGCTCAGATCTATCCAAGAGTAACTCATCTTAAGCCAGATCTTGCTGGCTGTAGCCATATTTTACGGCTGGTGTTCAACCACTCAACTGAATTAAGTTCTGGGCTTGCGTGCAAATACTGCAAGACCCAGACATGCAGATGGTCATAGAGCCAGGCATGGAGTTCAGTACTGGGACCCGGTCTTGAAGTCAAGAGAGTGCAGGATCAGTCACCATTGGTTTCCACAGAGATACCAGGCCTGCAGATTGGTATGGGAAATGAAGGTAAGATTTCCTTTCAGTTATTTTGCTTCAGTTTAATGTATTAATTATTTCCAAGTGCTTTTGTGTTTTTAATTAATTTTATTATGTTTTTAAAAGCTTTCTTCAATTATATTCTAAACATCTGAATATCAGAAACATTTAAAAACAGCTTTGACAGAAAGCCAGGCTCTATTCCCAGCCTTCCGTTCTCTCAAAGCCTATTTGGATGGGGTCAGTATTCAAGGAGCAAGGCTCTGCATTACACTACTAAACTATGACTTGAGGAACAAACAGCCAGATAAATTAGTTCCTCCACCTTGCCCAGGTATGTCTGGGAATTCTGAACAGCAATTCTGGATCATGGGCCCAGTCCAGTAAGGTTCAGTCCACACTGCTGTATTCTGTGGAAACTAATCTGGTCTGGTCACAGTTCACCCTTTATGAAATTCCTGATTTTAAATTTCCCCACTTCAACTTCAACAGACCATCTAAAGTCGCTATGACTTTACAGTTCCAGGTGTTTTTTCGTTAGTCTTCCAACCCCTGCATGCATTGGTTCATCCAAAACTGAGCACCCTTATCCTTTACTGTTCACTCAACATGAGCAGTGCTGCAGTTACTCATCTGAGCTATTTCAGCAGCACCTCTGAAATCCACAACATCCATCACCAAGGACGAGGGCAGGAAGCCCATGGGAACACCAACATCTGAAGATTCCCTTCCATGTTGCAGACCATCATATACCACTGGCGTTTCAACAACAATCGGCGTAAATCCTGAAATTCCATGTCCCACAGCACTAGGAGATTACCTCCAAACAAAAGTCTGCAGAGTTCAAGATGGTGCCTCATCACCAACTTCTGAAGGACAATAAGGGGTGAGCTTGATCCTGCAACCCCACCCCGCAAAAAAATGAATTAACTAAAAAATCCACTCGGAACTACAGAGTCTTAGTGTGCTACTCAGGAGTCCACTCAGTATCTGTGAAGACATTCTTCAACTCTACTGAAAATAATTGTTTTTTCCCCCAATATTATGTCATCAATAAATAAAGTTAACTGGATGCAAAATAACTGAGTTTTTAAAAAAATAATTACAAATTATTTGTACTGCTACCCAAACAAGAGAAAGAACTTGGATTGTCAAGCAAATTAACAAATATGAACAATACAATGCAAGGTAAGCTGATGATCCTCCAAATACAGGCCACCCCTCAGTAACGACCAGGCTCCGTTTCTATAGATGTCCATGAATCGATTCAGTACATAAGTTTGAAAGACACAAAAAATACTACTTGAAATGGTAACCATACCTCCAAAGTAAAGAATGGCATCAAAAACACATAAGACTAATTGAAAGAACTATGAAGTGGAGAGAGAAAATAAACAGTCCTGCTATTTATACGTGTACCTACATTAGACTTTTGAATTTAATATTATGGGAGCTCGTTTGTACATAGGGGGTGTCCATAAGTTGGGTGCTCGTAACCCAAGGGACAGCCTGTATACACAAAACTCCAGCCTATTAACATGGAGGCACAAAGAAATTCTTCAAATGCTGGAATCTGGAGCAATACACAAAGTGCTGGAGGAACTCAGGTCAGGCAGCATCTATGGAGGGGAAATAAACCATTGATGTTTCTGGCTGGGACCCCATCTGGATTGCAACACATGTCTTATGAGGATAGGTTGAATGAGCTAGGGCTTTTCTCTTTGAAGAGGAGGATGATGAGAGGTGACTTGATAGAGCTGTACAAGATTATGAGAAACAAAAAGTCAGAGACTTGTTCCCAGGGCGACAATAGCTAACACGAGGGGACACAATTTTAAGGTGATTGGAGGAAGATAAGTGGGAATGTCAGGGACAAGTTGTTTTTGTTTTACACAGAGAGTGGTGGATGTGTGGAATGCACTGCCAGCAGAGATTGTGGGGGCAGATACATTAACGACATTTAAAAGACTATTAGATCAACACATGAATGATAGAGAACTGGGGAGCTATGTGAGAGGGAAGGGTTAGATAGATCTTGGAGCAGGATAAAATGTTGGCACAACATCATGCTGAAGGGGCTGTACTATGCCGTAATGTTCTATGATCATCCTTTCCAGTCCTGATGGTCTCGGCCCAAAATGTCAATTGTTTATTTCCCTCCATGGATACGGCCTGACCTGCTGAGTTTCTCCAGCACTTATAGCCTATTGACATGAATGGGCTAATATGAAAGCAACAATTCCCATGGTCAGTGGACTCCTCCTGCCAGACATTGCAAAGGTTTGTGGGACTGTCCTGGGACAGTGGAACACAGGCGGCGGGTGCTTTGTTTATTACACCCACCACTTCCCAACCCCGCCAACGCCCCGCCTCAACGCCACCCACCCATGCGCC
>JARFYF010001823.1:0-11031 GCA_030265395.1 Rhina ancylostomus | reverse complement strand
GAGTGCTATAGTTGGCCTCAGTGTCTTAGACTAGGAAGAAAACATATCTAGTGGATCCATTCCCCTTTTCAATTGATATTTGGTAATTTCTACTGTGTATCTTCATGCATGGATAGATAGAGCATGCTGTCTGGACTCTTTCCACCCACCATTTAAATTGCTTGGCAAAGAATGGCTGTTTAGTCAAGGTACAGAAATATACAATTTATGTCCATTGAGCTAAATGTGAACTGTAAGTGAATGACTTCAGGAATAAGAGAAAATATTGGAGGGTTAATAAAAAGCCAAAACCAAATAATGCAATAGGAAATGGTCTGTTGATTTTATCTTATTGTAAGTTCCTTAATAACATCTAGTTAGTACAGCATTTGAGAAGAGTTAGAGTGCTGACTTTTTTTCTCCCTAAAGAGTTCCGCTGAATTAAACATTTATTCTCCATCTGGAAAACCATGTCCTGCACTGGCGACAAGCGCAAACTGACAAGAAGGGGGCTTTTGATGTGCATGATAAGAGGTTGTCTGCTAGTCCATTGTGCTACTGTCATTTACTGTACTCCTTTCCCCTGCATGGGGTAGTGTCCAGAGGAGTCAGAGGGTCCACTCTGAGCTACTCACTGTGGCACCAGCCACTTCAAACAGTATCTCATGAATAGGAACCATTTGACCTTTGACCACAACCAGCAGCTAAATTGGCATACAAAGAATTGCAGTAATTTGTATCGTTTCAATTAGTTGCTATGTGGCAAAATGGGGGAGGTCGTGACTTTTCAGGCTGATCACTGCCTTTGGCAAGCCGAACATCAATGTCCTATCAGTCTCGAAAAAATACTTTCACTTCATAAATGCAACTTCATAAACAAGGCTTTAATTGTAGAGGCACAACAGAGAGAATTATCTCCGCCAGATTTTACTGAACGGAAGATGACATAACTTTTGTCAGCAATGAACATTCTATAAAGTACTGGTTGATGGATTGCATTTAATAACGTTGTTTGAATGAGTCAAGTCACTCTGTCACCATGCAAAAGTGGTGAGAAAAGAGAAGTTTGTGTAAGCACACTGTTGTCCCTGTAGCACAGACAATTTTCCTTGTTCCCCCACCGACCCCCCCCAGTTTGTTCAGCGCACCAAAATTCTTCAATTCTAAAATCAATGTTACCATTGTTGGATACCCAGCACAAAAGAATCTCCTAGTCATAAATGGACTGGCCAAAATGTATAGATTTGATTATGAGAAATGCTAGCTTGTTTATCATCCCCGTGAAGAAAGAATGACTTGTTTCTGTGGTTGGACAATGGGTGTGTATAAATGCCTGTGAAACTTAGTGAACTCAAGAGAAATAATTCAGGCCTTCTATTCAAAAAATGTTTTTCATGTCTTCCTCCACATCTGCAAATATCTTCTCTTTCCCTTGATCCCAGCCAAGAACTGGCAAAAGGGAGAGGAGCTTGATGTTTTTCACTTGACTCCACAAAGTTAAGCACGTACTGAAGTTTTGCTATTTGGTTTTTCTTGTTTTTCAAATTAAAACAAAGGTTTCCCTCTTTCTTGTCACAATCTATTAGCAACTGCAAAATTTGGTATCACAGTTCTTTTTTCCTTCACCAGCATGTGTAGTAGACTCGACGGTGTGTGGAAACTAACACAGGCACTGTGCTGTGACCGTGTCACCTACAATCAACCCACACCACTGTGGAAATTAATCATGACAGTAAGCAATATTTTCAACATTATTGGAAGAGAAACCTAATATTTTGAGACATCAGGGATCTATGAGCTTGTGTCTATCAAGTGCATGTCTTGTCATTTGCACTGTGCTTGGTCTTTAACCCTTTAATGGAGATTTATTTCTCCAGGTAACACATCGTACAATTCTCAACAGCTTCACTGATGTGTAAGGATTGAACGTTCCAACTCGTGTGGTAGTCAAAGAACCTCAACTACCATAGAAATTAAAAATAAAAGCACTTCCAAGAGATGTTGAAAATGAGTTGACCTTTTCATGTAAATGGTATTGGTTAATTTATTAGGAAGCAATATATGTAATCAAATTCACTGATTTACACAGAATACATAAATAATCTACTTGAAGTGCTACTGGCTTAATGAAAAAATAGATTAAACATTTACAAACCATATTAGAAAAGGCTGTGCCATTTTTTAATTTTAATTAAAATTGCAAAACATACAGGTGAAATGATGGTAAGATTCAGTAAGTACGCCAAGTACTTTCCCCCACCCGCACAATGAAATCTTATAATTTTGATCCCATTTGGGCTTCCTGCTTGAGAAAACGAGCAATTAAAACTGTTAAATGCTGAATGAAAAGATAACTGCAGTATATTAAAAACTACTGTCAGGTACTATGAGAGCCTAGCTGTTTAGTGTGAGACTAATTACAGTTTACATAATCTAATTCTCTTATTACCAGTAACAAACCCATTTTCTAATCATTCCTTTACACAGCATGCATGGCTCTGTGTGCTGCCTATTGCTTGTCCCAGTGGAGAGCACCAAACCCTTAATGACAACAAGATTACAGATCATGAAATCTCTTTGAAATGCATCTGAGACTCAGCACAAAAACATCTGCAGCAGCAAGATGTAATGTTGCTTACCCATTAACTAATTTGTTTATAGATCTTCAAATACTTACCACATATCAAGATCAACAGCTCCATTAGTCTTGACATATTTAGATGCAGCACGGAGTTGAAACATTCATTAGTAATCATGGACCATTCGTGCTTGTAAAACTTTATGGTTTACTTGTAGATATAAAATGTCTTTGTTCTGCACTGAAAATTTTATCAAATGGATTATTTCAGACAAACAATTGTAAGCATTTATTCATCCCTCTGTAATTTTTCCTTCTGTCCCTTCGATGACTAAATCCTGTTGGAAGTAAGTCTGCTGAAAGATGTTAAATGCCCACACCTCTCTGACAGGATCATAACTACCCCTCTTAGTGCCTGATTGCTTTGTCACTTAATCTTCATTCCACTTTCTTTTATCTTTAATATTAGGCCTATTGTAGCAATGTAGTGGCCAGGTACAACAATTTGTCGTCAACAGTCACTGTTAACTTTCTGGGAAAATCAACTTCAACAAGGGTTTCTTCATCTATTGAAGCAGGTTAAAAACTGCATTTTATAAGTTCACTACTGCCTTTGCTGGCCTAAGTATGGATGCCAACACTCCACTGATGTCCTTGTGCTACAGAGAAAATGAAATTATCCAAGTTTTCATCTGCCTATCACTATCCCATTGTTGCCTAGTGGATGGGTCATGTGAATATGCATGTACACGCACAAATACCTGGTAAGGGCATGGTCAGCCTTCGAGCTAATGTCATACATAGTGAAGCAGTCTGCTGCACTCACTATACAGACTCAAATCTGAAAATGGTTATTTACACTTGGTCCTGATATCTGGATTCCAATATATGTGAGCACATTTTGAAATGCAGGGAAAAAAATAGAGCAGAAAATTATATGAAAAAGTTATGGTTACGACACCTCTCATTATACATCCTGTTCACATCAAGTATAAATTCAAAGCAGTTTGAAATCATCACTTTATACTTAGTGCAACCCATAGTCATAAAACCAAAGTAAAGTTACCTAGCCTGATTCATTAGCAACAGAATACACATGCAATAACATTATCCTATAAAATGTTACAGTAAAACTGACGAATGCTCTGCCACTGAACTTAGTTCCTGAGTTTAAAAAAAAGACAAATGAATATAGGAATAACTTTGATAATGCACTTTATTTTTTTGGATGAAGGATTATTTCCTCAGTGGTCCTCTTGAATTTCTGGGATATCTTTAGAGTGGGAGTTAATAGAATGACTAGTATTCCAGAGAAGTAGAGTAATAATGGAGAGAATGTCAGTTCTCATCCCACTAAAGCAGTCTGAGGATCTCAACCAGAAAATTCTGGAAATAAAATGCAGCATTTCAGGGAACTAAATATGTTCTTAAATGGCCTTACAAATCATTCAGGGCAAATCAGGGTAACTAATAAATACTACCCTCATCTTGATAATCAATTAATGAAATATTAAAATAACCAGAAGAAATGGGTGACCTCCCTGCTGCTTGCAACGATCTGTGTTGTCCCAATCCATAGTCCCAATGTACAAACATCACAGAAGTCCAACTGTTTTGATATTTACAAGACAGCCTGTTTCAGATAGTGTACAAAGATGACTTGTGTAGAGAATGGAAATGTGACACAAATGCAGAAAGAGCATTCTTCATAATTCAGATTGAGGAATAGTTCATTTCTTATTGATCATAAATTGAAAACTTGCTATTTCAATTTGTTTGAAATAAATACCTCCCTGTATTTACTTTCTGTATTTAATTGCATGGAGAGAATTTATTTCAAACAAATTGACATGATAGTACATAAATATAACTACCTAAAGTTTTGAATTTAGTATCACACCATTGTTGACTGTCCAGTATCACTATTCTAAGCCAAATATTTATCATTATGTTTATGAACCATCCAACCTCTTGATTAGATTACAGGTTGTAATCATTCTTCAGTATCCAGTATTGTACGTATAAACAATCCACACCCTTATATTAGATTTCAGTCATAACTTCACCAGTATCTAAGATGTATATTTCTATCTCTATAAACCTTGTGTCATTTTCATCACAATGGTGTGACATGTAACTGATGCAGTGATAGATTGTTGCATCATGTGTTTGGAACAAGATAAATCTATCAAAGGAAAAGAGGCTTTCCAACAAAAATGAATACAGTTCCCCTTAATACTGAATCAAAACAAAAAATTCTGGAATATGCATCCATAAAGAGAAATGAAAGGCCCATGACATTTCAGGTGTGTATCCTTCATCAGAAGTGAATGACTAAAAGAGAAAAAATGACAAATGGAAAGGAAGAACAGCAAGCTAGACTGTCAGAGGAAAAGGAAAAGGAAACAATAAAGCCAAGAAACAAAAAAAACAAGAAAGAAATGGAAGAAACCAAGGAAAGGGGAAAAAAGAATAAATTCATTTGAAAAGCATACTTTGCAACCTCAGACAACACAAAATGCTTTACAGTTTCGTGAACAGCAATCACTATTAGTATGTGCATAGTATGCTAGCCAATTTAAACATAGTAAGGTCTCATAAACAGCAAGAAATTGATGACCAGTTTATGTGTTTTTGATAGTATTAGTTTGAAAGGGAAACTTTGGTCAATGCATGAATAGGATCTTGCTACTTATCTTTGAATAGGACGACAAAGTACTAAATAATGTATATAGTTGATGACAACTGTGATGCCTCATGTAGTTAATTATCCTGTTGTTGCACTCTGTTCAGGATGCTTTCTATTTGAGACTTCAGTTAGCGTTTTGTGCAAGAAGTACACTTCTGGAACATCAATGCTTCCTTTGTCCTGCATTGAACAAAGCATTTCAGTAAGATTAGAAAAACAAAGATATTAAAGTTGAATGACTTTATATTTCATAAGTTCAGTAATTTTTGTTGTGTAAAATCTGTTGAAATTATAAAATATCACTTATCATAAAAGTTCCAAAAATTAACCCCTTTAAGTACAAGATTTTTTATACATCTATAACACTTTTTCTGAAATTTTAATTTAAATTTATGGTGAATCCAATTAAATGCTGGAAAATTACAAAAGACAATTATTATCCATGTTGGTGCTTTATGTAAAAACCAGATGAATTGAGGTTCCTTCACCTGCTTGTGATGAGGGCCTGGAGCAGCTGCAAAAGTCAGTATGCACTGGAACACTACTTTCAACAAGGAACTGTTCCAGAGCACAAAGTTCCCTCAGGTACTTTTCCTATTTTTGCTGAGAGGTTGCTAATTGACCTCTAAGTGGTGCCTGCAGAGGGCTCCCTGCACAACTGCTCAATTGGCATTGAGAACACTGACCACTGACAAATCTATAATTACATGCCCTGTACCTCTTCTGGTGCACCTTGAAATCACACCAGGCCAAGACATTTTGCAAACTCCTCCCCATATGGTGTCTAATCTGGGGCCCAGGAAGAAAGTTAGAGCAAAAAATTTTGCCCAACTCTTTCATGGCTAACAGCCCAAGTGACCATTCATCACATAAAAGTTTAAACAGAGAGCATCAGCAAAATAATTAACTATATGAGACATCACAGCACACATGCACACATTCCAGGAAGAAATCATTTAATAGTGGTAATGATAAACAGTTTATATTGTAAAGCAAAAAATAAACTGCTGGAAGAACTCAGCGGGTCGAGGAGCATCTGTGGAGGCAAAGGGATGGAAAGGATGGTTGATGTTTCAGGTCGAGACTCTGCAACCAGATGTGGGGGGTCAGGGGTTGGGGGAGGGATAATGGGCAAATTGGTGCCTACAAATATATCTGTTTGAAGACTTAAACAAAAGGGATAAGCTAGAAAATCTATCCCTCAATAATTTGCATCATCTTAAATTTAAACCTCAGAATTCAGTTTTTACTCACATTAATTTGAAATTTCATTTCTGTATCCTAACTACAAGGAATGGTTTAGAGGGATATGGGCCAAACGCAGACAAATGGGATTAGCATCTTGGTTGGCCTGGATGAGTTGGGCCAAAGGGCCTGATTTCCTGCTATATATCTCAATGAATCATACTGGCCACTTTTGTTTGATTATTGTAAAAGATATTGTAACTTTACTTTGGTTATTGTCACCCTACAATTTAGTGAGTAATTACTACATGGCCATTAAGAGGATCTTGAGTTACACCCTACTTTCCATTGGGTTAGTTGCCATCAGGTGAGATAATGGGAAAGTGCAATTATGATACTTAGTTTCCTTAAGCTAAAGAAGGGTTAAGATATAAATAAAGAGAGACACAGTGACTGTAGATGGTGGAATCTGAAGCAAAAAAATAAACCGCTGAAAGAACTCAGCATGTTGAATGGCATCAGTGGAGGCAAAGGGATGGTCAACATTTCAGGTTGAGACCTTCCATCAGGACTGACAGTGGAGAAAGATGACAGCTAGTATATCAATACATAGAAGTTAGAGGGAGGGGTGAGACAAAAGCTGGTAGGTAATAGATGGAACCAGCTGGTGGGGAGGAGGGGTGGCGTTGGTGGACAGTTGGAGCCAGACTGGGGAGGGGAGAAGGAGAAGAAGTGTTGAGACAGAGGCTGGTAGGTGGAAACAAGAAAAAAATAGGCAGGTGGAGCAGGCAAAGGACAGAAGGGTAAAGGTAGAGATAGAGGCTGGTAGGTGATAGGTGGACGCAGATATGGGAGGGATGATGGGCAGATGGAGCCTAGTGGGGGAGGGATAGGAAAGATGGACCAAGGGAGAAGAAACCCAGGGAGATAGGGATGTGGGTGATGGGGAGGTGGTACCTGGTGGAGGAGGGTGATGAGTCTAGGTGAGGTGGGGAAGTGGGGGGGGTGCAATGTGAGGGATGGAAAAGGTGGACAAAGGAAGAGAGAACCTGGCTGGACTGGTGGGAGTAGTAAGGAGACACAAGGGGAGTGGGTTGCTGGAAAAGTCAACATTCGTGCCATAGGCTACCTGAACAGAATATGAGGTGCCATTTTTCTAGTTTGCCTTTGGCCTCACCTATGGCAGTGGAGAAGGCAAAGGACAGACAGATCAGTGTGGAAATGGGAAATGAAGTTGAAATGAAATGCAACCGGAAGGACAAACCTTCCCTTCCATTCCCACACTGAACTGTCTGTCCTTGGCCTTCTACACCTCTTCGGTAGCCAAGAGGCCAATGACATGAACACTGAATTTTTCAGTTTCAGGTAACCATTCCCCCTGTGCCCCCTTTCCACTCCCACCAGTCCACCCAGATTCCCTCTCCCTTTGTTCACTTTTTCTATCCTTTGTCATCCCCTCACTCCCGCAACTTCTTACCTAGACTCCTAGGCTCAGCACCCTTCTCCACCAGGTTCCATCTGCCCATCACCCACATCCCTATCTACCTGGATTTCTTCTCCCTTGGTTCGCCTTTCCTATCCCTCCCACACCTGGGTCCATATGCCTATCATCTGTCCCTTATCTGCTTCCACCTTATTACCTACTAGCCTCTGTGTCAACACTCCCTCTCTGCACACCCCCACCATGAATCTGGCTTCAACCCCTCTCCCCCATCTCTGTCTCACCCCTCCCTCTCAGTTCTATGTTACCTTCCCTCCACACTCTTAGTCCTCCTGATGCAGGGTCTTGACACAAAATGAACAACCATTCGTTTACTTCTACAGATGCTGCTCGACTCACTGAGTTCTTCTAGCATCTGCAGTCACTTGTGTCTCAGTTTTTTATCCAGGTGTTTCCTTATCTTAAGAAATTAAGTATCATAATAGCACTTTCCCATTGCTTCACCTGATGGCAACTCAGCCAATGGAAAGAAGTGGTGTAGCTCAAAATCCTCTTCATGGCCATGTAGTAATGACCTACTAAATTGTAAGGCAACTACAAAATGATCAAACAAAAGATCCACACAACTCACCCATGCCAACCAAGGTGTCTAACTAAATAATCACATTTGCATGCATTTGGCCCATATTCCTCTAAACCATTTCTTGTGGTTAGGATACAGAAATGAAACTTCAATCTACTGTGAGAAAAAATGCTGAATTCCAAGATTTGAAGTTAAAATGGTGCAGATTATTAAGGGATAAATTTTCTAGCTTATCCCTCTTCTTTATATCTTTCATACAGATATAGTCATGTCTGTGTGGCTAAGCACAGCTCAAATGCCATCTATACATTCGCCAACGACATTACCGTTGTTGGTAGAATCTCAGATGGCAATGAGGAGGAGTACAGGAGTGAGATAGATCAGCTGGTTGAGTGGTGTCACAACAACAACCTCTCACTCAACATCAGCAAGACCAAGGAATCGATTGTGGACTTCAAGAAGAGGAAGTTGGGAGAACACACACCAGTCTTCATTGAGGGGTCAATGGTGGAAAGAGTAAGCAGCTTCAAGTTCCTGGGCACCAACATCTCAGAGGATCTATCTTGAGCCCAACACATTGATGCAATCATGTAGAAGGCATGCCAGTGGCTCTACTTTGTTGGGAGTTTGAGAGGATTTGGTATGTCACTAAAGGCACTTGCAAATTTCTATAGATGTATGGTGGAGAACATTCTGACTGGTTGCATCACCACCTGGTATGGAGGCTCCAGTATGCAAGATCGAAAGAGGCTGTGGAGGGTTGTAGACTCAGACAGCTCCATCACTAGCACAATCCTCCTCACCATCGAGGACACCTTCAAGAGGTGGTGCCTCAAGAGGCGGCATCCATCATTAAGGACCCTCACCACCCGGGATATGTCCTCTTCGCATTACTACCATCGGGGAGGAGGTGCAGGAGCCCGAAGACCCATACACAACGTTTTAGGAACAGCTTCTTCTCTGCCAATCAGATTTCTGAACCGTCCATGAAAATTATCTCATTATTCCTCTTTTGCATGATTTATTTATTTTCGTAATTTGTAGTAATTTTTATGTCTTTATTTTTGCACTGTACTGCTGCCACAAAATAACAACTTTCACAACATCTGTTAGTGGTAAGATATCTTGATGAGTCGCATGTACATCGAAACACACAGTGAACTGCATCTTTGCGTAGAGTGTTCTGGGAGCAACCCGCAAGTGTTGCCACACTTTGGGCGCCAACATAACATGCCTATAACTGCTTAACCCATACGTCTTTGGAATGTGGGAGGAAATCAGAGCACCCAGAGGAAACCCACGCAGACACGGGTAGAATGTACAAACTCCTTACAGACAGCAGCTGGAATTGAATAAACCTGATTCTGATTCTGACTGCAATCTATACATAGATTGGTCAAACCAAATTTGTGGAGGAGGAATCCCTGGAGTGTGTGCATGATGTTTTTTATACATGGAAGAACCAACCAGAGAATTGGCTATCTAATACTGGGCATTGTGCAATAAGAAAGAAATAATTAACAAATTAATAAATTGGTTTATTATCATCACATATACTGAGGTGCAGTGGAAAAACTTTGTTTTCTTATGCCACCCTATTGTGTTTGATTCATTGGAGAATGAAATAGCAAAAATGAAAAGTCGGATTCTGAATCTGAACAAAGTAGACTATGAAGATATGAACCATGAATTGGCTGTGATAGATGGGGCAATTTTACCAAATCAGTTAGCGATGGATGGTCAATGGATAATAATTAGAGAATGTATATGTAACATATAACAATTACAGGTGGTTCTACAATAGCACATGCTTTCTATAACATAAATTAGTTATAGAGCAATTGATGGACTTGGGAACACTATTTGCATTTTGCAGGCCACATTGATCACAGCAAGATCCTGACTGGGAAAACTTGTTTAAATCTGTGCTTTGAAGGCAACTACAGTCTGATCTGCTGTAATACAACTTTCTGTAATGCAAGGTTTCTGAGGAACGTAACTATCGTGTTATAGCAGAATGACCTGTATTTATTCCTGCTCGGCAAAAGATTAAGTCAGGAAAGATTGCTCGACCATGGCTTACAAAGAAACTTAGGGAAGGTATTTGATCCAAAAAGGAGAATTGCCAGAAAAAGTAGTAAGCCTCAGAAATGGGAGCAATTTAGGATTCAGCTGAGGATGGCAAAGAGATTAATTAAGAAGGGGAAGATGGAAAATGAGATCAAATTCCTCAAAAATTGATGATAAATTCTTTTATAAATAAATGAAGAGAATAAGGCTGGTGGAGATGTATAGGTCCCCGACAGACAGAAATAGGGGTAATTGTAATTAAAATTGGAATTACAGACCAGTCAGTCTTACTTCAGTGGTGGGCAAATTACTGGAGAAGATTCTTAGAGACAGGATTTATGGGTATTTGGAGAGGTATAGGCTGATTATGGACAGTCAGCATGGCTTTGAGGGGCATTCTCAAACCTGAATGAATTCTTTCAGGATGCGACAAAGGACATTGATGAAGGTAGAGGAGTGGATATGGTGTACATGGACTTTAGTAAGGCATTTGATAAGGTTCCTCA
>JARFYF010001800.1:0-11048 GCA_030265395.1 Rhina ancylostomus | reverse complement strand
TGAATCAAGACTTGGAAACGGCACGACGTTGCATAACAGCAAATGACCCTTCAACATGGAACACCCACCTCGCTTGGGTTGAGTATGCCCACAACTCTCTGGCCTGCACTGCTCCTGGAAATTCACCCTTCGAATGCTCACTCTGGTACAAACTCCCTCTCTTCTCCATCCACGGAGAAGATATTGTTGTGCCCTCAGTTCAAGACCATCCCCACCGTTGTCACAAGGTCTGGGAGAACACACGTGCGGGCCTGTTCCGTACCGCTTTCCGCAACCGGAAATTTGCTGATCGTCGGCGTGTTCCCGCACCTGTGTACTCGCCTGGGCAAAAGGTTTTGCTCTCGGATAGGGACATTCCCCTCAAAGAGGAGCCCAAGGATTTAGCTCCTCGCTTCTTGGGACCTTTTGAAATTGAGCGGATTATTAATCCCACAACAGTCCGGCTCACATTGCCTAAGACCCGAAGGATACATCCCACTTTCCACATGTCTCAGGTGAAGCCAGTGGCCAGCATTCCATTGTGCCCTCCAGACAGGCCCCCTCGCCCCACCCCCCACCATTTTCATGACTACCCGGCTTACACTGTCCGGCGCCTACTGGATGTACGCAGCCGGTGTAGGGGCCTGCAGCACCTAGTTGATTGGGAGGGATACGGTCCTGAGGAATGCTCCTGGGTTCCCCGCTCGTACATTCTGGACCCCTCCCTAATTCGGGACTTCCATCTGAACCATCCAGACAAGCCTGGTGGGTCGCCAAGAGGCTCCCGTTGAGGGGGATACTGTCATGGTTCTGAGTTCTGACCCTCAATTTGGCTCCTTTAATGCCTTATTGTCCAGCACATGCATTCCATGCTGGACTGATTGTACAATAACATTCACCTGAGCCCCAATAGGGGCCTGTGTTTCTCTAGCATTAGTTGCCATAGTATTGGTCCACCTTGGGTTATACTTTGGCTCCTAGTTGCTTAGAGCGGTTTACTCTAGAGCAGTCCTGTGTTCTCTATTCCTTTGTGAAGGATTCCTCTTCTGATCTCTGAGGCAAGATTCCTTCCAGTTACGTCCTGTGTTTGTCCTGAGGAAGTATCCTGACTCCAGTCTTGTATCGACGTGCCGCATTTGGGTTCTCTGTGAGTTTGCTCTTTGATCAACATTGCGACAGTCTATTTCTGCCTCTGCCTCACGAATGATTCGGAGTTCATCCAGCTGCAGCTCCAGTTGCCTAACTCGGTTTGTCAGGAGCAGCAGCTGGATGCCCCCTTTACAGCTGTGGTCATTAGGGACAAGTGTGCTGCCCCTGACTTCCCACATGCTGCACACGGAGCACACGACTGCCCTCACAGCCGCCATCACTGCCCATTCCTAAATTAATTAAAGTCATGGAACTTACCGGATTGATCTCTCCGGGGGCAAGCTCGTCCTCACCCTCAGCTCGCCGAAGCCTCTTGAACCAAAGCCTCAGAGCTCCACTCCTACCCTGAGCCACTGACACCCTGGCCGCTCCTCACTGCCCGCTCCTCCTCAGATACACCTCCTTATACTTGCCCCTGCCGATTACCACGTGCTCAGTCCCTCTAATCGACCACTCAACACTCTGTTTAACGCTTCAGTTGCCCTCCACTTATTAAGCTTTTAAAATACCCTCACCAGACCTGAAGGGGACCCGCTGTTCCAACGGCTCCCGGGCTCCTTCTGTGATAGAAAAGCCCGCGAAACACACAAGCATTTAAAATACACTCGTTAAGAAAGTTTATGAGATGTTAGCTTTCATAAGACGCGGAATCGAGTTTAAGAGCCGCCAGATAATTATACAGATCGACAAAACTCTGGTCGGACCGCACTTGGAGTACTGTGTTCAGTTCTGGTCCCCTCATTATAGGAAGGATGTGGAAGCGTTGGGAATAGTACAGAGGAAATTTACAGGATGCTGCCTGGATTGGAGACTATATGTTATGAGGAGAGACTAAGGGAGCTAGGGCTTTACTCACTGGCGAGAAGGAGGATGAGGGGAGACATGATAAAGCTATACAAAATATTAAGAGGAATTGATAGAGTTGACAGCATGCGCCTCTTTCCCAGGTCACCAGTTCTCAATACAAGAGGACATGACTTTAAGCTAATGGGTAGGAAGTTCAAGGGAGATATCAGAGGGAAGTTTCACTCCCAGTGTGTGGTCTTTCCATGGAATGCGCTGTCTGTGGTGGTGGTGGAGACATATACGTTGGTCAAGTTCAAGAGATTGTTGGATAAGCAGATGGGGAATTTAAAATAGGGAGATATGTGGGAGGAAGGGGTTAGTTAGTCTTCGGTTTAAAGGTCGGCTCGACATTGTGGGCCGAAGGGCCTGTATTGTGCTGTATTGTTCTGTGGCTCTATGCTTCTATTCATGCTGAATCCAACACCACCCGCTCTCTCTCGGCATCCCTCATTACATGTTGCCATTGTAATTTCTGTCTTCCACTCCACTGGGCGGCATTAGCGTCCGTGTAATCTCCGTGTACGTCTCAACCTTCCTCAGGCAAAGTGACTGCTTCCATGTCTCTGGATATAATAGGGTTAACTGAATTTGTTTGTGAATTCGTGAAGTTAACATCAGTCTCTGCAGGGCCTCATCCTGCCCTCTGTGTGTTTTCAGCTCTATTAACAAAGGTTCCTCGCCATGATTTCACATTGCAGGCAAAGAAGCCGCTTTGGTTCTGTCAGAAGTTGGCAGCTGCATACGAGGGCGAATAGAGCCCAGTATCTGGAGACGTGTAGATATGGAAGTTACATCAATGAGTCAGAATCAGGAGGCAATGGAGTTAACTGCAACAGTAACGGAATCGAAACTGGAAATAGCAGAGAGGGAAGCTGCAGGAATGGAAAGGAATGTCTTCTGGGCGGCTCACTGGATTTTTGGAAATTATGCTGGGGCTACGTTAGAATATCGCATCTGGTGTGCCCTGTTGACAATTCAACCGATTTACTACCCCATTCTCGGCATTGTTGCCATACCAGGTAAGCTTCGATTTTATCTATGGCATTGACTGCAGTTTTATTCCTCCTTCCTTCTCTCCAATGCTGTTCCTCCTGTTATACTCACTTGAACTTCAAGTTCACGTTTATTGCCATGGCATGCACACCCAGGGTGTAAATGCCATGAATATTTGATTTGGCAGCAACAGCGCATTACATTACAAACATGACAAGGAGAAATTACAGTCACCTAAATTAACATTAACTATACATCTTACACGAGAAAATAAACAAAAAAAATATACACAACAACATTTGGGCAAGTTGAGCAAAATACATTCCGAGGTCGAATTGGGGGTTTTCAGTTCGGTTCAAGAACCTGATGGCAGCGTGGAAGAAGCTGTTGTTGAACCTTCAGGTATGGGTCTTCAGGCTGCTGTACCTCCTGCCTAATGTGAACAACGAGAGGATGGCATGTCCTGGATGGTGGGTTTCCGAAGTAATGGGGGTCGCCTTCCTGAGACATCACATCATTTTTATGTCCTGTCACGGAATCAAACTGGGAAAAAATGAGTATCTCATGGAAATAAAAATCCTGGTGTTAGTATGCCCGATATCGCCGTCTGTTTATCCCGTGACTTAAATGCCAAGAAATCAAAATCTGCAATATGGAGTTCTGCAATTAAATTGAACATGCTGGATATGCTCAACTCTTCTGGACACCGTTGTGAGTATCGGCACATAGTTGTTGCTGCAGTTTAAATCTCCTACATGAAATCTGGGTTCTGATAGGCGTGTGACCGGCATAAAATAACAGTGTTAGGGGACGGGAAGGAGAGATGTCATGGAAGTATTTTTTTAAACAAAGCGAACGGCAAGATCGATAAATTGACGAAAGTGAAGATGAGGGAAGAGTCGATACAGATGACGATGAGATGTCAGCAGCAAAAGATAGTGTGAGAGGAGCTGTAAATTGGGACAGCAGAACAACTCGTGAAATTGTTCAGTGGGGAAAACTATTGTGGATCAGGCAGCATCTGCGAGGGCAGAGGGTTTGCCGGCGTTTCCCGTTGAAACCCACATTAGGACCAATGGTGGAGAGGGGTGATAGTCAATACAAAGAGGAGAGGGGGCGTTGTGACAAAGGAACTGTGGGTTATTCACATGGGTTATCCACGATCGTTCTGTAATACTGGGCGCGGCACAGATGAGGGAAAAAAGAAACACGTGATCCCCAGAACCATTGCTCGAACAGATGGTGAGTTTCATTGGAATGCTGCAGGAAGCGCAGGATACAGATCAGAATGGGGATGAAAGTTAATGCAGCCTTGACATTGATGGAAAATGCACTTCGGATTTGCTTGTGGACGGAAAGGTGTTGGAATAAGCAGTCACTGAAAGTGCAGCGAACATATACGATTATTATCTGAAAGAGTTCCTCATTTTGAACAACATTCTCAACTGGCTGTAAGTGATAGAAGATCTGCGTGTCTCACCCCACCCGAACCACCTTGCACCCAATTTAAATTTGCACCATCTTGCCCCTGAGCTTGGTCCGTACCAGGATAATTCTTTTCAGAACTTGCACGGAACTGCAACATTGTGCCACTGATCTTTTCGTCAAGGAAATTGTGTATCCTTGGAGACACGGGAGATTCCAGGTTCTGGAATCTGAAGCAACAAACGATCTTCTGGAGGAACCCAGCGTGTCGAGCAGCATCAATCGGGGAGGGAATTTCAGAGGTTTTCAGTCAAATTCCATCATCAAGACAAAGGGTGGAGAGGGAAGGCAGCCAATATATAGAGCGCACGGGAACGGGAGGGCACGGAGCAGTAGGTATTCAGAAGAGTTATTCACAGCTATTTGTCATGTTGGGCTCGGAATAGATCAGGGAAATAAGGAAGCGTGTGAACCCGATAATGTGTACCTCACATCGACAAAGAGAGTGGACAAATCGCAGCGACATCCAGGTGCTGGATGTGTTCAGAGAATAAATGTTATGTTCAGAATTACAGTCGTGAAAATACTGTTGGTCATCCGTGTACAACGAGAACAAATTAACTGATCCCAGAATCGGAGGTTTGATTGGTACGGTGACAGACCTACCAGTCCCGTGTTCGTTGTGAGGTAACAATTTGATTGATCGCACGTACCAGCATTTGCGCTGGGTCATTTTATGTACAGGCTATTCAAGAGGATGGCTGGGTAATTTTAACGTTATACGAGTCTCTAACTCCGCCAACCCCTTTGTTATTGCATTCTAGATTCCAACCACCCGTTGGGAAACATGTTCCGCCGCTCCCTTCTAAATCTCCTATCCCTTACTTTAAAGTTATTTCCTGTTCTGAGGAACATTATCTGAATATTTGCCACATATCTATGCTCACATCTATCAGGTTGCCCTGTAGCTTCCTGAGCTCTGAGAAATTCAGACCCATCATATCCAGAGTCATTCGGAAGCAAAGCGTTCATCACCGTCAAGTCTCGGTAAATCGCCTCTCTGCGCTCTACGGTGCAATCACGTCTTCCGAACAGCGGGGATGGTGGACGTTTACACCAAGGGTATCTGTATCGCAATATTTCCCACTGTACCACCATTCATCGTTTGTGCATCAGCTTCATTTGTGTTCCTAAATTGCATCACCTCACAGTACGTGAAAATCCTTCTTCCGTATCATTGACTATATTAACAATTAATTGCTATTATCGCACAGCCTTCAACTTGAGTTCAAAGATCAGGAGAAGATATTTATAACGATGGTTACCACTCTGGTTATCAAAATCTAACGTTCTGTTACATCCTGTACGTCCTGTACTGCAGTACGTCCTGTACTGCAGAGGGGAGAGATGTTTGAGACAGAAGAGAAAGAGAAAACGGCTCCTAACCGACTTCTCGGTATGACATTAGTGACAGGGTAAATGCGGATTTTATGATATGAGAATAATTTAACAGGAAACCATTTCAAGGTTAATACTATATCGACTCAGTCTGTATTAACAGAAGGAAAATTATCTTCGTCTGATGTGTAGGATTTCCTTAAGGATGTGAATAGTCATATGGATCTGCCTTATTCCGAAAGGTTTCGACACGGGGAGGTAGATGGCCAAGAACAGAAAAGGCGGAGCTATTCCCGGGGGACGGGCTGTGAGAACTGGAATACAACCGAACCCAACTCTGCATTTACCAATCAGCTGAGGGAGACAAATGCAACAATTTAAAACTTGATGCTGATACAAAACAAGGTGGAATTATGGGGAGGGAGGAGGATATATGGAACGGCCGAGGGTAAGCAGACAATTTCAGTGACGGACAGGAACCTGACAGTTGCAAAAATACAGCGGTAAATTGAGGATTTATACCCAATGGTAAAAAAAACAAACACACAGGGCATTTGTTAAAAGGTGACATAATGGGTTGGAGACCTTCGAGTCCAGGTACAAACTTCGCTGAATCCTGACATGCGGGTGCAGAAAATAAATATCAGAAATAATGTCGTTGCAGGACATCCGAATTATATGAAAATAGCGGTTGCGGAGAACGTCCAATAGGTCAGTCAGCGTGTGTCCAATAAGAATCACTGTTACTATTTCACGTGAAAGACCCTCCGTCACTGTCTACTTCTTTCCAGTTGATGCAGCAAGGGATCAGAATGGCAAATAGTTTGATAGGCTTTTGTTTGAGAGGATTTCGTTACGTCAATGAGGAAATGTTCTGACAGTTATATGGGTGCTGGGTGAGTTCAAACCGTGAATGATTGTGCAGCAAAAAACGCTACAGTTGACACAGGGACACCCCCGCGAAGGATCACAGGACATATTCCTGCGATGGCAGTTTTACTAAATGAAGAGATATTGAGTGGACTGTGACATCATTCTCCAGAAACTTGCATGTGTGAGGAGAGCTCTCGCTGAAACTTCTGAAGCATTCACAGGGCTAGAATTACGGATGCAGGGCTGATATTCCATTGAGCGTGGAATCTGCAACCAAGAGCCAAGGACCAGAAAGGGTGAGGCGTTTGCTGGTCTGAGATGAAGAGTAATTTATTTACGCAGAGCTCAGTGACGCCCAACAGTGGAGTCATCGAGTTCACTCAAATCCATTCTCGAATTCTTTTCGCTGTGAAAGAAGTGATATGGAGATCGGGCATAAAAATGGTTCCGTGATAGAAGGTAGACGCTGAACTGAATGAATGGCAGAACGAGACAGAAGGAATAACTCCCCCGCTCTTTCTCACAATTACTCCGTCCGTTTGTTGGCTCAATGACACGGGCATATGGCCGGCCGGTTTCTGGGGTCACCTGGTGATGAGCCATCTAGAAAAATAGGTTGCTAACCATACAACCGCAGTGGGTAAAGATCGGTGGAATCATCTTGTGCGCACTCTCGCGTGGATGTTTTTCGTCTCAGAGTGCAGCTGGAAAAGGAATCTGGGTTGATTCAACTAAACTAACACAGAGCAAAAAGGTGATGACATTTGGTGTCAATGCCTCCTCTATAAAACAAATTAATCGGGTGAGAATTATTTGTGGCAAACTGCATCACTTCGTCGAAAAAACGCTGGGTCATCCGGCAAGGAACAACAGCAGGAATCTGGGATGAATCCCTCCCACTGACCGGAAGTCACGATATAATGCTCAGGTACAGCAATCTAAGACAGCTGACCCCCACTAACCACGGGTCACTGGTGAATGATCCGGAGAAGGAATCGAAGCCGACTGCGCCCCACACTAAGCCGGGCCAATGGGAAATGAGCAGGAGAAGCACATGTGGCTGACTTCACTCACACTAAACGAGAACCAACGCCTCAACTTTAGGAACAAGTAATTTTGATGATTCCCTTGTGCCGACATCAGCAGTTTGCGGTTTCCACTCCAGCACTGAAACTGATCTCCTACGGCCTTTACCAGTGGCTGCAATTCTCAATGTTTGATGGACAACGTAAACATCATCAAATCGTCGGGAAATTTTAACTTGAATGGCAATTTTTTGATGTTCATGTTGCCTTCTCCCAAATGTTGAGCGAGTTTCCTTGAATTATTTCATTTCATTGTGCAGTTTGACAGCGTATAACTATCGGATTATCCAGCCTCATGTGTAATGATCCTGTTTATTTCCATTTCTCAGTGAATGTAATGACGATCCGCATCCTGTCCCGGGGAAAGTGCGGTCTCTCCAAAGGAGTTACTCGCTACCTCTTGGCCATGGCAGCGGCAGATCTGCTGGGTGTTTTCTTCGACCTGATACTGAGGCAGATTCCGATTGCGTATCCGTTGAAGTTTCGTTTCCTGTATTTCGTCCACGTGTGTAATATTCACGCCGTTCTGCTTTACGCAGCCACCGACTGTTCTGTCTGGTTCACCGTCACATTCACCTTTGATCGGTTTGTAGCTATTTGTTGCCAGAAGCTGAAAGCTAAATATTGCACTGAGAGAACGGCGGCCGTTGTTCTGGGGATCGTGACTGTGCTGAGCTGTTTGAAGAACATTATGTGGTATTTTATGTTCAGCGGTGAATATAACCTGGTTAATAACCCATATTTTTGCTTGCCAAGGGTTATCACGCTTCTTTCACCCGGCTGGGCAGCGATTGAGTTCCTCCATCACTGCCTAACACCCGTTGTCCCACTCATCCTGGTTCTGTTGCTAAACGTGTTGACCATCAGGTACGTGCTAATGGCCAGCATAGCGCGCAAGAGACTCCTAGGGCCCAGAAGGGGGGAGAGTCCCAGAGACCCGGAGATGGAGAGCCGTCGGAAATCGCTCATTTTATTGCTGGTCATCTCGGGGAATTTCATCCTGTTATGGGCGACATTTACAGTGTACTATGTGTGGTACCGAATTTATTATCTGGCTATTGTGTACGTAGCTCCATCCGGCGTTGTGCGAGAACTGGGTTTCATGTTGCAGCTTCTGAGTTGCTGCACAAACACCGGTCTTTACACCGTGACCCAGACGAAATTCAGGGAGCAACTCAAGGAGATGGTGAAATCTCCGCTCTCCCATATTAGAAAGTGCACTCAATGCTGAGACGACTGATAACAGATCACCGCCTGAATTTTCACCTTCTTTCCCCTACTGCCCGGAGCGCTTGCTTATGAAGGCCCCAACTGTTCAACGATTCCCCTCGTTTCGTTGCTGAAAGAGGACTGCAAATTGCCGATCCTCTGGTTGATATTTCAAAACATATATCATCAGAAAACATTCTTCGGACTTAGCTTCACAAGTTTGCACCAAATTGCAATATAACTGACACGTATATCAATCTCAAAGGCATTTAAAATTAAGCAACTTAAACAATATAAAATAAACACAAACTTTAAGGTACTATCAACGAGCGCGGAAATTTAGATTTAATGACGCTCAAACAATTTGGACATTTTGCAATCCACAATACGGTATCAGAATGGCCTAACAAAAAAGAACTGAAAATGATTCGGCACCTGCGAAAAATGAAATAGGTCGAAGTATTTCCAGCATTTAAAAAATATTTTATCTTTAAACAGCTGAGTATGATTCCAGAATAAAGCTTCTCAATAAGTACGATTCCACAATGAAGCTCCTCAACATTTGATGCCACTCCAATGTAATAAAAGCCTTTGAACGACCCCGTACCTCGGCACATCTACACACAGCCAAAATAGCTGAAGACGCCTGACCAGATGATAATGCAGCATATCACACGTTTACAGGATCACAAATTGATATGGCATCCGGGACCAACAGGCTACCTGAAAACAATGAAACATTGCAGATCCCACCAAGAAACCACAACAAACGATGAATTACTGAGCCAAAAACACGCCACATCATGCAACAGGTGGGAGCTGAATATCTTCAACCACACTTAAATAATGTATCAGCAAGAAACGTAATATTAAAAAAATGAAGGATTGAGCATTGGTGCACATCACAGAAAAGAAGAGTATGACTTAAATTCTGAGATATTCGATGGTCCTGATGTTCAAGGAGATCTCGGTGTGCTTTTGCACGTTACTGGTAGTCAACCTACAGTTTAAGCAAGCCAATAGTTGATAAAATGATATATTGGATTTGCAAGGACGTTTGTCGCCATTTCTTGTCGCACGCTTACCCCAGAGTGAAATTCAGTACATCACGTAAATGCTCAGCCAGCATTTCAGGTAGTAGAGCAGCGAAGACACAAGATATTCCGCAATGAAACCAACACGACATAATCACAGGTCAACCCCACATGGTCAAGCACACGCACTGCAGGATTAAAATGCACCCTCAAACGAGTTAAGACTACAGAGCACACAACCAACAGGAGTTTAAAGAGCTTCGACCCACAAATCAGCCAAAGCATAGAACACAAGATCGGAGAGACAATTCTCCATAAAATGAGACCCAGCAGGCGGGCAGCCAAATAAGATGCAGCGCCCGATTCTCACAAGTTATTATTTCCGAGCCAAAGGGCGAACGAAATGTACCTTCCCCCTAAACTCAAATAGACAAACGTCTCAGGAACACAAAGCACCACAAAGTAATACAGAGACAAAGGTCGACTGTAATACTCACAGACCAATAAAATTCAATATCCAATGGCATGTCAGAACTAAAAGGCGTCTGAAATAAACTTAATGTGTTTAAGTAACGTTTAGTCGAGGAATTTATCTCAAACGAATTCAGCAACCAGGAACCTCGGGTGACCGTATTTAGTTTCCCAACAAAAACAGGTGAAGCACAATGCCTCACCCCATAAAGCAGGTGGAAAAGTTGCAACCCTCCAGGTCCAGAGAGCAGATAGAATGGTCTACGGAGCATAAAAGTCTCCAGATCGAAATAACAACAGACACCTCGGCAAAATGCAACTCCGTGGTTCAATAAAACAAACTGTGCCGATGCAACCTATAATGTTCACAGAATTATAGGGACTTCACGGTAGCGTAGTGGTTAGGACGACGCTAGTACAGCGCCAGCGAGCCGGGTTCGATTCCCGCCGCTGCCTATAAGGAATTTGTATGTTCTCCCGTGTCTGCGTGGGTTTCCTCCGGGTACTCCGGTTTCCTCCCACATTCCAAAGACGTACGGGTAGGTTAATTTGGGGTTTAAAATGGGCAGCGCGGACTCATTGGGCC
>JARFYF010001794.1:0-11052 GCA_030265395.1 Rhina ancylostomus | reverse complement strand
CCCTCCTCCTCTTCTCCCACCTTCCCTATCCCTTTTAAAACACTGAAAACCAGGAACATTCAACATTCACTCCTGCCTTGACGTTAGCCACGTCTCTGTTGTAGCCACAATATCAAAGTCCACCATACTTATCCAAGCCCTCAGTTCGTCTCCCTTATTCCTGACACTTCTTACATTTACGTACAAGCACTTCAGTCCATACATCTTCCTACTTTTATGGCCTGCTCTCTGCTTCTCCTTCCCCAAAGTCTCTCTACTTATTTGATCTAACGTTTCCCCATCTCCTTCTTCCTCTGATCTACTACTCCGGCTCCCTCCCCCTCACTAATTAGTTTAAATTTCCCACCTTCCCCAGAAGAGATCACAATGCTCCAGAATTCTAAAATACTCCCTCTTGCACCAGCTTCTCAGCCATGCATTTAACTGTCACCTCCACTTGTTGTTGCTTTCACTATCCCGTGGCACGGGAAGCAATCAAGAGATTGCTACCCTCGAGGTCTTGTTCCTCAGTCTCCAGCCTAGCTCCCTAAACTCGCTCTTCAGGACCTCATCCCCCTTCCGACCTAATGTGTTGGCGCCAACATGAACCACGACTTCTGGCTTATGTCCCTCCTGTTCAAGAATTCTGTGGACTCGACCAGTTACATCCCGGACCCTGTCACTTGGGAGGCAACATAACATCCGGGTCTCATGTTCACTGCCAAAGAATCTCCTACCTGTTTCCCTGACTATTGAGTCCCCGATCACTACCACATATGTCTTTCCCACCCTTCCCTTCTGAGCAGAAGTAGCAGTCCCAGTGCCAGCGACCTAGTTCCTGCAGCTAGGCCCCTGCAGGTCACCCCCCCTCAACAGCCTACAAGGCGGAAAACCTGTTTCTGAAGGGAACAGGCTCCGAGGGTACCTGTTCTGCCTATCTGTCTGAATTCTTCTTCCTCTTTCCTCCCCTGACAGTCACCATTCTATCTGCCACCTGAACCCCAGAAGTAGCTGCCCCAAGGGGAGTGACTCTCCTAATGTACCGAGTCTACATAACGTTCCCCCTCCCTGATGCTGCGCAGCGTTTATAGCTGGGACTCCAGCTCATCATCTCCGAGCCGAAGTTCCTCCAGCCTCAAGCACTTACTGCAGATGTGGTCATCGTGGACCACAGCAAGGTCCACGGACTTCCGCATCAAACAGCTGCAGCATATGACCTTGTCCTCCATCTCACTATCTTTTGCCCCTTTGCTAATACCACCTACAAATCTATGAGACAACAGGGAAGCCTTACCTTCACCTACTTACTAGGTACTTACCTTTCTTGCCCCTTCAAGCCGAAGCCCCTTGAGCCAAAGCTCGAACACTCTGCTTCCCTCTCATTCCGCTGCCCGCTCCGATGCTGCCCGCTCTGTAGGCAGTTTTTTAGATTAGTGTTAATGAAATCCTTTGAAACGAGAGGAAAGAGTTAGACCAAATCTGTTCAGAAATGAAGTGGACGAAATTGCCGAAGGGTTTTTGTTTGATTTCAGCAGAAAGGCAGCTCCCTGTACCGGCACAAGGAGGAATGTTGTGCCAATCGTCCTGCGCTGCACAGCACCATTCACACACAAGGCGGAGCTCCAACCTCCCAGAACCACGGGTAGCTCAAAGTCACAGTTTGGGACTCGCTTAATGAAACAGAGAACATCCGCCCCATTGGTTGGGATGGAATATCAAGGAGCCATCTTGTGAGTTCGACACGGAGTGCAGGCAGAAACTATTTTCGGTCATGACGTAAGGTTCACGTGGCCTCTAATATTCCCGTCTGTGTTTCATCCATTTGCCACACTCTCCCAGCTTCCCTTTCCAAGGTAGGGTATCCGGGCATTCAGTGATGGTGGTTGGAATCGCTACTGCGGCAGTCCACCTGTACCCCAGGCCGGGGAGTTTCCATCTGTAATGTGTGAAGGAATCAATTGGTATCGGAATATTTATGGATGTTAGCGAGCGGTCTCGGGACCAGCAGCTCAGACTGAACTCTCCGTGCAGGGTGGTCACACAGGTACAAGTCAATTATCGCACTCCCGGGAATTCAGACCGTGGTTTCCGGGACCGCACGTGCCCTCCGCTTCAAAGGTGAGAGAGTGGTTTGTACTGAGTCCGTATGAAAAGCATGTCTTACGCGGTCGGGACATTTGGAATCACCACAGAGGATGGTTCCGTCACCAATCTCTCTCTCCATCAAAAAGTAACGACTCAGAATAACAGTAAGACCCTGGGGTATTATTGCAAGGAACGTCGCAGTTCTGAATGCCACAGATTGATTTATGTGAAGGCATCCTTAAAGTTATTAAAGAGAAACTGCTGACGATGCGAGTCTGAGGTGTAAACGAAATGCTGGACATTTGCAGCAAGTTGGGCAGCAACTCTAACAGGTAACTTCTCAGGATCGAGGCCATAGGTAATGTAATTTGTGTCTACTTATGGGTTTGACCGCTCTTCCCTGCAGCAGAAAGGGTTAAATCCAATATTATAACAACTTTGTGCACAGTTGGAGGTGAGTGTGGATTGTCGAACCGGTTGGACTTGTTTTCAGCAGAAAGGCCGCTCCCTGTTCTGAGGAATGTGTGGGTTGGAATCCGCCCTGTGGACAGGCAGCTGCTTGAACACAGACACCGAGCTCTGAGTCTCACTGAGTAACATTTCCTCTGAAGTCACTCAGTGTCGCCTCACTTTACTGAAAATGAAGTAAGAAGGATAGAGTAGAAAATATATCGACGCAAAGACAGAGCATCCCTGGGGATTTGAGGTGAGAATCATTCAGCTTCCGAGATTTATTTCAGCTCAACCCGTTGCCGGTGTTTTGGATCAGTGATCCAGAAAACATTGGCTCTGTTTTAAGCCTCTTATGGCGGTGCTGATGTTTGTGTTCCTGCTGTTTCCTGTTTGCACGGTTGAGATTTTCAGATTCAGAAACAGGTTTATTATCGCTGACATTTGTGGGGATATAGTTGTTTTCCACAACTTATGTCAGGGTTAAAAACAGATAGAGAACCAGGGGTCACTGCTTCAACGTAAGGGTGCGAAGAACTGCATAGCCAACACCGGCTCCTTTTTTCAAAATGTCTTACATAAGATGAAGAGTGAAACTTCTTCCTTTTTGCGTGGGTTAATTGTGGGTGTTTTGAACCTCTCTCCTCAATGGCCAGCGACAGCAGAGTCTTGGATTGTGTTCAACGCTTCGATTCCTGATAAGCAGTGGGGGTGAAGGGTTACAGGGAGGGAAGGTGGGAACGAGGACTGGGTTTAAATCACATCAGTCATGATCTCACTGTCTGAAGCAACAAGCTCCAGGGGGACGAGTGGCCCACGACGGCGTATTAGTATGTTCACAAGAATAGATCTGACAATTGAATTCGTAATAACCTATCCAATGACCACAGACAAGGGCACATGGGAGTTGTGTGTTGGCCGAATAGAAAGTACATGAACAATAATTTAAAATGCACATCCAGCTTTGGATGTAAATCCTGTGCGGCAGCTGGCGGGTGGGGAATCGAATCTGTGACTCACTTGGTGAGTCGGGCAGCTCCGTCCGGGATGGGGACGCTCTCCCCTTTCCCTGTCACTCATCTCACACAGTCCTCCTCGCTGTCATACACCAGCACACGGCCCCTTCCATCGACTCCACACGCAAATCTTCCATCACACACGCGCTGCCCGTTTCATACGGAGACGGTTTCACGGATGAGCGAGCGCCCACCAACAGTCACCTGACCCTCTTACTGTCAACAGAGGTCGCACGGGCTGCTGATGCAAGGGGACGTCAATCACTGGTGATCATCAATGCTGGTGGCAGACCCACTGAGGGGACGTTACCCCCGCAGACCCCGCCTACCGCTCCCTCCCCAAATTCTCGGTCAAACCCGAATATACCTAAGAGCAAATGTGCCCCTTTTTTATTTATTCCTATTTCCCTCCGGGGGGAGTTGGGGCCGTTTGTGAACCGGTTTCCTCACCGACGGGTGAAGCGGCTTCCCGCGGCCGGAGCCGGTGAGTTGAGTGATTTATCGGTGAGAGGCAGGAGGAGGCCGCTCGGCCCATCGGATCCACACCGACCCTCGGGGTACGGATCTCGGCAGCCCCTTCCCCCTCCTTATTTCCCTCCGGAAACATCTTCTCCCCACAGGACGCACCAGCTGCCCTGGTGAAGCCCTTTCCTCGTCCCCCTAACTCAGCCGAATATGCAGCCTCCGGTTCAGCCCTGAGCGGCCGTCCTTGGTATTGGGGTCCCGGGGCACTGCGGGTGTCTCTGTGTCCCACTGTCCGTCCCCACCCCAGCTGTGTCTGTCCGCCACCAGTCTGGCTGAGTCTGTCACTCCCACGCACCCATCACTCTTTTTTTTACAAAAGCTTACCCCGATATCTCCCTTATTCCTTCCTCCAATCACCTTAAAATTATATCCCCTCGTGTCAGTCATTGTCGTCCTGGGAAAAAAGACTCTGACTGTCCACTCGATCTATGCCTGTTATCATCTTGTACACCTCTGTTAAGTCACCTCTCATCCTCCTTCTCTCCAAAGAGAAAAGCCATAGCTCGCTAAGATGTCTTCAAATGACAAGTTCTCCAATCTCGGAAACATCCCGGTGAATCCCCTCTGCACTCTCTAAAGCTTCATATCCTTCCTATTATCACGCGACCATGACTGAGCACAATACTCCAAATGTGGTCTGACCAGAGCTGCAACATCACTTCGCGGCTCTTGAACTCGATACCCCGACTAATGAAGTCCAACAATCCATATTCCTTCCAGCATCCCTATCGACCTAGGCGCCAACTTTGAGGGATCTATGGACGTGGAGCCCAAGATCCTTCTGTTCCTCCACAATTCTCAGAGTCCTTCCATTAATCTTGTATTCTGCCTTCAAATTCGACCTTCCGAAGTGTTTCACTTCACACTTATCCGGCTTGAACTTCGTCTGCCATTTTGCAGCCCAGCTCTGCATTCTATCAATATCCTGTTGCAATCTACAGCAACCTTCTACACTATTCACACCACCATCCTTTGTATTACCAGCAAATATACTTACCCATCCTTCCACATCCTCATCCAAGTCACACAGACAATAGGAAATCACACATATCAGGGGTCCCAGAACAAATCCCTGCGCAACACCACTGGTGACTGGCCTCCAGGCAGAATATGTTCTATCTAGCACCGCCCTGTATTCTATGGGCGCGCCAATCTGAATCCACACAGCCGAGTTACCCCGGATCCCATGCCGCCTGACTTTCTGAATAAGCCTTCCATGTGGAACCTTATCAAATGCCTTACTAAAACCTGTGTACCAAAATCATCCACTGTTCTACCTTCATAAATGTGCTTTGTCACATCCTCAAAGAATTCAATCAGGCTCGTGAGGGACGATCTGCCCCTCACAAAGCCATGCGAATCAATCCCCATAACTCCTGTCTCGAAGAATGTTCTCCAGTAATTTTCCCACGACTGATGTAAGACTCACTGGTCTGTAATTCCCAGGGTTATCCCTACGTCCTTCTTTAAACAAAGGGACAATATTTGCCACGCTCGAATCATACGGCACTGCTCCTGTCTCCAGTGAGGACGCAAAGACCGTCACCAAAGGCGCAGCAATCTCTTCCCGAGCTTCCCGTAAATAACCTGGCATATATCCCGTCCGGCCCCGGTGACTTATTTATCCCAAAGTCTTTCAAAAATTAGAGCACATCCTCTTTTCTCACACCGACATGTCCCAGCATATTACTCTGTCGGACGCCATCCTCACAAACGTCAAGGTCTCTCTTATGAATGCCGAAGCAAGCTATTCATTATCGACCTCCCCAAACTCTTCCGACTCCAGGCACATGCTTCCATTTTTATCCCTGATCGGTCCTACCCTCAATCTAGTCATCGTCTTATTCTTCACTTGTGTATAGAAATTGGGGATTTCCTTGATCCTATTCGCCAAGGACTTTTCATGCCTCTTTCTAGCTCTCCTGAGTCCATTCTTAAACTACTTCCTGGTTTCCTTGTAACTCACCAGAGCCCTGTCTGATTCATGCTTTATAAACCTTAGGTAAGCTTCTTTCTTTCTCTTGACAAGATATTCTACATCTCGTGTCAACCACAGTTCTTTCACTCTACCATCCTAACCCTGTCTCAATGGGACAAACTTCACCAGAGCCCTGTGCAACTATTCCTTCAACAGCCACCACATTTCAGCCGTGAACTTCCCCAAGAACATCTGATGCCAATTTACGCTCCCAGGTTCCTGCCGAAACAAGCATCATAATTTTCCCGTCCCCCAATTAAAAAATTACCAATATCATTTGCTCCAATCCCCCTCCAAAGCTATGGTAAAGTTCAAGGAGTTATGGTCACTATTTCCCCCACCGACAGATCTGAAACCTGTCAGGCTCATGGTCTAGTACCAGGTCCAGTAAAGTCTCTTCTCTAGTCGGCCTGTTCACATACTGTGTCAGGAATCCCCCCTGTACACGGAAAAAATCTCCATCCCATCTATACCCTTTACACTAAGGATGTGCCAAACAATGTTAGGGAAGATGAACTCACCTATGAAAACAACCCTGATAATCTTGCACATCTCCATGATTTGCCTCCCTATCTGTTCCTCAACAAATCTGCTGATATTGGGAGGTATGTGGAATACTCCGAATAGAGTGATCACCGCCTTTATGTTTTTGACTTGCACACACAGTCTCTCAATGGTAGCATTCAAGCTGACCGTATCAACATCGATTCCGCTAACTTCCGCTAACAACTGTTACCCTCCCCCACGTTTCCCTTCATCCCTGTAGCCCTTTAATCCCTTTTATTTCCCCTCCCCAACAACACAGCCTGCCTACCACCTTCACTTTCTCCTCTTTGGTTTCCCACCTCCTTCCATTTATTACATTCTCTGCTGTCCTCTCCTATCTGGTTCCTTCTTCAGCCCTTAGCCTTTTCTACCTCTCCAACTTCTCTCATCATTCCCGTTTCCTCTGCCTAATCCACCTGTCTTCCCCATCACCTGGATTCATCTATCACTCCAACTCATGTTCCTCCCCCTCCTCTTATATTTTTATTCCAGCTTCTACACTCTTCCTTTCCAGTCCTGATGAATAGCCTCGGCCCGAAACGTCGACTGTTCATTTCCCTTCATGGATAATGCGTGGCCCACTGAGTTTCTCCAGCATTTTGTGTTTGTTGCTCGAGATTTCACGAATCTGCAGTGGTTTTGTGCCTTTGTGTACACTGAATCCACATTCGGATTGCATCACGGTCCGGTTTCAAGGCTCCAATGCTCAGGATTGCAAGAAGCGGCAGAGGGTTGTCGACTAAGCCAGCTTCTTCACAGGCACAACCCTCCCCACCAACGAGGACATCTTCAATAGTCGGTACCTCAAAGAGCAGGCATCCGTCACTTTAGCCCCAGCATCGGAGGCACCACCCCTTCTCATTACTACCATCCGGCAGGAGGTACAGCAGCCTGAAGATATTCAACGATTGAACCACATTCAATGATTCAGGAACAGCTTCTTCCCTTCCCCTATTATATTACTGAACGGTCCACGAACACTTGCATTTCTTCGCTGTCACTTTTTTGCACTATTTATTTATGTTGTAATTTATGGTGATTTTATGCCTTTTGCGCATAAAATTTGTACAGCAAATTTGCGCTGCAAACCAACAAATTTCACGACACATGTCAGTGAAAATAAATCTGTTTCTGATTGCACTGAATCACTCTAATTTTCATTTAACATGTAATATGATTATTGTTCCGAAAGACCTATTTACTAGCAATTAACCGTTTCTTCCAACAAAATATTAGACCTATAATAACTAATTTTTGCTTTGTTCCTCAGTATAATGACCGGGAGAAACAATTCGTATCCATTCCTTGAATCGTTCCTCAACATTATTGCTACAAATTTGATTTTCCCAGTTGAACTCTTAATTAAAGCCCTCTCATTTTCCGTATTGCAGGTAACTGTCCTGATGCATGGTTTTGACCTGAAACATCAATTATCCCTTTTCCTCCACAGATACTGCAAGACCTGCAACATTCCTCCATCAGTTTGATTTTTGCTTTGCATTCTAAAGTTGCTGGGTTCTCCCAGTCATCTGCTCCTTCCATCTGTTCACCACAGCTTACTCCTCGAGAACCAGACCTTCAGACTCCGTTTGTACTGCAGGAGAACGCTTTATTTATAGCGTATAATTGTCACAATGTTGAGCAAGAGCAAGCTCACAGGGAACCCAAATGCGGCACACTGGTACCGAACTGGAGTCACGATACTTCCTCAGGACCAAACACCGGCAGAAACTGGAAGGAATCTTGCCTCGGAGATCTGAGGAGTAATCCCAACCCGAACTGAATCTTCAAACAGGAAGAGAGAACACAAAACTGCTCTCGAGTAGACCACTCGAAGCAGCCAGGTGCCAAAGTATACCCAAGGGTTGACCAATACTCTCGCAACTAGTGCTGGAGAAACAAAGGTACTTATGCTAGGACCTTGATGGGGCTCATGTGTGTGTCATTATGCCAACAGTCCAGCATGGAATCATGTGCTATACAACAAGGCATTAAAGGAGCTAAATTGAGGGCCAGAATTCAGAATCATGACAGAAATTGTTATTTGTTCAGAGATGGGAAGTCCGATTGAAGGCGGTTAAAGGGGGCCGTGCTCACAGGAGACACTGGGTCAGATCTCTATCGACTTGTCACACAGGGGAATGCTGATACGGCAGCCTGTGTGTCAGGCAGTGCGGCACCTGAAAACAATGACAAGTACTTGTCTGCTCTCAGGTGATAATCCCAAGGTTCCTGGTGCTTGCCAATATGGGAAGAGGAAGAGGACCGAGTAGGGGTCATGGGTTTCGCGTAATGGGGAAAGGTTCTATTGGGTATCTGAAGAAGACCATTTTCAACGAGAGGGTGGTTGGAATCAGGAAGTCCCTGCCTAAGAGGTTGAAGCGTGGAGGAAGGTGCTGGCACTACATTCGAGCAGTAGTTGGATGTGCAATAAAATCTCCAAAACGCGGCAGGAACTGGCCAAGTTCTGGTAAAAAGGGTTAGTATAGGTGGTCGGTGTTACATGATGGGCTGGAAGGGACTGTTTCTCTGCAGTATGACTTCACTTCCCTGCAGGGAAGCAGTTTGCAGAAGGGGAATGTCCAACTGTAGTTCACATATCATAAAGTAACTTTTTCCTTATAATTATCGGCGAATCCTCATTTCATTATTCTATTCTTGCAGAAAGCCTGAATTCTGAAAAACGTATCGCCGCCATGGCTGAAGGTGCAGATAAGGGTGGAGATCTACGGACGTCAACAACACAGAAGGACGCAGGTGTGTCACAGAATTCTTTGAAATATAAAAATGATCTTATCATCAGTTCGGGATCTGATGCTTGGTCCCGAACTTCATAATGGTGCAGGGAATAAGGAAGGGGCTGAGAAAGAGAGGTATTAACGCCCATGGGATCAGCGCTATCACTGGTTGAGAGGGCAGAGGAACTGATGGTACAGGGGACAGATCATCCTCATTGAAGATTCAGATGTGCGTGAATGCCGTGTCTGAGAGACTCTTCCTGGGAAACAGTGACCCAGGGAGCAGGAGGTCACCCACAATGGAACAATGGTGACGGGCAGGTCAGACACAGTTAAAAGCGAGAAATAGTGATGGTGTATCCGTAATCATGGGAATAACCGGAGTCTTCTCCAGCGACCAAGTCCAAAGTGGAGATAATGCCTCCCTGGAGATAAAGGAAAGAGGAAACTCCAACAGGTGGAGACATTTCTGGAAAGGGAAGTGTGAAGGAAAGCCGCCGCGGTTAGATGAAGAGGTCCGAATCTCTTATCCCCACTCCTCGCCAACACTTCGAGGAAAGCTCTGATCCTATATCCGCAGGACAGAGCCCGAGACTCCACTGAACTCTCAGTCAGATGGTCTTCAGATAAATTTGAAAGGGCAGAGTGAGGGAGATTTTGTAACAGGTTCTTTCAAAACAACAGCAATAGCAAACTTGCATTGATAATGCTTCGCTGGCTTTAACTAATTCACAGAATGTTCAGCTGAACATTGACAAACATTTTGATATCTGGACACATTAGGACCAGGACTCAAGCATTGATTCCAGGGATAAAATGGCAGCTTAAAGGAGCAGAGCGATGTGGAGGGTTTCAAACAGCAGATATGCTGGTATTGTTTTGGTTATGCATATCCAGAGATTTTAAGCAAAATAAAGGTTCGAATCCCACCAGAGTGTCTGGTATAATGAAGTGAAGTGAGATAAGAAAACGGCAATGAAAGGCCAGTGTCCGTTTAGTTGAGTATGCAACTGCTGGATCATCTGAAGAACCAAACTAGTTCAAACCTCCCGTTCAGGGACGGAAACCTGACCTTGTTACCCCTAGTCGATGTGTGACTCCAGATCTAATGCAACCTATTCTCACCTGCCCTCTGAAATGAAGGAATTCATTCCCTCTGGAATGCGGTATACAACAATTGACAGTCTTGTGAATGATATCACAAGCCGTGAATAAGCATGTCAAGGGAGATCTGTAATGATGCTACATTAATATATTATCGAAGAATACACAACTCAACAAGAAAGATGAGGACATTGCAATTCCTATTAGAATTTGTTACGGTAAACGCTGTAGATTTGGGAGGGCAAGCCGAATGACGTGCAGAGATACAAAATTTTATACCCACTTTCTCATAAACTTAGTGGCAATAAATACCTCCGCGAAGTGAAGGAAAAAGTATGCACTGATGACAGTGAGGGCAGTGCGTGGTGCTGGGGGCGATTGGGAATGCGGGGTGGGTGTGGTGTTGGTGTTACTTATTCTTCCCATTTGTATTCACAGATGACAAGTCTCCAATCTCTGAGCTCCTGACACCCTGTGACGATTACCAACTACTCCAGCTAGCAAATTTCTACCGGGAGAGACTGAAACCTGCGATTGAAGAAGAGGTTGAAGAACTCAGTTTGATGTTGAGAGATAATGGGCAGTTCAGTCGACAGGAACATGAGGTGAGTGCGAGGAACACGGTGGGTTC
>JARFYF010001717.1:0-11114 GCA_030265395.1 Rhina ancylostomus | reverse complement strand
TTTTTACTTCTAACATTTCTAACATTTTTACTTTTATTTTACTTATTATCATATGTAGTTATTAATAAAATAGTTTTAAGACTTATACATGTTTCGGTGTGTTTCTTTCGTTGCTGTTCGTAACAGAAGACATAATCATTCAGCGACAGCTCTGCTCATTTTGAAGATCTTAACATCCACGACACTTACCAGACGAAAACAATGAAAGACAACGACAATGGCCGGATCTGCACTACAGGGAGACAGAAATGCAGTCCTCTGTATTTTACTGGAAATAGGGAGGCCAGCACGAAACGCGGCAGCTCATCTTCCGTCTGGAAACCTTTCCGCCTTTCGGGCTTGAAACAGATTCCACAATATCATTTCGAAGCAGAATACTGAAATTCACAAATCATTTCTGTCTCTTTGAGCTCAATGCTTTTTAAGCACGTTTTGATATGGAAAACTATGACACACTCACACAAGCACCCACATATCCGATGACCCTGTAATTTCTGTCTTTGACGGCGACGTTTTGGCATCCTTCAAGAGGGTGAATCCCTGAAACTTGTCTGTTCCAGACGGCGTAACTGGCCGAATACTAAAGATCTGTGCGTACCAACCAGCTGTAACATTTACAGATATATTCAACCTCTCGCCTATGAGGTTTGAGGTTCCCACCTGCCTTCTAAAGACATCCATGGTGCCGGTGTCCAAGAAGAGCTTGGCGACCTGCCGCAATAACCACCATCCAGCAGCCCTTTTATCAACCGTTATGAAGTGTTTGAAGGGGTTGCTCATGGCGCGAATCGACACGCCTCAGAGAAGAAAAGGATCCACTCTAATTTACTCACCACCACAACAACTCAACAGCAAATTCGATTTCTCTGGATGACCTGGATCAGGCTGCTGTTCAACGATAATAGCTCGGCGTTCAATACCATCACCTCATCCAATTCATCATCAAGCTTCAAAACCTGGGCCTCTGTACCACACTCTGCAACTGGAGACTCGACTTGCTCCATCGGCAGACCTAAATCTGTGAGTATTGGTAGCAACATCTCCTCCTCGGTGAACATCAACACAGGTTCATCTCAAGGCTGTGTGCTTCGACCCCTGCTTTGTTCTCTTTTCATATATGACTGTGTTGCTAAGCCAAACTCTAATGCCCTCTTCAAATTCAGCGATATGACTATTATTGGACGATTCATAGTTGGCAATGAGTCAGTTTATCGGAGCGAAATGGACACTTGGTTCGGTTTTACTTCAAAAATATCCTCTCGCTCAACGTCACCAAAACGAAGGAGCTGATCGTTGACTTCAGCAAACGATCATTCGTTTGCTGAAGTAGTCATTCGCCAGCGTACATTGTAGAATCGGTGGCGGAAAGAATAGGTAGCTTTCAATTCATGGGCATTATCATATCGAATCACCTGTCCTGGACCCATCACGTCGATGCAAGAGAAGGAAAGCGCATCTTTCATCTTTCCTTGGAGGTTTGGGAAGTTCGGATTGTCACCAAACACGATAACAGACTTCTACAAATCTACTGTTGAAAATATCCTGACTGGTTGCATCAGAGTCACGGACAGCAATTCAAACGCGCAAAAATGTAAGAAGCTGCTGAGAGAAATGGACTCTTGCAAATGCTTCAGGGGAACAGCCCTCCCCACCGTCGGAACTATTAACAGGAGGCGCTGGCTCAAGCAGGCACCATCCTTCATCAACGATCCGCAGAGTCCGGTCCTTGCCATAACTACACAGCTAATATCGGGCAGAAGTTAAAGCCTGAATTCCCACATCAGCAAGTTCAAGAACAGCTTCTTCCTTTCAACCTTTAGGTTGTTGAAAAAAGAGGCGCAACCATAATCACCACTACAGTTCAGCAACTCTACGGCTACTCTGATCACATTGGACTAAAATGCACAGTGCTTTTTATATGTGCCTGTGAATTCTATCTTTAATCGTCAGCAGTTAAAAAGCAAAAAGGGCTTATTGATAATTAAGTGCAACGTGGTGTAGACGTGATCCAGTTAATAATGTTGCAATATATTCCCTACCATTTGATGAAGGACTCAGAAAGCACTTAGCAGAGCTCAGTTGTGCCAGGAGACAACAAATTTGAACGCGGCAGGGAACTTTATTTTACAAGAAGTGAGAGGGCAGGAAGACATCATCATCACCAACAAGAACGATAACAACAGCAAAATACAATAACAGGCTGAATCATCGTGTTTTTTTTTCTAAGAGAATCCATTTATTGGAGATTTTGAGGTTTATTTGACAGTAGAGATAACACTGGGGTATGCTGAAACCATTCAGAACACCTTCGACCCGTTGTCACAGAATTGATTCGTAACAGACTCGGAACACGTTTAATTGCAGGTGATGCTGTACTGTGGATTCGGGATTGGTTAACGGACGTCAGTCAGGAAGTAGGTGATTATCGGTTTTGCGACGGTACTGTGTGCGATGCCGAAAGCATTGTTGCTACTTCGCCAGCTGGTCACAAACTGTATCAACGATGTGCATGAGTGAATTATCCATGCCTGCTCTTAACACATGGATGAGGGGCCAGCCGATTTCTCAGGAGGCGTGGTAGAGTTTTCAATGGTATGGAATAGACTAACAGAATGAGCGAACACGTGGCCAGCAGGGGAAGATGCAGAAAAATCTGTGTCGTACATTTTGGCGGAAGTCCGGAGGCCAGTTTTCGTATCTGGGTCTTGAATGGAGCTAAAATTCCGCTGAAGTGAATTTCCTGATAATGTGTTTGGGTGGTGGTCCAGTCAGGAGTTTTGAATGTCCCACTCTCTCCTTCAGTAGCCTTTATTTCATATTTTGTCAATAAATTAAAATAGAGATGTGAAGACATTTCAGAGGTTAAAAATAAAAACGCAGTCAAAGTAGGAAGCATCAGCATACGTAAAAGGTAATATATCACGAGAGACAGGCTTCGGTAGTGGAAACAAGCTCTGATAAAATACTCTGGCAGTATATGTTTGGAATTGAAAGCAGGGTTTTAAATGGGAAGCTGAACCCTAGATGCAAGACCGATGCGTGGAATGTATTAGAATATATGTTGCTTCAGAGTTGGGGGCCATTTGCCAGTCATTTAGTTGGCAAGTATGGAGGGGTCAATATTGACCAAAGAGACATAGTGACGAAGGTGGGCAACAGGAAGAGCAGTAAACATCTACACTCCGCAGTAAGAAGAAATTGTAGATGTTCATACACACTGTTGAACATAAGGTTGTATTCAATTACAGGTGTGACAATATCAAGGACACTGTCGAGACCCTATCTTCATAGTGTTAACTATTTTGTTATGTCTTCACCATTTCCTTATCCCCCAATATTATTTTTCTCTAAGGGTTGACTGATAAATGTCGGGCATGAATAGTGAGACATTCAAGGATGCCCAGGGAAAATATCAGGAGCAATGTGCCGGATATGTGGAAGGGAATGCAGAAGGAAACCGACAAAACATGGGTGGGACGTATGTTAGTAAAATACATCTCGGCTAGGCGATGTATTAGGAAATGAGAGAATAATTCTCGGCGTAAGGGAGCCGAAGTGTGGCACGTTGGTAATTGGGTGAAGGGAGGTCGGCAATGGGGGATTGTCATGTCATAAACCATCGAAGTAGATCAATAGAGAGTATAAATGAAGCATAAGAGTTCCCTGAGAAAGTGACCAGTACAATTGAAGCTCAACATTATTGAATGCTTGCGTTTTGTGTGGCTCTTGGTTGGCAATACTTTTGAATGACCAATTCTATGACACCATTATTTTATGAAAAATGGTTAAATAAGAAAACAGGGAAACATGCTTCACCAGGGTCCAAGGATCTTTGATGGGGTAGATCATCAGCATAAAAATGTGGGCAAACATTAGATTTTTAATGGAAAAGTTTGTTTGGACAAGAAATAACGTGTCAGTTGATTTTTTTTGTCGTGCAGTCCAAACCTTTGTAATGTCAGCAAATGCAATGTAAATAAATAACATTTAACAAAAGAGTAAGGGCGATCGTGCATGGGAGATGCTAGGTGCAATGTTTGTACCGAGTGGTCTATTTCTCCTGGGCAAAGTAAAGCAACATTTATGAAGCAATTGCAGCCGGCCACGTAACAATCGGTTTTCCGTGCTCGGCATCACATGCGGTTCTGTAATTGGTTTGTTTTTTTTGATGCCATGAGACATATGGTGAAGCAATGAACCTCTGTTATTTTATGTTTATTCTTCCATGGCTCTCCCTTCCTGAAAGACAAGGCAGCGGCTAACCAAATTCCAGCAAAGGCTGCCTTGTCGCTAAATTCACTGGTTGAATTAAACCCAGTTAATCTGACAAGTAGATATGGTAACAGCACTGTTATGATTTAAAGGTGTTTGAAGAGATCGCTTTTGTTAGATACACATGTGTAAAGTAACGATCAAACAAAAGTTTTGTTTTCTCATCACATTATTCACGACATACAAAGTAGATTGCAAAATTGTCCCACTGAAAATCTGCCCAAACATCATCAAAGCAAATCGCTTGCTCGATCCCTTGAAGAGTTAACACTGAGTGACACATTAAGTAAAAATAGTTTATCCTATTTGTTTGTTTGGTGGTTTGTGGCTAATGTGACTGTGGAGCGTACTAATTGACTTAATGGAAGTTCCTTCTGGTGTATAAGAGCGACAGGAATCAGAGCATGTTGCCATTAGAGGGTTTCACTGGAACATCGCTTCGTCAGGCATAAAAATGGGATACCCTGCAATTTACTACATAGCGAGCATTTACTATCCTATACTGGCAGCGTTTGGTATTCCTGGTAAGGTGCAGGATTAACTGCTATTTTTGCACATCGTTTTTATAGCTCGCTTGCTGAGTGGTGGATTTGCCGTCTATTACTGTCCATTTCCTCAGTACTTTGCATCATTTCAGTCAGTAGCCAGTGTAAAAAAACATTCTGTTATTTCGTTTTCAAAATGTAATTTGTTAATTTAATGCTTTCTGAGAGCAGAACGACATATACAATTAATTTTGTACCCATTCAGTATTTGAAAATATAACGTTTTATGACTTCTACCAAATTAAGGAAATATTTAAATTTGCTACAAAGGCCTCAGTTGGTAAGATTTATACCCAGTATAATCTCCTGTTCAAGACCGTAGGATTATCCTAACATCGAGGCATGCGATGGTTTCCGAGCTGATGCCTGGTCAGTGCTGTGTTATCTCTGTGCTATGATACCAACCTTTGGTTTCAGGCAGCTCCAGGACATACGGACGCGCAAATAATTGGAAGTTTTCTAGACCTGTGGAAAAGACAGTGTGTCGAGTACAGGTTTTGTTCAATTGAGCCCGATTCTATCCCCAGATTTTCAGTTCTCTCCATGTGAATGAGGTCCTTCCTCTGGGGTCTTCTTGGAATCAATTTTCCTAATGAGAGGGAATCAGAATTTTACTATCCCCACGCATATCCGTGCCGTTTAAGTAGAATGACTGAGCAAATCATACAAATTTTCTTGTCTGGGAGAATATAATAAATGTACCCCGTTAATATGAGAAATAAATTGGTATTGATGTGGGTTTATTATTGTCACTTGGACCGAGGTACAGTAAAAGCTTGTCTTACAAATTGATCGGACAGGTCAATTCATTGCACAGTGCAGTTGCATTGAGTCAGTGCAGGGTGCATTGATGTGGTACAGGTAAAAAAAAATACCAATAACAGTACAAAGTAAAGTGTCACAGCTAAAGAGAAAGTGCGGTGCAATAAGCTGCGAGGTCACAAGGTACATTGTAAGGTCATACTCCATCTCATTGTATAAGGGAACTGTTCAATTGCTTTATCACAGTGGGGTAGAAGCTGTCCTTAAGTCTGGTGTTGTGTGACTTCAGACTACTGTATCTTCTACCCGATGGGAGGAAAGAAGAGAGAATGTCCCGGGTGGCCGGGGTCTTTAATTACGCTGGCTGCTTCACCAGAACAGCGAGAGGTAAAGACAGAGTCCTCGGAGGGGGAGGCTGGTGTCCGTAATGCGCTGGGCTGTGTCCCCATCTACGTGAAGTTTTTTGCGGCCCTGTGCAGAGTAGGTGCCGTACCAAGCCGTGATACATCCAGATAGGATGCTTTCTATGGTGTAGCTGTAAAGGTTGGTGAGAGTCGAAGGGGACAAAAGAAGTATGCTCTCACTATCCTCCTAACGTCTGCATAATTACTAATGTTAACGTCATTCCAAAATGTTTCTACTTTGAATATATCCTATGCGTGACATTGGTCACTGCCCTTTGGTGTTCGGTCAACAAACATGACCTGTTTTCTTGGGTCCTTCTGGTTGAATAAAATACAATCTGACCAACGAAAATTTGCTGGCAGGACTCACCCGATCCTGCTGATCCTTTCGAGGCAAAGGGATAGTCGAAGTTTAAGAAGTCCAGGTGGATGGTGCTACCCCGAAGTGTCGACTGAATAGAATGCAGAACCCTACAGCACAATACAGGCCCTTCCGCCCGCAACGTTGTGCCGACATTTTATCCTGCTCTAAGATCGATAGAACCCTTCCCTCCCACATTGACCCTTATGTTTCGATCATTCATGGGTCTATCTAAGAGTCACTTAAATGTCCTTAATATGTCTGCCCCCACAACCAGTTCCGGCAGTGCGTTCCATGCACCCACCGCTTTCTGTGTAAAATAAAAACTTATCCCTGACATCCACCTTATACCTTCCTTCACTCACCTGAAAAATATGTCCCTTCGTGTTAGCAATTGTCGTCCTGGGAAATAAGTCTCTGAGTGCCCACTCGATCTATGTCTTTTATTATCTTCTACACCTCCATCAGGTCATCTCTCATTCTCCTTCTCTCCAAAGAGAATAGCCCGAGTTCGCTCAAATTATCTTCAGCATAAATGATCTCTAATCCAGGCAACATTCTGTTAAATCACCTCTGCACCCGCTCGAAAGCTTCCACAATCTTTCTCTAAGGAGGGGACCAAAGCTGAACAGAAGGAGTATTCTGACCAAGTGTGGTCTGACCAGAGTTCTATAGACTTGGAACATCACATCCCGCCTCTTGAACTCAATACCCTGACTAATAAAGGCCAACATTCCATACGTCTTCTTAACAACCCTATCGATCTGTGTGGCAACCTGTGTGGACGTGGACCCCAAGACCCCTCTGTTCCTGCACACCGAGTTCCCGTAGCAGTTTCTTTTTCTTGGTGCAGATTCCAGACCTGCAGTCTTTTTGTCTCCAACCAAAATATATCTGCTTCACAGAAAGGAGTCGTCTGTCCTTCCAGCATTCATCGATGTTTCTCCAAAAACGAATGGTTTCAGCATCTGAGCAAGGACTATAGCTTGTTCTCCTGCACTGACACCAGGATTTTTTCAGTGAGAGCTTAATCTATTTCTTCTGAATGGAGATAGAGCACAACGTGTGTGCCATTACACTATTATTCCCTATTATTTTTTCTAGTTTTTCACTTTTACCGTCCAACCAAATTCTTACCAATTATGTTCAGCTTTATGTTTCAACATTGTTTTCAACTTCTTACAGATTTCCCTTGAACAGGTGCATTAGCATCGCTGTTTCATTGGCTCGGATCGAGCTTCACGTTTATGCGTCCTCTTCTCCCTTGCATTGCCCACATGGTTATGTTTTTGCATCCTGCAATTTCACACGTCCGAACCCCTCGATTGCATCCCTCTATCTCATTTTCGCATTATTTATTTATTTTTACAATTTATAGTTTTGCTTTGTCTTTGTCTTGTTTTGCTGTCGCAAAATAACAAATTTCACGCCATGTAAGTCGGCGGCAATAAACCTGTATCTGATTCTCAACACTGAGCAAATGACGGCTCACCTTAAACAGGGCAAAGTGACTGCATGTCCAGGGTGAGCCCTGAGAACCTTTGACATACCGTGAGGTCAGAAGGTTTTCTCTGTCAATAAATATATCTGCTGATCAGGTGAGATAACTTTATGATTCTTTAAGATATCAGTACCAAAGAAGCCACCAGAGAGGGGAAATGGTGAACACGGAACAAGAAAATAAAATCCATTGGAGTAGCTCTGCGGGTTGAGCAGCATTTGTTGAGGGGGCGGGGAAGAGGTAATTGTCCTGATTCAGTGTTTCTAGACCCAAAACATTAATAATTCATTTTCACCCGCAGATGCTGCTCAATCCATTAAGTTCCTCCATCATTGCTAAAAAGCTTCATTTCAAAATGCACCCAAATTAAGTCAACCAGTATAATTTCAGCAAGTATATTTAAATGAAAACAGACCACTCCACTACTTCTTACATCCCTCGCAAGCTATTAAATTTATTAATTCGAAAAGGATTGCTCTCGGTGTTCTCACATTCGAGATTAGACACAAATGTAAATAGCTCTTTGTTTATCCCTTAACAGAACGGCCCGAGTGCCCATGCATATATTTACAACAAAGCTCGGCCTTCAGATTTGCATTTGTCTGTTTACTTCTGGGCGTGGAACTAAAGTGTTCTGATCTGTACATGGCCAGATGAGATCTGGTCTGTTCGGCCATCCACATCCCATCGCGGTCAGTGGAGGGACAGTTGGTACCCTGCCAGAAACCCCAGGCAGTGGACCAATTTCAACCGCTATTTATACCATGCCAATCAAGTGACACTGATTAACTTGAACCCATTACGTAGTAACGCTTCATTTTATCATTTCCGTCAGTTAATCTCATAGCGATCGTCATCCTTTCCCGTGGAAAATGTGGCCTCTCCAAATGCATCACTCGCTACCTGGTGGCCATGGCAACAGCAGATCTGATGGTGGTGGTTGTTGCTGTTGTCGTGGAGCAGATTAATTACATCTATTCGTTTGCTGATTTCATGCTCATAACTCCGGTGTGTTCTACGACAGTTGTTCTGGGGATTGCAACCACGGACTGCTCCGTTTGGTTGATGGTTTCGTTCACTTTCGATCGCTACGTAGCTATCTGCTGTCAAAAACTGCGGGAAAAATATTGCACAGAGAGAACAGCGACTGTGGTGACGCTGACGATGGCCATAGCGAGTTTTGCCACGTCTATTCCATTTTACTTTGCGGTTGATCCTTACGTTATCATTGATGAAGTACCGTGGTACTGCGTCGCTAAAGCTGAATACTTTACGTCACCGGCGTGGAAAGCCTATGAGCTATTTGACAGTGTCATGACTCCATTACTGCCAATCTGTTCAGTTCTGCTGTTCAATGCTTTAACAGTCAGGTATATTATAGCGGCAAATAGAGTCCGCCGGGGACTCCGAAATAACAGCCAAAATCAGAAGGATCCAGCGTTTGAGAACCGGAGAAAGTCAATGATTTTGTTGTTCGCTCTGTCTGCCAATTTCTTATTGTTGTGGATGATCTACGTCGTGCATTCCATGAACTGGCAAGCAGAAAATTATACCTACACAGACAGATATTACAGCACGCCAACATATATTCTGCAACAGTTTGGGTTTATGTTGCAGTTTCTCAGTACCTGCACCAACACCTGTATCTATGGACTGACACAGAAGAAATTCAGAGAGGAGTTGATGAATGGAGTGAAGTTTGTGTTTACATTAAATGGGCAGCTCTGCAAATAAAATGCATATTTGATTCTAACTCTGTTGTTTTCAAATAAATATTTCGAAAATTCAGTAAATTTGTAACTTGTTTCGCAAACATACCTGAAATATATATAAGCAGTTCAGAGTCACAGGTAAACACAGAATAGCCTCTGGCTCTTCTAGCCATAACCCTAAAAGACACTCCCTTCCGAGTACCTACCCAATGCCTCTTAAATGGTGCAATTAGTCCCATCCCGTCCACTTCTTCTGGCAGCTCATTCCAAGTACTTACAACCTATTGTGGAAAGAAGTCACTCCTCAGGAGTATTTCAAATCCCTCCCCTCGTACATTGTATATGTGCCCTCTAGTTTGGGATTCGCCCAACCCTGCGGAGAAGACGACGACAGTCAATGGTAAACCTGATAATCAGGAGCGTGTTTTTTATTCTGCTCTCAATTTCTACAAGTTATGTTGCATTCAGGTAACGGAATCAACATATGAGATACAAGCTGCAAAGTTCTGAGGTTAGCACGTTTTCACTGCGGTATTATTACCCACATAACATCAGGTTGATTTAAATTGTTGCAGATGCTGAACTGTTATTCAGAACTTGAAAGCAGGGGTCAGTAAGTCCGATCTGCCATCTACCAGATTTCAAAATGAAAATAAGAATAAAATCCCGAGCAACTTCAAAACCGTTCTGATTTGCATTTTCCGGAGTACACGTGAATCGAGGGTGCCTCCGCCACGTGAAATGCAACGCTCACCTCGAATCTCACGACATCACTGTTTTATATTTTGTTGAGGCAGAGAGCCGAGGAGAGGACAATTCACAAATCCGATTTGGTCCCATTTCTAATCGCACTTAACATGAGCAACAAGGATTGCCCAGATTTTGATTTGAATGTTCCACGACAACATTTCCCACTTCCAGTTTCCATTCATGGACAATAGCACGGTGCAGATCCGGCGCCTACATATATCCCCCTTATAAAGTGACATACCTTATGATTTGATAAATTTTCCTAGATTTTGAATCCAGATGCCCCAAATGAAAAAGCTGAAGAGGTTGTCGTTGAATTCAAACATTATGTCCAATGGGTTTATTTCCTTTCTTTGGAGAACAAATTTCCTGTAATTTTTGATCGGGAGGATCAGAAAAAATGTTTCATGATTGTTGTGTTTTAGCATCTTCACACATAGCAACGAATCACGGAAGGAAACGTGTGTTTTGTCCGGTTTATAATTATAGCCGTTGTGAGTGATGCGCTGAAGCACTGAAGGCTGCTTCAATATCCCCCCGAAAAATCTATTCTGAAAGTTGATGACCCCATCACGTCACCGCTCTGCGTTCCAACAGAAGAAGCCGAGAATGTTCAGCATTTCTCGGTGACAAATCCCATCAATTATTTACATCCTTGCAATGTCTTGCACTGTCACCACTATTTTCATTTCCCTTAGTAATATAGAAACATAGAAAAACGACAGCACAATCAGGCCCCGGCCCACAAAACTGTGCCGAACATATCCCTACCTTAGAAATTACAACCCATACCCATAGACCTCTATT
>JARFYF010001598.1:0-10315 GCA_030265395.1 Rhina ancylostomus | reverse complement strand
GGTACTTCTCACCTTCTCTTCTGCAATCTCTGCCTCTTTCGTGGTAGACATCGTGTGTGTTGCTGCTGCCTGACTGCGTAGGGATACTGCCTTTGAGGACTCATGTCTTCAGGTTGCTGTACAGCAAAGTGACAGAAGCTGTGATAAATTAGGTTTGGCCCTGTCAGGAATCACAATGTCCCTCATTAGCATTTGTTCTTGGGTGCAAGCCACCCTAACGTGAAGAGGATGTTTAGTAAGAGAGTCCAGGAGCCAAGGGCACAGCCTCAGAATAAGGGGACATCCCTTTAAAACTGAGTTGAGGAGGAATTTTTTCAGTCAGAGAGTAGGGAATCTATGTAGCGAGCCGCTGCCACAGACGGCTGTGGAGGCGAAGTCATTGGATGTATTTAAGTCAGAGATTGATGGTTCTTGATTGGTGAAGGGCTTAAGGGTAACCGGGAAAAGGCAGTAGAATGGTGTTGAAAAAAAATCAGTCATGACTGAATGCAGACCAGATTCGATGGGCCAAATGGCCTAATTCTGTTCCTATCCCTTGTGGTTTTATTTCACAATTGAGGCTAATTTTGCAATCCTCGTGGAGGACTTAATTTTAACAGAACCCTGTTTTAGTGCATGGAGTCTTGGTGACATCCAAGCAGTAGGAACAAGTGTTAAAACAGTTCAAATAAAGCAAAATATTAAACGTATTTTCTGTTCTCATGTGTACTGAGTTGTCTATCATCCCACTAAAAACACATTGCTCGTGCTTGCTGCCATTCTGCTATTTGTGATTTACAACATCAATCAGCTAGTTCAGTCAGGAATATTTCCTCTTTCCTACTTCATGCACATAAATTACTAGTTCATTTAACCACTCGATTGACTCTTCCTTCCTCCCTATTAACCTTCCAGCCTTGACCTAAGACCTGCCCTAAACACAACAGGTCACCTCATTAATGGTATCAACTTGATGTGCATGTTGTGCAACACTAAACAAAGGAAGTGACAACCAACTTTGGTTGTTTTTCACTTTTGGGATTGTATAATGGGATTTATTTATTCTAGAAACAATCTAGTTTAGTTATTTATTTCAAAAACCCAACTAGGTTTATTTACCACAAGCTAATAATTTGTTCATTATCTCACTGCTGTTTGTGGGACTTTGTTCTGTGCAATTTAGTGGTAACATTGGTTATAAAGCAGGAAGAAAAGTGCTGTCAGTTTCACCGAAATGAGGGATGCACTTTAGTTCGAGAATGACTGTAGTTGCACAAAATGGGCTCTATTTAAATGGTAGCTGTGAGGCCTTAATTGCCCCCTCGTGCAGCTTGTCAGTTGGAGGAGGTGGGGATAAATGGCTTGACATCCATACTGAGACAGTCAGCATGCCAGGTCTCAGGGACAGGCAGTACGAAGGAGGAGAGGTGGAGGATAAACACTGAAGATGAGAAACTCCAAGGCAGCCTCCTGGTTACAATAGACTGGAGGTTGCACACCACCTGATCCATCCATTTGTTCCAAAGGTGTGACAGCAGAGATCTGCTGATTGGTTAAATACCACCTGCTTCCAGTTGTCAAGCTGCTCATCATTTATTAACCTGACTTAGAAAGGATATCTAACAGCAACCGCCATACCCCCCACCTGGGACTGGATGAAGGGGCCAAACTGTCCTTCTCAGTGTTCAACTACCAACCAGAGAGAAAGGACACACAACTGCACCAGCATCTCAACGTCCAAAACAAGAGAGCAAATCTCCAAACCCATCCATTTCAGTCCCAGAGAAGACAGAATTCAAGGATGAGAGAAGAAGTTGGAAAACATCTTAAGTTATTAGCAGATAAATGCAGCAGTTTTAAATGTGGAGCATGGAGCAGATGTGTGGTCCTATATCTGGATAGAGCTCCAATAGCAGAGAAACCATTGACAGTTCTGATAGGTGCTGCACATCCCATTGGATGAGTAGCAGAGAGTTTTCTCAATGTTCTGGATTGAGCAACACGACTAAAAGAAAATCAGCCGGTAAATCATCCTTTCTGGAATCATGTTAGTACCAATATAAAAAATTCTTCTCACTTCAAAAGAAATTTGCTGTTTGAGGCATTTCACAGAGACATAGGTCTGGGATTCTAAATAACAATTATCAAAGTAGCACAGGATAAGTGGCATTTGTCGATTAATGAGGCAAGGGAATGTCAGCCTTGTGTAACTATAACTGTTTCCAAAAGAGTGTGAACACAGGAGAGAAAGTATGCAGGAATGCCATCAAGGAAGCATATAAACAAAATTATATAGCCCAGGGGAAAAGTCTGCTCTTGATCAGAGAACATTGCAGAACACAATGCACTACTATTGGGAGCAGAATGTATCTGGTAAAGGACAACGATTCACCTTTAAAATGATTTGCAGTTACAGATATCAGGATGTTGCAAAGCACTTTTTTTAGCCAATTAAGTGTTATTAATTAAGCTATGTCAAATTATTAGCTGGAAAGAGTGGCAGATAAAATGCCCATCTAATTCTTTAAAGATGTGTTTTTTTTTAATTGAGGCAAGAGATAGAAGTCTTGTTAAAATGACGACATTCACAGGATTTTCAAAACTGCAGTTACAATCTGAGTTCAACTGGCAAATGTACATTTTATCACTCTGTTTTTAGTGGATCAGTAATGACATCATGGTGCAATCCTATTCACAGTGTTTCACTACTTTATCTTCTGTTAAATTCAAGACAGCAGAACAGGACCCCGGCATCAACTGTGTAGAGTTAGAATGCAGGCCTTTGACTATTGGCTTTTATTATGGTTGCTGGAATTGAAAAAGTACATATCTTAAATCTAGAGATTTACTCAAAAATAAAACAGAATAAACACTCTCAAAATATATTAAACAATGCCTGTCATGTCAGATGTATTATGGAAAGAAAGAGTTGAAGATAAAAGTAAAATTATGACTCATAAGAAAGGGAATTTACTGAACAAGGATCAAGGAGTGGAAATAAACCCCAGATGGGCAAGGATAAAGGGGGAGTCAGGCACCGGACCAAGGAAAGGCAAGGAAAGGAGAACCTATTTAAGACAGACATTCTGTAATCCACGGGTTAGTTATACAGGGGTTTAATCTTTTTCTGTGTATATATATATTGGCAATAAGATCTACATACACAAACTGCTGATGACAGACTCAAAGCAAGTCCGAGACATTTGTACATTCGACAAAAATGTTCTCAACATGAGTTAAAACAAAAACTTTTAAATAATGGTACAGATAATTAATAGGATATTCCTTAAATCATAGCAGGGGCACTCATTAAACCTGCTGTTTAATTGTTTTACTTATGCTGTCCAGATGAGCGTTCAGATTAACTTGGTCTTCAGATTCAGACATTCACTGGAATGTCAAATATTCAGCCTTAATTTCATGAACTGCAAGAGCTTTACTCAGACATGTTCCCACTCAGCTGCCAGACAATGAAATAAAATAACCACTGGACGGCAAAGGGAGACAGAAATGTACCAGCATGCTGCCAGGGAACACAGGTACATCTCTTTACAATGCAAGAGCATTCAAATATGTATCAAATGGTTAAGATAAATCTAAGAGCTTTTTGGAACTTGGACAAATCCAAAGGAAATAATTACATACACCCACTGCCAGAGAATTAGATTGTTCATTATTACAGCAAGCAGATTACATTAACTTGAAACAAGATTTTAAATCAGTTACCTGACCTTAAATCTCTGAGTGAATTACCCATTTAACATCAGAAAAATAAGACACTTCTAGGGACTTACTAAATTTACTAACTGTACCTTCAGAGTAACAGAGCTCATTTCCTTATGAGAAATATGGATTGAACACTTACAAATCAGGATGAAAATGTCTATGTGCAAACAACAATAGGCAATCCTCCTAGCGTGGAAGGGGATGAATTTCTATTTACAATCCTATACACAGAAACTGGCTTGGTGCTCCAGTGTGTCCAAAGTTTTTTAAATCTGCATAATGATGCGTGAAACCTAAGAGAGACTGAGCACTTTGTGTTTTTCTCTGTTGGTCGTTGAACCCTCAGGAACTATTGTGTCAGCTGATGAAATTACTTTTCTACCACTCTTGATTCCAAAACATTTCCCCTGATAAAAGAGCTGAATCTACAGTGAATTTTCTTGCAGAACACACCAGATAATTAACCATATACCTAACTATGAGTTATTAAAAAGCATGAATCTGTTGTCTCTGTCTATAACTTTGAATCCCATTCAGTTCTGGTAGAAAATCTGCCATATTATTCTAAAAATAGCCTGTATAACAAAGAAAACATTAACAACTTTGAGAAGGGGCAGATAAATAAATAGTTAATGACAGTGAACACTAAGACATTGAGAATTCATACAGCAGGCAATATGCTTTCAATCACTCATCAGACACTCAGAACCTCTGAAGTATAATTCTATTAATAGCTCATCTAATAAAGGGTCCCCATTATAAACAACAGTATTTATTATTGCTTTTGGAAAACTGAAACCACAGTCTGTAAACCTCCCTCCATCCCACACCATTCCCAATGTAACCTCTTAGAACAAGATAAGCTCAGCTCACTTGAAAACATTGTCCTTTTCTCCGGTCCATCATGATCTTCATGGTAAGACAGAGAACAATCAATCAATTGCAGTGTGATACCAGGCTGTAGTACATTCAGAAGGTTTAGATGACATTGCATACAACTGAAACAAAAAGATTAGGAGGAAGGAGCATGGCTTAAACACTACAGGAATATCTTATTGGAACAGGAGAGGTTATTCATCCCCTTGAGCCTGTCCTACCATTCAATTAGATCTTAACTGGACATTTACTCTGTTCACCTACCTTAACTCCATATTCCTTAGTTACCACACCTAACAATAATATGCTGGTGTCAATCTTAGATTTGCAATTGACAGTTTAGGAAGGGCTCCTGTAAGAAATAATCTGAGCTGCTACCATACCAGATGTCTCCACAAAAGGGCTAAATTCAGCTAACAGAAAATGAAAAATAAAGAACCGCAGATGCTGAAAAACTGAAATCAGGAAATGCTGGAAAAACTCAGCTGTTAAGGCAGCATCTGTGAGAAGAGAAACAGATCTGATGTTTCAGGTCTGTGATTCTTTGTCAGGACTGGGGAAGAGCAATAAAGAAAAACGGTGATTTTTATTTGTGGGGAAGCTGATGGAGGGGTGGATAGGACAAAGGGAGACTATTTCAGGTTCCACATTTCAGGTCGGAGACCCTTCATCAGAACAGAACAAGGGAGACAACATATTGCAGGGTGGATGGAGTGGATGGATAGGACAAAGGTTTATCACTGGTATGGCGAGGCCAGGATTGCCATAGTGATATGCTCTTTATGAAGCCATCTGGTTGATAGGTTAATGAGGGGATAAGAGACAGAAAAACAAATAAGAAGGCATGTATAAGCTGTGAACTGTGGGTTAGAGCCTTTGCAGAGAACTGAAACCAAACCTGTAGGTTGGAAATGCTCAATGGATCAGCCAGTGTCTGTGGAGAGACAAAGGGTGAGTTACTATCACTTTACAGCATATTACCTTATAAATTACCTTTATAACCTTACGTCAGAACTGGACAGTTCCGACACAAACAGAATTACCTGAAATTGTTGAATTTGATCCTGATCGGAGCGAGGATAAATTTCCCGGAGTCCGCACTTTCCACCCCATCAGCCTGTGCATTCAACAGATCCTCCTCCACAAGTTCAACCACTTTCTGTCAGATTCCACCACCAGAGATACCATCACCTTCCTCCACCTTCCAGCACTCCAAAGAGACCATTCCCTTTACAATCCACTAGTTCGCTCTTCCATATCCAACAATTTCTCTTTTCACGGCACCTTCCCATGCAACCATAGGATCTGCAAAACCTGTGCCTTATATATTTTTAATTTGGACATAGAAGGAGGCAATTTTCTCTATCAAGTTTATGCCAACTCTCAGAGGAATCCCAGTCCATTTTATTTCTCTGTAACCTATCCTCTTTCACATGTCCATCAACTCCACACTAATTTTCCTGCCATCCACCTTCTAGGGGTAAGTTACAGCAGCCAATTGCTTCTCATTGGGATATCAGAGGAAACTGGAGCATCCAGGAGAAACCCGAATAGACACAGAGAGAACATGCAAACTCCACATTAGGGGTCAGGTCACAGAAGGGTGGCTGATGCTATAAGGCAACAGCACTACCTGCTGTGCCACTATACCCATCTGCCCCGTCCCTTCCCACCACCTAGGAATCTAATCAGTCTTCTGGGTGTAGCTATGATTCTCTTGCACTTCCTCCAAGCTAGTGCTTGGCATTCAGTGCACACAAAATCATGTCCTCTACATTGGAGGAACCAATAGGTGATTGTTTTGCGGAACATCTTCCTTCAGACTCTGACTGTGGGCTTCCAGTTGTCTGTCACTTTAATTCTCCTGCCCACTCCTACCCTGACCTATCTGCCTGTGGGCTCCTGCCCTGTTCCAGTGAGACCCAATGTAATCTTGTGGAATACCACTTCATCTTCCACCTGAGCATGTTGCAACTTCTAAGACCCAACATCAAATCCAACAATTTTGAGTACCTCACTTGCTCCCTTTGCGTCCGAACTAGCCAAATTTAAGGTTGCTCATCTCTAATGTTAACCTGCCCCCAGAACACAAAGATGCATTTCACTGTGTGTTTTGATGTAGATGTGACTAATAAAGATATCTTAATGGTTCTCTCTCCACAGACACTGCCTGATCTGCTGGGCATTTCAACATTCTCCTTGCTGTTCTCTGCAACAGCTCTGACCTGCATTTCACTACTTTTACATGTCCGTCTGTTTGTTTTCCCTCTCTCTAATTCCCCTCACTAATCTATCAACTAGACAGCTTCCTAAAGAGTGTGTCACTAGGAGATATTCCCTTTATCCTGTGCATACCTTTCCCACCCCACTCTCCAACTTAAAACTAACTTCTCATCCTCCCAGTTCTGACAAAAAAGTCTTTGACCTGAAACATTAATTCAGCTTTTTTTTACACAGATGCTGCCCACCCTGTTGAGTGCTTCCAGCATTTTCTGGTTTTATTTGAGATGGTAAAAGTTGACCTGGTTAAGCAAAAATTGCAGCATGCAGGAGCAGGCAAACTGTTGCTTTACAGACACCCTCTTTTCATGAGCAATGGCTCCTCAAAAATAGATGGGTCTCCCTCTGGACTTGTTGACTGATTGAACAACAGGTCCAGAAACCATAGAGTGCAGGCTTCAACTCCAGTGTGACCTTTGGAGAAATCATATCACAATCAACGACATAACAAAAGTGCAAACCCCTGAGCTGTCTGTTCAGCACACCATCCTAAACAAAGAGAATTAAAATGATCCCTTAAGGTCAAAACCTCATTACAATTCCCAGGAATAGACTCATTTACACAACTGGGATAAAGCAATACCTCAAAATAAAAGGAATCAATAATAGTCACATATCCCCAACAGCTCTGCCCGTCTAAGATGGAATAGAGCTCTCCTAAGACTCATATGGCTTTTATTTTTATTGAAAGCCTTTTGGTTTCCAACATTTTAACTGGTGAAGGTAACAATGGGCAGAAGGCTGTGCAAGATGAAGAAGAACAGGATAGAAATGACAGTGCTGAGAATGATGAATTTACCACCCCAAAGGGCAGCTGAGGTGAATCGTGTAAATGTATTCAAGGGAGGCTTGGTGACCATATGAGAAGGAAGGGCAGCACAGTGGCACAACTAGAAGAGCTACTGGCTCACAGCTCCAGTGACCCAGGTTCAATCCTAACCTCCAGTACTGAGCGTGTGGAGTTTGAACTCTTGATTTTTCCCCAAAGTATTTTAGTTTCCTTCTTAATTCCAAAGACATGCAAGTTGATAGGTTGCCTTGCCATTTGTAAATTGCCCCTAGTATGTAAATGAGTGGTAGAATCTGCAGGAGTTGAGGGGAATGTTGGGAATAGAGGTTACATGGAAAATTAGGAAGGCAATGGGATTGCCCGTGAGCTAACATAGACTTGATGAGCAGAATGTCCTCCTTCCATGTCAAGGGTCATGCTAAAAGACAATAACAACAACTCAAAAGGGCTTTACAGGTGCATTCTTAAAACAAAAATCATTCTCAGGTAATACATAAGTGGTAGCATTTCATCAAATGAGCAAAAGCTTGATCAAAGAGGTAGGTTGTTAGAATCTTCCTAAAGGATGAAGAAATGTAGGAAATTGAAGAAGCTTAAGGAGAGAATTTCAAAGCACCATTGGTTTCAAAGTTAATTGAGTAGTTTTGTATCAGTGTGAGTTCCCGGCATCTTGTGGGGGAGAGGGTTTCGAATTTCCAGCACCTGTAGTATTTTGATTTTTTTTGTAGAATACGATCAGTCAGGCACTTCATGAGGGTATTTAAAGCTGGTACTTCAACAAAGATGCAATTTTCCACCCATCCACCAATCTCATCTCTTCACCACAAACTCCCCCCCAATGTCCCCACCCAACACCCAACGCAAGGGACACATTTAAATGGTTCCATTTGAAACTTACGATAATCTCAGGCAAGCCGTTCATTATAAGGATAATCATCGCATTCATTCTGTGATGTGACAGTTTTGATCATCAGTTAGTAACGTGAAAAGGTGATTTTATTAATGGTGAACATGCTGATTATCAGCCCCAGAGGTTCCTGCATTTCACAATCAAGCAAGGAAGCTTGAGAACCTTGTTTCATTGTAAAACTTTCAACAAGTGAACAATAGCAACCACTCTCAATTTACTAAAGTGGAGTATTACAACTAAAATAATAAAATTAAAGTTATAGCATTTCCATGATATTGGTTTGATAAGTACCAGCTCTGTGCTACTGTCACAAAAAGCAAGCTATCTAATTACATTATCGCTGAGCCAAAGATTGCGCATCACTGGTTTCAAAGGAAATTGAGTAGCTGAGTTTCTGAGTGACTGTATTGTTCAGAAGGTGTAGTTTGAACCATAGGTTCTAACCTGAGTCAAAGGTAGTAAGGAGCTTTCGTATGTGGGTGAAGCCTGCAGATCAGTGCACCAGGAGGCCCAAAAGGGTGAGAAGGCAAACTAAAACAAGAAGACACAACAAGATTTGGTTTTAAAGGCCTCTTAGGTTTTGTATTAAAGTCACAAAAAAAAACTTATGCAGCGAGGATAAGAGAGGTGCTGTCAAAGATTTAGGTTTCAAGAAAGGTTTTGATAGAAAATATATTGGAGGAGAAAAGCGTTTCTGGAGGGAGTACCGCATGTGTGGAGTCAAAGACGGCAGAAAGGGGGAGGTGAGAAGATACAAGGAACTAGAGTTAGAAGAACTAAGGGATAGGGTCACGATAGAGAGCAGGAGCTGGAAGAGTACTTGGCTTTGAAGGAATTTACATTGTGAGAATTGGGGAAATGCATTTCCAGATGGGTTGGAGTTTACGTGCAGTGGAGTGCAGGTCCAATCAAAGAGTCTGCAAGTGCTGATACAAGGTTCACTTACAATGCCATTAAAGCAGGGCTGGAGACAGATGTACCCATGTGCTTGGAGACCAGGATTGTTCAGAAATTAAAATATAAACTCCCAGGTATTGCTGCGAGTATCTCAGGGAAAAATATCTCAAACATTTCAATATTATTTATTTTCATTTTCATTGAATCACTTTGTTTATTGCATTGGATACAGAAAGAATAAAGTCTATTTGACCAGCTGTGAAGAAGAATCAATCAGTTAAGTAGGAGTCTGTTCCCTGCTTGAGAAGATGGTACAGATTGGTATTGGTGATTAATAGTGGAAATATGGAGGTATGTAGTTGCTAAGGTGGGGGAAGGGTAGGTGGTGGTAGCTGGAGGCACAGCAACTTGTGACAAAGTCTCCAGAAATACTTGTAACTCGATCTAGCAACCTTAGGAGACTGTGAGTTCAGAAACTAAGTTAAGTACTGAACTGGGCTGGGCTGGGCTGGGCCAGGATGGGCATCTAGTTGGTAGATGGATATAAAGTGCCAACGTTTGTGAAGTGTTCGGTAATGGAATGCTTCAATCTTGCCGCATGAGAAGTGGCCCCATTCTGATGAATAATGCACCTCAAAGTACCAAGCCCGACCACACAACTGTACATTTTACAAGCCAAAAGTTGATGTGAGATGAGAGTCGGTGCCTCAAGAAGGTGGCATCCATCACTAAGGACCCTCACCATCCGGAATATTCCCTCTTCATGTTACTACCATCGGGGAGGAGGTACAGGAGCCTGAAGACCCACGCTCAACATTTCAGGAACAGCTTCTTCACTTCCGCCATCAGATTTCTGA
>JARFYF010001558.1:0-11245 GCA_030265395.1 Rhina ancylostomus | reverse complement strand
CACAACCAACAGTAAAATGAGGGATTTCCTGCGGCTCTCCATCTCTGAGTCTCTGGAACTCTCGCCAGTGCTGTGACCCCGGAGTCTCCTACGGGCTCTGCTAGCCACCAAAACATGTCTGATGGTCAAAGCATTGAGGAGGAGAATGAGGACAAATGGGATCACCGGCGTAATGGAGGAACTCGACTATGTTCCATGCCACTGACAACAGAACACCGCCTCTGTTCAAGAAAAAAACAAGGAATATTAACCATTATGTAGGATTCTGAGAGCAAGAAATACCAAAAAATATTCTTTAAAAAGATCAACACAGTCACCGGTCCCCAGAACCACAGCCGCTGTTCTCTCGGTGCAATATTTTGCTTTCAGCTTCTGACAACGAATGGCCACAAACCGATCAAAGATGAAAGTGACTGTGAACCAGACAGAACAGTCGGTGGCTGCGTAAAGCAGGGAGCGTGGATATCACACACGCGAATGTACCTGAGGAAACCAAACGCTTCCCAAAAGACAATCGGAATCTGCCTCAGAATCAGGTCGAGTACAACGACCAGAATATCCTCTGTTGCCATGGCCACCAGGTAGAGAGTAACTCCGTTGGAGAGACCGCAGTTTCCCCGCGACAGGACCACAATCGTCAGCACGTTCACTGTGAGTAGAGATGTAAACACAAACATGACAGGGGTTTTGGAGCAACTTCAGCAGATTCACAGAGAGAAAAAATCAAACGCCGCTGCTTCTCTCCTGTTTGTCGATCGAGTCGTCGGACAGGGATTGACCTGTAACAGCAACAAGAGCGAGGATAGGATAGTAGACGGGCTGAATAGTCAGGAGGAAATAGTATATCCGATCGTCTGCTGTTATCCATGCAGCACCAGATACAATATATTGAGCAGATGAGAAGACACCCTTTCCCACCGCTGTAACATCCAACTCTCCTGTTTCCCGATCCCGACCCATTCCTGAAACACCTCTCTCCACTTTTCCCAGATTTCAATCGGTGACCAGAACTTCACACTCTACTATTTACAGATTCCATCCGTTCATGAAATATCCCACATTACTGTTAGCAGCTCCCGAATTATCTTCTTCCACTGTGTAGCTGCTGATCTCTGTCAGTGACGGGAGGGGGGGACTGCTCCCACTGACACTGTGCAACTTCATCGGAAGGAACAGTTTTTAAAAGCAGTGGGGAAAACCCCCGTGACACAGTGGGGCACCGTGCAAACTGACGTTAATTACACTCACTGAACAAACATCTGCGGTTAACTCCTTTGAATCCGGACGGCTGGAACAAAACCTGAAACGAGAAACAAAAGCGTGTTGATGTCCAGGATTGATTCCCACCCACACGGGGGATGCACTCTTCTCCCCCTCCCATCGGGCAGAAGACACAAAAGCCTGAAAGCACAGACCACCAGGCTCAAGGACAGCTTCTGTCCCGCTGTTGTAAGAATATTGAACAGTTCCCACGTACGATTGGATCGAATTTCCACCTCACAATCTACCTCGTTTTGACCTTCCACTTCTTTGTGTCTCTGCACTGCGTATTTACTGTACTGTAACTCTTAATTTTGCATTCAGTTATTGTTTTACCTTGATATACCTTAAAGCAGTGTTGTAAAGAATTGATCTGTATGAACGGTGTGCAAGACAAGATTTTTTTTTCTTTTCACTGCACCTCGGCTATTAAACCAAATTAATACTGCGCAGTGAGATGGACCAATCGGGCCAAGGAGTTCCCTAAAGGGCGAATGGTGTACGGACGTGGGATCTGGAAGTCTGTGGACTTGGAAAAGTTTCCTCAAAATGAAAGATTCAGACGAATCCTTTCTGTGGATGACAGGACGCAGATGGAAACTCGGGATCTTTGATTCATTTACGCCGACGTCACAGCGAGGGCTCTCGCTGGAATGGATGATTCCGTCTTTGGTGATAGACACTGGAGGGATTATGCGCGATCACATTATTTTATTTATGACATGGTTTTGGGACCAAAATCTGTGTAAATACGACACTTCAGATCCCAGCTGAAAGCCTTTCCACTCACCTTTAACATGTGTCACCTTGTTTTCGACACAGCTACATGGGAACAAAGAGTTTCGAAATCAATCCTGTCGGTACCTCTGGCAATCTGTTAGATTTCTTTAAGATGATCTCGGAGGGACAACAAGCCCAGCCTATCCAATCTCTCGCTATAACCTCCAGACCAGGCAGAATGCCAGCGATTCTTCTCTGCTCTCTTCCCAGCAGAATCGCATCCCTCCTGACCAGAACTAAACACACTGTTCTGAATGCGGGTTGCACCTTCGCATTTCATCTCAGATTCGATGTCCGGAACCAGGAAGACTATTCACGATGGAAACAGTTCTTGGTGATTGTAGTGAGGACGTGCAGCAGGCTGGAAAGTTTGAGCTTGTAGATATTAAGAAGGAGGATGTGCTGGAGCTGCTGGAAAGCATCAAGTTGGATCAGTCGCCGGATCCGGATGAGATGTACCCCAGGCTACTCTGGGAGGAGAGAGAGGAAATTGAGGAGTCTCTAGTGATGATCTTTGCATCATCAGTGGGGATGGGTGAGGGTCCGGATAATTGGAATGTTGGGAATGCTATTCCTTTACTCAAGAAAGGGAGTAAAGGGAGTGGTTGGCAAGTTTATGGAGATGATCCTGGGAGGCAGGATTGATGAACGTTTGGAGAGGTATGATATAATTAGGAATAGTCAGCGTGACTTTGTCAAGGCAGGTCCTGCCTTACGAGCCTGATTGAAGTTCTTGAGGATGTGACTAAACACACTGATGAAGGAAGAGCAGTGGCTGTAGTGTGTATGGACTTCAGCAAGGCATCGAATAAAGTACCCCATGCTAGGCTTATTGAGAAAGTAAGGGGGCATGGGATCCAAGGGGACATTGCTTTGTGGATCCAGAACTGGCTGTCCCACAGAAGGCAGTTGACCGGTCATATTCTGCATAGAGGTCGGTGACCAGTGGTGTGCCTCGGGGGTCTGTTCTGGGACCCTTACGCTTTGTGAGGAAGTGGAGGGATGGGTTTGTAAGTTTGCTGCAGACACAGAGGATGGAAGTGTTGTACATAGTGTGGAGGGCTCTCAGAGGTTGCTGCGGGACATAGATAGGATGCAAAACTGGGCTGAGAAGTGGCAGATGGAGTTCAACCCAAAAAAGAATGAAGTGGTTCATTTTGTTCGGTCAAATTTGATGGCAGAATGTAGTATTAACGGTGAGGCTCATGGCAGTGTGGACGATCAGAAGGATCTGGGGGTCGGAGTCCATAGGACGCTCCATTCAATTTATTCAATATTTCCATTTGATATAAGCAGACCTTTTCCGAGTTCCTTTGAATAACCTTTGAATATCGAGGAGCGGAGCTAACGAGATAACAATGCTTTTTTTTAACCGAAGATATCTTAGACCAGTTTTTTTTTAAGTTGTTAGTTTGCTTTTGTTTATTATTATTATTTTGATTTGGGGGTCTCTTTTCATATAATTAAATTTCGTTTCGTTTTTTTTATGATGCTCACTTAGCAAGACACCGGGAGGTTCGGATTATACATTTTACTCTCTGTGAGTATATATATTAAGTGTTATTATTGTAATCCCGATCTCTTCGCACCATGTGTATAATCACAAATGTTATGTATATTAATTTGAAATTAATTTGAAATTCAATATAAAGATTGAAAAAGAAAGGACGCTTAAAGTGGCTGCACAGGTGGACGCTGTTGTTAAGAAGGCATATGGTGTATGGTCTTCCTCAATCGTGGAATTGAATTTCGAAGACGAGAGGTAATGCTGCAGATGTCTGCGACCCTGGTCAGACTCCACTTTGAGTACTGTGCTCAGTTATGGTCGCCTCACTACAGAAAGGACGTGGAAACCATGGAGAGGGTGCAGAGGACATTTTCAAGGATGTTGTTTGGATGAGGGAGCATTCCTCATGAGAACAGGTTGAATGAACTCCGCCTTTTGTACTTGGAGCGAGGAGGATTGGAGTGATCTGCTCGAGGAATTTCAGATGATGAGAGGGTTTGATCGTGTGGACAGTCAGAGGCCTTTCCCCAGGGCTGAAATGGCTTCAACAAGAGGACACTGTCACAATGTTCAGCAAAGAACAAGCTCACAGAGAACCCAAATGCGGTACCCTGATACAAGACTGGAGTCAGGACACTTCCTCAGGACAAAATGCAGGCAGCAACTGGAAGGAATCTTGCCTTGGAGACCTGAAGAGGAATCCCAACACAAACTGGATCTTCTAACAGGAATAGCGAACACAGGACTGCTCTAAAGTAGATCACTCTAACAGCTAGAAGCCAAAATATACCCAAAGGTAGACGAATACTCTGGCAACTCGTGCTAGAGAAACCCAGATACTTAAGCTAGGCTCCTGATGGGGCTCATGTGTGTGTCGTTATGTAATCAGTTCAGCGTGGAATCCATGTGCTAGACAACAAGGCATGAAAGGAGCCAAATTGAGGTCCAGAACTCAGAACCATGACAGACACAGGTTTAAGGTGCTAGGGAGTAGGTATAGAAGAGATATCAGGGGTAAGTTTTATTTTACTCAGAGAGTGGTGAGCGCGTGGAATGGGCTGCAGGCAACGTTGGTTGTGGCGGATACGATAGAGTATTTTGAGAGACTTGTGGATGAGTACATGTATCTGAGAAAAATAGAGGGCTTTGGGTAAGCCCAGTAATTTCTAAGGTAGAGACATGTTCGGCACAGCATTGTGAGCCCAAGTTCCTGAATTGTGCTGTAGTTTTTATTTGTTTCTATGTTCTAAGACGGTACGGCCCAGATGGTGCGGGGATCTTTGATTACGGACGTTGCCCTCTTGAGGCAGTGCCTCCTTCAGATACACCGATGGTGGGGAGGGATGTTCCCGTGATGTATTGGGCAGAACCCACAACTGTCTGCACCTTCTCACGTTCGTGCGCAGTCAAAATGCCGTGCCAGACTGTGAATGCAACCGGCCTAGTAAAATAAAAGTTTTATTGACTAAACGGGTGTCAGATACTGCATTGGGATTTAGACTGAAAATATATCATCACCATGGCCCGCAGCCCAAAAAATAAACTATTGAGCCACCTCAATGGGAAGTACTGATCATGCATGCTTACACCGCGGAAACAGGCCGTTTCTATATATTTATATCTATATCCTTATGTCTATCTATATCTATATCTATATCTATCTATCTATCTATCAATATATATATATATATATATATATATATATAAATACTATATATATGCGTGCATATAAATAAATAAATAAATAGATGAATAGATGCATGAATAAATATGTGTGTGTGTGTGTGTGTGTGTGTGCGCGCATAAAACCACGGATCAGGAACATGGACCATGGATTTTAGTGACATCAAAGAGGGGAATGGTAATATTCTGCGTTACGTTGATATTCAGAAGGAGGGGTTACTGGGTCTTCAGTAAAAGAGTAACATTGAATAGTTCGCAGGTCATGATGTCCAGGACAATCAGGGAGGCCAGGGAGGGGATTACAGTGCTCATGACATAAATCGTTCGATACTCATTCAGGCGATATATTTTTAAGGGGAGGCTGATTCAGGTGGGTCATTTTCCTCTGGAGCACGGGAGTCTGAGGGGCTGCCTTATATTGGTAAATGAGAGGGAGATACGAATGAGAGTCACGGCCTTCATTCCAGGATAGAGAAATCTGGTACTGGAGCTCAGAGGTTTAGGTAAGAGGGAAACCTTTTCACACGGCGGTTGGTGCCTTTGTGGAACGAGACGGTACAGTTAAAACGTTTAAAAAGCCTGAAGATATTTTTATATAGACGGAGAAGATTGAAAGTGATATTGACCAAAGACATGCAAATGAAATCAGCTGAGGGAGATAGCTGGATAGCATTGACATTTTGGGCCGAAAGGCCTGATTCCGCAGGATCAACACATTCCATTTCAGAGGCTCAACAGGTTTATTGGGGCTGTGGGCCATCATGATTTCACGCCACGTCATTTGGTGATGATATATTTGAACTCTAAATCCTAATGCGGCATTTGATACCAGATTAGATAATAAACTTTTTGTTTTAAATTACTGCAAATGCTGAAATGAAGCGGGATAACTACATCTGCACAGTATCTATCATTATTCTGTCATGAGCACTAAATATATCTTGATGCTCTGCCCTGCCTGATAAACATGTTCGAGCAATACACATTTATTTTCTTTACAATCGAAAGCGGCCACAAATGTTAAAAATTTGTTTCAGCCGTATTATTGAAACAATAAAATATAACACTGAAAATGCAACTGATGGTGATGGAGAGAAGAGAGGGAGAGTTGGTAAACGTTGTTTTCTGCATCACCCTGAAATCGAGATCATTCGATTCCCTGGTGGGGAATATTAGTACCAGCCAGTGAATCCCAGCTGTATTTCTGTTCACTGGACAGTAATTTGCCCCGTGCTCTATCGCAAACCTGGTCGAGTGAATATCTACTTTCAAGCACATAGACGAGACAAACAGGTTCTTTTTTATGGGGCTGGGATTCAATGCCGATCGAATTCGTCTGAACTTACCGAATATCGGTTCCGAGAAAGCCACCGCACTCTCAGATTTCAGGGTATTTCCAGGGACAAGCGGAAACTGTGTTTCTCCCTCTCACCGTGCACTCACCTCTTACACCTGGAAACTGAAACAAATCAATAAAAAGCTGGATATTTTTTTAAGTAACGTAAGCGCGGGAGATGTATATTATTTTGCTGTTTGCTGCAAACTATCAGCAAATTTTGTACCCCTTGGTTTTTAATTCACCCGGTTTCCAGACAAGATATTACTGGTCAATAGATATCCACAGGAAAATACTGATGCAAGGGCCGATTTGAAGCAGTGGCTCTCAGGCCATGATGTGTTCTGCATGCATGTGAAAGAACATGACCTGATGAGGGACAAACAGCATGGCTTTCTGCTGGACTGTTCATGTCTTACAACATTCACTGAGTTTTGTGATGGAGTGACAATGGTGATTTTCGGGGTAGGGCAGTGGACTTTCTTAAGAAATTTCAGTGAAGCATTTGGAAATGTCTCTCATGGTCGGCTAATCCAGAAGGTTAAGATTCTGGTGGTCGACGGCGACGAGATGGTTTGGATTTTGAATTGGCTTGTCTATAGAAGGTAGCTGATATTTGCGGAAGGGAGTTATTCTGGTTCGTGGTCCCTGACGAATCGTGACAAGCAGAGATCGGTCTGGGATATCTGCAGTTTCTGATGTCAGAAGCAACAGAAAAAAAGATGATTTGCATGAAAATACAGAAAGGTGGTTTCGGAAGTTTGCAGATGACTCAAAGATTGTTGGAGATGCCGGCAGCGTCGTGGTAGTCAAATGGAACAACAGAATACAGCTCAGCTATAGATATGGGCGAATCAGTAGCAGATTATGGTTAACCCGAGCAATGTGATGTGTTGAAATTAGCGAGGGAAATTGTGAGCAGAAAGTATACACATAATGGCAGGACCGTTAACAGCATCGAGATAAAGAAGAACCATGAGGTTCACATCCATGGCTGCCTGAAAGTTGGCACGCAAGTAGATTGGAGTGAAAAACGGCTTGTGGATGTAGAATACAAAAAATAGACACTGTACACGTTATATTCATAGTCTGCTCTGTGTTCAAGATGGCTGCCAGTGTCCTTAAGATGGCTGCTGGTCTTCTTAAGATGGCCGCTAGGACTCTTTCGTCTCCAGCCCGAGTGCGGGGACATGTAGGTTATTAAGGAGGTGGCCAGAACATTCTTGGGAAGACACTGTTGATTTACTGTGCAGCTAATGGCAGTTAGGGTCAGTGCTACTAATGATTTTACAGTAGTTCTGTAGATGAAAGTTTTGATATAAGAGAAATGTTGATGCCATTATCTCTCAGGACACATAAGCAATAGTGTCACATTTTGATGCTTTATTGCTGATAGCCTTGTAACTAATAAGCGCGGTATTGTCTGTAAGATGATAACACTGTAGTCTAGTGTCTCAATGCTTATAAATAATTGGGGGCTGTGATTAAGCCAGGATGAGCAAATGGTTAAAGAATGAGCAAATGGTTGAAGCATGGAATTGTGAAGATAAGAGAGAACATTATGAATTGTGGAAGTGAAAGTGAGCTATTAAAAAGGTATAAGAAAGGCCTCCAAGCAGTGCTGATGGGCAGAGAGAGCAGTAAACAAAGGGTAACCAGTGGCTGGCTGGATGACTGTCACAGCTTCTGTTTGCAAATAAAAGTTTAACTTCTTGAGGAAACGTTTGTGTCTCCTCGTCATTTTCAGATCTCGGTAAACCACAACAAATCTGGCGTCACGAATAGGATCGGAAAGAGACCAATAAGAAAAGAACGACAAATCAAGGACGCTTCCTAGACCCTTGGGGGACCCCCACGAGACAAGCAGAGCAAAGGGTGACGACCCAGAAAAAAGACAAGCGTTTTCGTTGTTAATTCGGACAAAAACTCTACTGGGTGTGGGAGGTCTCCGGAAACAGAAGTGTTAAACGAATGTCAAAGGGTCTCTCCGATCCAAAGAATCTCGCAGAAATTTTAATTAAAGGAGACTCAGTGGATTGATCAAGAAAACTGAGCAGTGGGTTGAATAGAGATGAGACGATAGAAATTGATTAAATTAAGAATTTCTCGTGCTGCTTTTAAGTCCCTGTGGATACCACCTCGCAGAAATGACGGTCTGAACGGGAAGGGCACGGTAGATCCCTGTGGATACCGCCTCGCAGGGAATGAGGGTCTGAACGGACGAGGTGTAAAGGAAAGCTCTGCGGATTCCGCCCTAAAGAGGGGTCTGCACGGGCAGAACAAAGGAGGAAAGAGTATTTTGATAAATTGGATAAGATTAAAAAGTACGAAAGCCGGCAAATTGGGCAGCAAAATTCTTGAGTTAGGTGTCAAAGTAGTGTAGGAAACAATAGCGCGAACAAGTGAATTGTGAGATTCTGAGAGATACCCTGTAAAACAACATAAAGGGAAAAGGAACTGCAGCTGAAATATTAAGCACAAACTTTTCAGTGATCTAAAAGTGATATCACAAAAATATCGGAAAAATGTGAATAAAGAACCAAATATCTCGTTACAAAATGGCCAAAAGAAGGAACCTTTGACTTAAGTCTGTGTAATGAAATAAAGGGAGAAACGAAAAGATAAATCTGAAAAGAGAAACCAAAAGAGAGAACATTAGGTATTGATACTAAAACTTTATTAGAACGGAAGGAGTTGGAAGAATTCCGAATGTATAAAAAGTACGCTGAGCTTTCGGGTAAGGAGAGAACAAAACAAGGAACGGGCAAAACTAGAAGCGCAAAGGACAAAAGAAGAAACGAAACCCCAATGGAATCGGTGTGGCAGGAAATATAAATAAAATCAGGGTCAGAGGCTGATGAGAAACCAGACAGTGAACCAGTGAGCCAGTGCTCAGAAGGGGAAAGGGGAATGCATCTACTGTTAGTAAAAGGAGCAAGGCAGAGAGAGGATATTCCTTGGGAGAACCAGGACTTGGAAGGGCAGAGAAATGTATTCCAGGATATGTATGAGGGAGCGGGAAAATTGATTAGAGCATTTGAGGATGAGACCACAGGACGTTTATTGGCAATGGGTAACTCAAAGGCACTGCTGCTAAAGGTAGTGGAAACCTCAAAACTAAGAGAACTGATGATTTCATCTGGCTTAACCAATGTGGCGGACAACCCAGAGGTGGATGGAAGCAGCTTTAACCCAGTGAGGCAGAGGGTATAGAGGGGCTCAGAGACTGCTATCCACCTAAAGTGGGCCCCAAAGCCCCAAAGGGGATCCACTGGGAGAGACTGAAAACCCGGCAGCGTATTTAGAAAACCAGTTTAAAAAGTGGAGACTGGAAACAGAGCAGGAGGTGGAGGGCAACCTGCTGATGACCACGTTGTTTAGGACTGCTATTATAGGTGCAATGACTCCCTCCACCCCCCACAAAGTTAAGTCTAGACTTGAGGAGGTGGTAGAGCTGATGTCAGAGTCAGGTCAAGAATTCAGGGATCATGCAGCCCATGCAGTCGAGAAATACCGAAATAAAAGCTGATTAAGCTGCACACACAGATGCAGACACAGATGAAGGTTGAGGAGCTTAAAAAGAAAGAAAAAGGCAAAAAGATGCTGCCAGTTACAAGTGATCTGAATGTGCCTACCGAAATGAACGAAGCACCAGCTTTTAGAGAAACTTGCTATACTGCCAGACAAAGGCCAGAAAGCACAATGCCAGTAATGAACGTCTTTGGAGAAGCATGTCCACAAATGCCTTATCAGGAGCAAAATAAATTTAGACAACAGCCCAGAAAGGACCGCAACTTCTAAGGAAGAGGGTGGAGAGGTAATTGGCAGAAAGGGCCAGTGAACAGACAGACATAAAGAGGGACAGGAGGATTGTGTTTGGGATGTAATCAGCCAAGGCACATTAAGAGAGACTATCTTTACAACCCTTGGCCTGCTTCATTTCAGCAGGAGTCAATGTGTAGAGAGCAACAGTTCAGTCAAGAACCAGCAGCAGCGGGTCCAACTGGACCTGTTAAGCCCCATGGAAGGTGACAGGGGTGCCCAGAGAACCCGGGTGGGAAGGGACAGTACCCAATAATAACACGGGAGGAAGAAGAGGAGCGTATTGTTCAGATTATTTTAGAGGGGAAAATAACACCATGGTTACAGATACTGGAGCCAGGTACACTTGTGTACAACGTTCACATGTCAGGAAAATATGTTAAAACTGCAGGGTTCTCGGGAAAAGCACAGTTAACACAATTTACAGCTAGAGTAAGTTTAAAAATGGGAAATAATTAAATAGTTTTACCGGTTCCAGTGTTCAAAGTAACCCCGGCCAATTTCATGGGCAGGGATGCAATGTTAAAACTGGGATAGAATGGAGAATGTACCCTGAAAGGGTTAAGTGTCGAAAAGGTTAGTAATCAGCTGGTGGTGCGGGCAGCTGAATGAGCGAATACATATTGGATAGGGGACATTGCAGATCAAGTCTGGAAAACTTGGAATAGATGGGAAGATGGTGCTCTGGCAGTACTACCTGAAGCTCAGCCGCCGAAGACTGAGTTACTGTCACAATGTTCATCTGGAGAAATCTCACAGAGAACCCAAATGCGGCACACTGATACAAGACTGGAGTCAGGATACTTCCTCAGGACAAACATAGGCAGTAACTGGAAGGAATCTTGCCTCAGAGATCA
>JARFYF010001429.1:0-28148 GCA_030265395.1 Rhina ancylostomus | reverse complement strand
GTCCAGCATGGAATCCATGTGCTGGACAACAAGGAATTAATGGAGCCAAATGAGGGCCAGAACTCAGAACCATGACACTTACCTCCTTGTCTGTCGTGCCTGCAGCATCTCTCACCAGGAATATGGAACTGCCAATGCTGCCCCTCTCAACCATTTTTCCGTTGTGGCTACAATATCCTAGTCCCGTGTGCCAGTCCATGCTATGACTCCCTCTGCCTTATCGTCTGGGTTGTTGCATTCATATAAAAGCAGTTATTTGAATATAAACTTCCACTCTGCCAGTTACCGACAGAAGATCCTAATAGTGCAAACACCTGACCTCGTCTCTCTTACACTGGCATATCTGCCAGGAATTTAGCCACACGATCCTCCTGGTCCTACCTTCAAAAAGAGCAGTCCAGGCAGAATTCGAGGAGAAAAACAGACTGTTATCGATTTGGGTCAGGACCCTTCCTCAGGACTGTTGTGAAGAAGTGTCCTGAAGAAAGCTCCTGACCCATGGGCACGACGTGCCAGAGAAGGTTGGGAACCGCTGTTTTGAATGAATCTCCTTCGGAAAAATGGGAGTCATCATAAAATTGAAACACTGAGAGTTCAGCGCCAACATGTTGCTGTACCACGAAAATGTATGGGAATCTTAAACATGAGCTATCAAGGAACACCGAGAGTTTCATAAAAAATATCGAAGAGGCCAATGGCGGTAGTGGGAACGGAAAACAGGTGAGGCATTTCTGGCATTTAGCATCTGAACAAGCAAGAAGGGGTGAATGTGTAAACACCGGACAGCAAAGTGCTGGCACGAAATATCCGTGGTAGACAACATTAACAAAAATCCCTGGAGTGTTTATTTGAACATTTTAGGAACATGGTAACTAGGGAAATGTTTGTTCCAATCAAATACCGAATGAGAAATCATTGCCTCTGTCCGAAGTATTGTGTCAAATGGTAAACGTGAGGAGACAAGCATTGTGCTGGCAGATTTCAGGAAAGGGAGCAAGGGTATTGTGGAGCAGAGTAACATGAACAAATAAAATGTCTTACATGTCGCAGCAAGCACAGAGGGGAATATGCCCAAGATCTGCTGAAATATATCGTGGGCTTTGGGAGGCAACGGGTGAGATTTCTCGGGCCACAAAGGAAATGTATTATTTATACCTCGCTGTCTACAGGTGTGGTGCCGGATGACAGAGGCTCAGGAAATGTTTTGCATGGAACTCATGGTAAAAGAGGTGGCACTAAATATCCTTGAAGATTAAAGAAAGCTTTGGGTCAGTTTGCATTTTTATTTCGTTATACTATTAAATTGACTCTTGACCGGACAATTTACCGAGTTATGACCCGACGCTTTATTGTCGACCTGTACTGCTCTTTCTCTGTCATTGTCACCGTTTATTCTTCACTCTGCCATTGTTCTAACTTGCACTAGATCAATGCACTGTTGTAATGAATTCTGATGGCTGAACTGTATGTGACAAGTTTTTCACTGTGCCTCGGTGCATGTGACAATAATAAACCAATTACTAATTCCAGCAATTCAGGAAAGGAGTCGGGGCGCGCCTAGGCAGAGCTGGAGGAACACAGCAGGTCATGGATGGAAATGACCAGTCGAAGTTTCGGGTCGAGATCCTTCATCTGGACCGGGAAGAGTAGAGCCCGTCAACGACAGGAGTGGAAATATGTGCATTGAACCGAAGAAGTACGAGTGTATTGTGTGTTCAGCCAGGTGTCGCCGTGAATACGCAGACACAATGAGATGTATTCCAGGACACTGTGGGAGGCCGGCGACGAATTTTCTGCTGCTACCACAGAAAGTTTGTTTTTGAATCTTCTCTGGCTACTGCTGAGGTGCCAGATCTCTGGAGTTCAGGAAATGTCAGATCTTTATTGAAGAAGAGCAACAGTGAAAGGTCAGGCAATTACACGCTTCTGAGTCTGAGGTCAGAGAAAAGGAAGTGATTGAAAACATCCGAGCGGCGGGAATATTCTGCACTGAGGTAGTCAAGGGGCCTTCAGGAGAAGACCGCAAGTATTTGCCCGATGAGTTCTTCCCTGACATCGATTCACATTCTTAAAGAAATCGAAAATAATTTGATATCTGCTGTGCTGTTCATGGATAGCACGTGGATATCACCTATCACTTGCAGTGGTAGAATTCTCGCCTGCCACGCGGGAGACCCTGGTTCGATTCCCGACCAATGTAATCGCACCTTTTACCTCGGGAGTTTGGTCGCAGGACACATCAATTCCAGTGCTGATGTAACCTCGACTCATTGCCAATTGCCTAATGCAGGAACACGTCCACGGCACACGTCATCTCCCTGCACCTCCACTTACCTACGTACATCTGAATAATAATACACCTGCGCCAAGCGGGTATTTATTGACTGCAGCTCCGCGTTCAATACTGCGCTTCCAAGAAAGTCATCTCCAACTTCCAGGTTCAGGTCTGGAACTGGGCCTCAAAAAAATTCCTTTGCAAATGGGTCCTTGACCTCCTGACCAGCAGGTCGCAATCAGAAAGGATAGAGAACAATGCCTCTGCCACGGTTATCCTCAACACCAGTGCACCACAAGGTTGCGTCCTCAGACCGCTTGTCTATGCACGATGTTCATGCGACTGCAGGGCGATGATCTGATACAACCCCATCGACATCTGAAGATGATACGACAGGAGTGGGTCGTATCTTAAATAACGATTAATCGGAAAAAAGAAAGATATGGAGAACCTGGCGTCATGGTGTGATGACAACACACTTTCCCTCAATGTCAACAAAACAAAATAGCTTTTCATTGACGTCAGCGAGGGAAGTCGTGCCCGCACTGCTCTTTATATCAACGGTACTGAGGACCAGAGGATTAAGAGCTTCAATGTCTTCGCATTAAACATCACAAATGGGCTGTCCATACTGGCCCAACCACTTTGATCCCATGGCCGGGAAAGTGCACCAGCTCCTCTACTTCCTCAGGAAACTGATGGAATTTGGCATGCCCCCTTCGACTCTCACCATTTTTTATTGAAAACACAAAAGCCTGGAAGTATTTACCAACAGGCTCAAAGACAGCTTCTATCCCGCTGCTGGTAGGCTTTTAGAAAGGTCCCTAGTGTGATAAGACTGTCTTTTCACCTCACAAGCTAACTCGCTATGGTCTTGCAACTCATTGGCCGCTCGGACTGCACTTTCTCTGTAACTGCAACACTTAATTCTGCGTTCTGTTGTTGCTTCCTCTTGCACTATCTCAATGCATTGTTGTTATGAGTTGTTGCGTAAGAACGGTATGCAAGAGAGAGGTTTTCACTGAACCTCGATGAATGTGACAATAATAAACCAATTTCCATTTGATGAATCACGGGGAGCCGAATACATTGACTCAGCCCTCGTCAAACCAGGAACCGCCGACAACTTGCCTACCGAAGCTTCTGCGGGGCGATTGATCCTGCCATGGTGGTTCATCGTATGAGACATGGGAGAGGATACAGATTCTTCAGTATTATTTGCTGACAGTGCAGTTGAAAGTGGGTTTCTGCTCGTGGTTTGATTAACCTCAACTTGTGGCATCAGCAGTTGCGGCACTGAGTCGTTACTGGACAGCGAGAAGGTATTAAATGCACATGGTCAATGTTGGTTCTTCTGAGACAAATGGTATCATAGTATCATGGAGTCATTGGAACAACACGGAACAGGTGCAAGGGTTCGGCCAACGAGTCCATGCCGCTCATGGGACACTTCCAGCTCGTCCCAATTCCGTGCGTTCGGCCATTATACCTCGAAGCCACGCACCCTCCCATTGAGTGATTTGGGCTTTACAGAATGGAAGCCGGTCCTTCGCCCTCCGGTGTCTGCACCGACCATCAAGCCTGTCGACTTCGAGCCCAAGTGTGTCTGCATTCATTCCAGAGGCACGTCTTGTTAACCTCTCCAACCCCTCCTACTGAAGCCCATCCTAGCTGCAAATATTATGGGAAATTTCGCTCATGGCTCGCTTTTCAACCTCTTCTGCCCAAGTTAAACGGATGCGCTCTGCTTTTTCACACCTCTTCTTTCTTTTTCAATCGTTTTATTTGTTTACAGATCAATACAGATCAATATATCGCATCAATGTTTGTACATGTATTACAAAGAGATCAGGATAACACTAATGACAGGTATTCATACAGAACTAAAATATACTTCAAAAATCTGTAGACCCAACGATCTCTTAGTTAATGAATATAATATTAAAGAAAGAAAAGAAGATTTATTGTATATATTTAGAGAGAAAAAGAAAAAAATGAAAAAGAACAATCTTAAACAATATAAACTAAACTAAACAGAAGAATAAAAAAACGGCGAAAATTTCTCAGTAGAAACACCATATTATGTCGTCAACTCTGTTCCTCTAAAGTAGAAAGTTATTGAAAGGGGATCTACATCATGTGAAAATATTGGATAAACAGACATAAAAATATCTTCAAATTTAAGCGAAGGATCAACAGCACCGCTGCTTTTTTTCAAAGTTTAAACATGATGCAGTATGAGAGAACTATTGAGGGGGTTAGGGTTAGGGTAAGCCTAACCGTAACCCAAAGAGGACAGGATCAAAACATATGTGTCAAAGAGGTCACATTCATGTTGTATCTATCACATATAGGTTTTATCTGGTTATAAAACCGAGCTGGCTTTTCTTTGGACAAATGGGTCGTGGGTACTGCCTGAAGCTGCATTAACCAGTGTCTGGCACACATTGCAAAATTAACCAAATGAAGAACTTTCTTCCAGGACTCTGCAGGTATAGATGTCTGAAGTTTGCTTTCCCATTCATTCTTAAGTTTGTCCAGTGACTTTGGACGTATTTTGCGTATTGAATCATGGATTATTGCTATCAAGTCCTTCTGATAATGATTAAGACATAACATTTTTCTGCAGTTTCTGTTTTGTAACGTGTCGGAAAAGAGCTTATAGTAGCTATATAAAAAATATAATCTGCAAATATCGAAAAAAGTGTGGTCTCGGCAAGTTTTATTTGTTCGACAATTGTACAAAAGATGAAAAACAGTTAGCAATGAATAGATCATGAAAGCATAAAATTCCTTTCCTTTCCATATAGAAAAAGCTGAGTCAACTCTGGACGGACGAAAGATAGATTGAATGGAAAATGACTAGTTATATGCATTCAATAAAAAAAAACGAAATTGAAACCGTATTCGTATTGAATGTTTAACAATTGGGTTAGTCATGTGTTTACTTAATTTGGTAAGTGGAAAGTATTGAAGCTCCAAAAAGTGAAACTAATGAAAATTCAAGTACTGATTGCTGCTCAAGGTGTACCCATTTAGGCCATTGAATTATATCTAAATCTTGTATGCAAAAAAAATTAAATATCTGATATTAATTGCTCAGTAGTATAAAATAAAGTAGGGCAAGGCCATGCCACCATCCTTTTTTTCAGTTTTTAGAAATATTTCTTATTTAACCTTGGGTTTTTATTCTGCTAAATAGACGAAAGAATTTTGGAATAAATAGTGTCAAAAACAGATTTCGGGACAAAATTTGGAATCGCTTGAAATAAATATAAAAGTTTTAGTAAAATATTCATCTTAATCGCGTTAATTCGACCTACCAATGAAAAAGACAGTGGACACCACTAAGTAAATAATTGTTTAAGATAGTCAATTAAAGTCAAAGGATTAGCTTCGTCAGTCCATATGTTTCTTGGTAATTTTCACACCAAAATACATAAAATAGTCTGTTACCAATCCAAAAGATAGGTGCCTATAAATTGGGGTTTGCATATTCAATGGAAAAAATCGCTCTTATTGAGATTTAGTTTCTAGCCAGAAAAAAAGCATTAAACTAATCTAATAGTAATAGTACTGCGAGGATAGATTCATCCGGATTAAGATATTAAGTAACAGGTCATCTGCGTTAGGGGGTATCTTGTGAGTTTTCAGTCGGCTATTAATAAGATGTATATTGGAAGAGTCCCGAAGTGCAATTGCCAAGGGTTCTAAAGCAAAGCTGAATAATAAAGGGATTAACGGGCAACCTTGTTTGGTACCACGAAAAAGCCTAAATAAAGATCTTTATTTATCAGTAAGTATTGAACCCATAGGTTTATAATAAATCATTTCAATCGTAGATATAAATTTAGAAGAAAAATTAAATATTTGAAGTGCAGTGAATAGATATTCCCATTCGACTCTCTCAAATGCCTTTTCAGCATCTAGTGAAACAACACATTCTGGAATTTGGGATAAAGGAGTAATTATAATATTCATCAGTCTCCTAATATTAAAATGTAAGTAAGGATTCTGAATTAATCCTGTCTGGTCTTCAGAGAACTTTTTGCAGTCTAAAGGCCATTAATTTGGAGAATATTTTTAAATCTACATTTAATAAATGAATAGGTCTATAAGATGCACGATCAGTGGGATCTTTATCCTTTTTGAGAATTAATGAAATAGTTGCTTCATAGAAAGATTGTGGGAATTTCCCACGAATAGGACATCTTTAAAAAATTTGGCTCAACATTGCACAGGAATGTCAGTAAAAGATTTTGGAAATTCAGCTATAAATCCGTTTGGACCGGATGTTTTACCCTAGAGCATTGACAATATTACTTTCTTTATTTCTTCCTCCGAAATGAAAGCATCATAGAACATTCATTTTACGATAGTTGGGGAATCTTCAGATTTCAAGCATTAATGTAGGATCCTCAGGGGATTCTGAATGGTATAAAGAAGAATAGAAGTTTTGAAAGGATTTATTAATATGAAGATGACCTATAGTTTGTACCATCTGGTTTACGAATGCTATTAATTTAACGTTTAGATAAAGCAGCTTCAATTTGTATGCAACAATAATATACCGGATGTCTTTTGATTTAAGTAATAGATTTTAATTGAAGAAGTTAATGATAAACTATGTTGTACATGGAGTTCTGTTATCTTTTTAAAAAGCTCCAGATTCGGAGTTTCAGAATATTTGTTTTATCAATTTCTTTAATCTTGTCAGCCAGTAAACGTATTTCATTATTAGTTCTTTTTTTCAATCTAGCGGAATATGAAATAATTTGACCACGGATATATCCTTTAAGAAGTATCCCATATTATCAAACTGGAGATTTCTTCAGTGAAGTTATCTAAAAAGAAAAATGAAATTTGTTCTTTAATAAATTGGACGAAATCTGAGTCTTGAAATTGAGAAGGGTTAAATCTCCATTGTCTGACATCAAAGGATACATCTGGGAATTTAGTTGATAAATTCAATGGTGCATGATCAGAAATGGCAATTTCATCGTCTTTACGACTGTAAGTGGAGCCAATCTACCATCTATAAGAAAATAATCAAACCTCGAGTAGTTATGATAAAAATGAGAAAATTATGAAAATTATTTATCATATGGTTGTAAAAATCTCCAAATATCTAAAATTCCGGATTCATCTGAGAAGAAATTAATAAAGGCAGCGGATTTGTTTGGAAGTGCAGGATTTAACACAGATATATCAATCGAAGACTTTAGACAACAGATAAAAATCTCCACCCACAATCACAGGAAAATTAATTTTCCTGAATTAAATTAGGAAGAAAATGCAAACAAATGTTTAAAAAAATTTTAAAAATTTAATGTGATCTACATTGGATGCAGAAAGATTACGTATACCAACTTCTTATCATTAGGCACACCAGTAATTAATACAAATCTACCATTTGGATCTGAAATTATCTCCTGATGGACAACCGAAATTGAGGAGTTGATATAAATAGTGACTCCTTTCTCCTTTGCTTGTCAATATGAATGGAACTGTTGACCCTTCTAGAATCCAAAAAAGCCGGTTATTATCTTTCTTCCTGATGTGAGTCTCCTGAACGAAAATAATCTGAGCGGTTAATCTGTGAAAAACTTTTAAAATCTTTTTACACTTAAACGGATTGTTTAAGCCATTCACATTCCATGAAATAAAATTAATAGTATCGTCTATTTTAACAGATTAAAAAAACATATGGTATGTAAAGTGTTAGTATTGGCATGTCCAGTCTCACCAACAGGAAGAAGTAGAAAAAATATTCAAAGAAGAAACGTCTCTGATGACACTTTAAAACAAAATGTTGTTCAGCATAGAAAGAAAAAAAGAAACAACCCTCTCTCCCTCCCCCAAGAGCCCGAAACTGCCCATTAAACAGCCAGAAAGCTACCCTCCACTTGAACGAACCCCATTTCTATTGGTGACAGTAGGCAAGATTGAAAAGTGGGTAAACCACCTCGTTTTGTCTGACAGTGAAGAACTTAAACCAAACAGAGAGTCAACATCGTTGTGAGATTCAAACAGAGCCAAAGGGCTTTGACAACCGACAATCACAAATACAGTTTAATAACTATTACGAAAGGAAAGCACACGATCAGTTATTTTCTTAAATTCCTAATTATTATTCAAAGAAAACATTTAAAATATTATAAAAAAAGAAATGTTTAATCTCAAAATTAATTGGATAGGATCGCAAATAAGTGGTAAATCAAAGGAAAAATATTGTATCTCTTCTGCATTTTATGGGTTCAAAAGTTAAAAATTAATCAAAGAGGAATGTCTGCCTCTTAACAGATCAAGACCATTTGCGAGATTTATCAGGTAATGAAATTCTCAACATTGCTGGAAATAATAGTGCAGGATGATGATTCCATTGATAGAGAAGAGACATAATTGATTTGTAGGTCAGCCTTTCTTTCATAACTTCTGGGATATAATCTTCAACTATTCGAAACTTCCATTGTTTAAACAATCATTCCGCGTCTCCGACCAGCAGGTTCCAGGAGTTCCTTGACGCTGGCAGAGTGACATCTCAGTATTACTGGCCGAGGTTTTTGTTCCGGAGCAGGTTTGGAACTTAATGCTCTGTGAGCCCTATCCAGAATGGGCTGAGAAGATTTCGGAAACAAACACATCGAATAAATGATTATTAAAGAATTCTGCAGGGTTACTATTCTCAGTTTTCTCCGGGAAGTTAATATTGTTACGTTGTTCCACCTGCTGCCTCCTTCCAGGTCAATGATCCTCTGCTGTTGCTTTTGAAGACGTTGCTTGATCGTAATGAAGAAATTTTACAAGTGAATGAAGTTTCGAATCTCTCTCTCTTTACCAGCTTGATCAAGTTCAGCAATTAGTTGCATTGGCTTAGCGCTTTTCGGGATGAGAATATTTTGTTTATCTTCGAAATCTTTTAAAATGGACTTCAATTCGGCAAAGCTCCGACCGAACTTTCTATCCAGATTAGAAATAGCTTCCAAAGTAGTTTGGTCCCATTTACCTTTACCATTAGCAGAGGCTTTAGATCTGGTGTTCATTTTAACAGTTCAAGATCAAAATTAAACTTGTGCGAGTATTATAGGCGACTGACTAAGGGTGGTGAAAAGTAAATTGAAAAGTGCCTGAACCAAAGCCATTTTGTGACCGATTGCATAATGACGCACATTTGATCCTCATTAGGGGCCTAGCATAAGTACCTGGGGTTCTTTCGCACTATTTGCTAGAGTATTGATCAACCTTTGGGTATACTTTGTGGAAGTGTTCGAGCCTGGTAAAACTGTATAGTTTAAAGGACGTTTAGACATGTGTGTGGATCCGAAAGCTTTTGAGGGATATAGAGGGATATTAGTCAGTTACAGCCAAGTTGGGCGATATGAGGCAGGCAATTTGGCCAGCGCAGGAGAGGTGAACCCAAAGCCCCGTTTTCGTGTCGTATCCATGACGTTAACGCATTGGAGCCTCTTGCTGAAGCAAATAGTTAATACTTAAACTTAGTTCCAAATAACACATTGAAAAATGAATCAAAGCGAAAAGAATGAAGGGCTTGGTATGTCCTCAATACAGCTCAATAATACGGTAGACATTTTAATCAGCAGAAGTTCACAGGATACCTATTGGAGCGCTGAATGGTGAACGCAGATTTGAATACGTTATCGGCATTGGAAGGCTGACATGAGGAGTCGGATGGGAGAATCACGAATTTCAATTCAACTGTCCGTGCATGCAAATGAAATGGACAAATTGGTAAATCACAGTCAATGCACTGGGCGCGGAGTCCAATATGCACTGGCTCCGGAAATGCGAAGAAATTAAAGATCCATAATGGAACCGGCGTATTAACCCGGACTGATTGATAAGTGAGAATGTAATTGGGGTGTTTGTGGATCTGGGGTGAGCTCAGTGAAGGAGTTTCGGATCGTTGACTTCATACACCTCCACAAATTCGCAGGTCAACTGCAGCTCAAAGGATACATTCGGAAAACAATACTTCATGGTAAAGAGCGCGATTCTCGGCGTAATTAACAGCTAGTATTGAAAATGAGATTGAGAAGAAACAGGTAGACACAGAGTGCTATCACTTCTTTCTGTGTCTCTCTTTCTGGTAATTTTATGGAGCTTCAAAACAATCTGCCGAGAAATTAATATTTGCGCCTATTTGCAAAACTTCTCTTGAAATTAAACTGACAGGGTTTCATTGTGCCGAAATGTTGCAAGTGCTTCAATAAAATAATTAAATTAGGTTAAATGAAGAGTGGCCAATATAAATCTCTGAATGTGTGAGGGTGAAGCTACCAAACGTCACATAGTGGTGTCCAAGGAACCAACTACTTTTATATGGGGTCTCGGCTCGAAATGTCGACTGTTTATTTCATCCATGGATGTTGCCTGGCCTGCACAGTTCCTCCAGAACTGTTTGTATACTGCCATGTATATGATCGTAAGATTTTAATTTTCAATTTCAACCTGCCCAACTAACATTATAAAAATACTGAAATCTGTGAAACGTGAATCCCCTCTGCATAAAGCTGTGTTAAGAAACATTTGGGAACGTAATCTTGGTAAATTTGACCTCGCAGACGGAGGAACGACGGCAATTAACAGTGAAGTATATTGTAATCATCACGGGTGGTTTGATTTTCTAAAGAGAAAGCTGACTTGATTTCCACAAACCCTGTCTTACTAGCCTGGTAAATCGTATTCATGTGAGGAAGTCCCATGAACGGTGCGCATTGGTTGATGACTGGGGCATTTAAAACCAAATGCTTGATTGAAGCGTATATACATAATTGTTTCGGTAAACTGAAGGAATGGGTTGAGTGATACAGCGACGACAGAGACACCAGGTTGGACCAAGGAGACAACGTGTTGTGCCACGTAAACAAGGAGATTATTTCCTCGGAATGGAGTGTCAAAAGTCCTCGGCTGGAAGATCTTCCAAAAATATATTTGTCATGGTTCTGAGTTCTGGCCATCAATTTGGCTCCATTAATGCCTTGTTGTCCAGCATATGGATTCCATGCTGGACTGATTAGATAACAATACACACCCGAGCCCCATCAGGGGCCTAGCATAACAACCTGTATTTCTCTGGCACTAGTTGCCAGAGTATTGGTCTACCTTTAGGTATACTTTGGTTCCAGTTGCTTAGAGTGGTGTACTCTAGAGCAGTCCTGTGTTCTCTATTCCTTTGTGAAGATCCAGTTTGTATTGGGATTCCTCTTCTCATCTCCAAGGCAAGATTCCTTCCAGTTACTGCCTGTGTTTGTCATGAGGACGTATCCTGACTCCAGTCTTGTATCAGTGTTCCGTATTTGGGATCTGTGTGACTTTGCTTTGGAACAACATTGTGACAATATTTTCCACACATGTTTCTGCTTCGGAGGTAGGTGTGCAACTGACAAAAATAATATTTTGCGGATGACAGAGATTTACAGATGTGGTCAGCCCTGAGGAAAGGAACAACCGCGCAGACCGGGGGGGTGTCACAATGGGCGGAGAAATGGGTCAGGCTTAAACAGTGAATGGCAGAGCCCAGACGAATGTTGTAAACAGAGGGATGTGGGAATACAAGAGCACAGTTAGCTGAAATCGGCCGCGCAAGTGGACAGGGCGATGAAGAAGGCGTTTATCACGCTGGCCTTCGTCAGTCAGAGCATCGAGGTTAGGAACAGGGACATTATGTTCCAGTTGTATAAGTTGTTGGGTGAGGCCGCACTAGGAATATTGCTCACATTTGTTGTCACCCTGTTATAGGAAAAGCACTGTCAAGCTGAAGATGGTGACGAAGAGATTTACGAGGACGCTGCCTGGACCAGGGGGCCTGAGTAACAGGGAGAGGTTGACCAGGCTGGCTCTTTATTCCCTGGAGCGCAGGGGACTGAGGGGTGACCTCATCGAAGTTGATGAAATCATCAGGGGTATGGATAAGGTTGGCAGTCAGAGACTTTCCGCCCAGTTTAGGAGAGACCAAAACGAGAGGGCACAGGCACAAGATAAGCTGGGAGAGATTGAAAAGAGACCTGACAGTTAACCTCTTTACACAGAGGGTAGTGTGTTACCTGGACGTTCTTCAGAAGGAAAAAGTTGCAACATTTAAGAGCGGTTTGGACGCGGGATGGTCTTGTAAGGTTATTGGGAGAAGGCGGACAAATGGGTCTAGCAGACAGGATGCTGTAGTCGGTCTGGATCAGTTGGGCCGGTGCAATATTATTCTGTGACTCCATGCTTCCTGTATTCCTTTCATCTCAATCCCGCTCCTCCCGCCATCTCGCTCTCCATCCCTCTCTCTTCCCACCATTCCGCCTTCCATATCCCTTCTACAGCGCTCCGCGGTCAATTTTGTTGTGCGGGGATCAGTGGACAGTTCTCTGTTGTTTTTAACACAAGGTATGCACTTAGATGAAACTGTAGATTGGTGGGAAAATTGTGCAGATGACACAATGATTGGTGGCTGTCTGGGCAGTGCAGACCGCTTTAAACGAATACAGAGGGACACAGATCAGTTGCAGATAAAGGCGGAGAAATTGCAGATCAGATTTTACCCGGGCAAGTGTGAGGTGTTGCACTGTGGGAGGGGAAAGTACACAGTTAATGCCCAGAACCTTCGCAGCACTGATGTGCAGAGGAATATTGGATTTCAAGTGCAAAGTTTCCTGAAAATTGCCATGCAATCAGATAGGTTGCTGAAGAAGGCGTACGGAATGTTTACATTCAAAGGTCAGGGCGGTGAGTAAAAATGTTTGAAAGTTATATTGCTGTTATTTTTAACATCGGCTGTGTGAATTTAGAGTATTGTGTTGAGTTTTGGTGGTCACACAATGGGGTCGAAATGGCATCTTTGCAGATGGTGCAGAAGATGTTCGCCAGATTGTTGCCTGGATTGGCGAGAAATCGCGACAAGCAGAGGCTGGACAAACTTGGACTCTTTTCTCTGGCGTTTTGCAGGCTGAAAGCGAGCTGACAGAAATGTCTCAAGTTAGGAGAGGCATATATAATACAAATAGTCAGTGTCTTTATCCGAGGCTGAAGACATCAAATGCTTAAGGAAATAATTCCCCATGTCCTGAAGCGATAAACCCGATGTTATTGAAAGAGGCAAGAGATGAGATTGGCTCTGATCAAAATCTTCGGGTCCACATCAGCACATGGAATGGCGAGGTGTTAATGTTGTTCCGAAAGTCAAGGGATAGAGTCAAGGGATGAAATAAGGATATTCCTGCAAACGAAAGACCCGTGAGTGTCACGTATGTGGTAGGATAGTATATTACAGATGTAATTTGTATGAGCATCTGTGAAACCGCTTAAATGGCATCAGACAACGTGGCTTTGTGCGGGCCAAGTCAAGTTTAAGGTAGGGATGTGGATGTTGTCTTCATGGATTTTATTAAGACGTTTTGGAAGATCCCTATTGGTCGACTCATCAAGAAGATTACGATGCCTGGCAATTCTCGGTGACCTGGCCGTTTTGATTAAGAATTGGCTTGCCCAAAAAGTCAGCCGGTAGTGGTCGATGCGATTTATTCTGGCTGGAGTTCCTTTCCAACAGGTGTTCCGCAAGGATCCGTAGAAGAACCGATGCTGCACGTGATATATCAAAATACCCTGGATGAATCTGCGTACCCTGGATGAACGAGTTAGTACGTTCGCAGACGGAACAAAGATTGGTGGTGTTGTGCACAGTGTTAATGATTGACAACGGACACAGGGGTAAAGATGTGTTGCCGTGATGGGTGGAGAAGTGGTTGATGGAGTTTTATCCTGCAAGTGTGAAGGAGAGAGCCTTGGGAGATCAAATGTAAAGAGAAAACTGGTTGTAAATGGCAAGACCATTTACAGCGTTGAAGTACAGAGGGATATGATTGGGCTTTTCACACCTCCCTAAAGTGGCTGTAGACGTGATAGTGTGGCGAGGGGGTCATGAGGCACGTCAGCCGTCCTGGGTCTGGACATGGAATAGAAGAAGGAACGCATTTAGAACAGTCCGTGTAATTCCGGTCCCCACAGTACAGGAGGGATGCGATTCTGCTGGCAGGAGAATCGCTCGGATATTGCCTGGATTGGATGGGCTGAGTCTGTTTTCCCAGCTGGATGATCTGAAAGAAATCTAACAGATTGTGAGAGGTGCAGACAGGATTGATCTGGAAAATATTTGTTCCCATGTAGGCCTTTCAAACACAAGATTTCATCGTTTTAAGCTGGGGGGCTTTGCCTTTTTAATGGGATCTGAATGGTAGGATTTTTACATAGATTTGGTCCCAAATACATGTCATAAATAAAAAAAAATTGAACCTGCGTAATTCCCAAAGCGTCTGTCACCAGAGTCTGAATCATCCATTCCAGCCATCGCCCTCGCACTGACGTCAAGTTCAATGAATCAAGGTTCCCGGGTTTCTCTCTCCATCCTCTCATCCACAGCAAGGATTCATCTGGATCTTTCACTTTGATGGAAATGTTCAAATTCCACAGACTTCCAGATCACACGTCTGCACACCTTTTATACTTCAGAGAGATACCAGTCCCCATTGGTCTATCTCACTGAGCCATATTAATTAGGATTATCATTCTCACAAGTACCAAAGTGCAGTTAAAAAATTGTCTTCCATATAGTTCATTCAGATCAATCCATTACAACAGGGCTTTGAGGTAATACAGGGCAAAACCATGTAGAATAAAGCGTTATCGTTACAGAGAATGTGCAGTACATACAAAGTGGTGGAGAGTCATAACCAGGTTGATTCTGTGGAGGACAGTCCACCCAATCATACGTGGAAACCGTTCAATAGTCTTATAACAGCGGGATAGAAGCTGTCCTTGAGCCCGGTCGTATGTGCTTTCAAACATTTGTATCTTCTGGCCGATGGGAGGGGGAGAGGAGTGCAGTCCCTAGTGGGTAGGTATAAATTATGGACATCAGCACGCTGTTGTCTCGGTCATTTTACGTGTTTCTCCAGCCGTCCGGACACAAAGGGTTAACCGGAGATTTTTGTTCAGTGATTGTAATTAACGTCCGTCTCCACGGAGCCCAATTCTGTCACGAGGGTTTCCCTCACTGCTTTCAAAATCTGTTCCTTTCGATGAAGTCTCAGTGTCACTGAGAGCAAAACCTCCGTCACTGACAGAGAGCAGCAGCTGCCCAGGAGAATAATTAATTAGGTAGATGCGAACAATAATGTGGGATGTTACATGAACGGATGGCATCTGTAAATAGTGTCTGAAGTTCTGGTCACCGATTGAAATCTGGAAACAGTGGAGTGGTGTGTTACAGGAATGGGTCGGGATCTGGAAACAGGAGAGCGGTACGTTACAAAGATGGGGAGGGGTGTGTTCCCGTATGCGCAATATATTTTATCGAATTCTCCTTGGATAACAGTAGACAATCGGATTCGTTTTTTACTGGCGACTATTCAGCTAGTCTATTATCCCATCCTCGCTCTTGTTGCTGTTCCAGGTAAGTCCCTGCTCACCGACTCGACCAACAAAGAGGTGAGAGACAGTGGTCACGGGTTCCGGTGGGTGGACTGTTCATAAAGTGTGCCCGTTAATAAAGCGGAGCGTCCTCACGAACTGAGCTCCGGTTGAGGGAGCTACCATAAAGAGACTTGGTCCGTAGGCAGTGATCAACGCCTGGAATGGAGTTCATCTCCGTGCTGTTTGTCCTCCGTTTCTCGATGCTATTTTGTCAGATTGTCGACAGCTCACCAAGCACATTGAGTACTTCGATAAACCACTGCTGTCTGCACTGCCGTTCCTGTAATTCCCTCTCTCCTTACTGCTGCCGTGTCTGGTGATCCCAGCTGTCGGAATTTTCTCCGTCACACAGTAAATTTATATTTTTACATTCACCGTGGTCTAGTTTCAATATGAATCCTCTAGTAGTTTCCCATCTCCCCCATCTCCCTGCCGGGCACTCCGTGCGGCTGAATCAGCAGACTCCACTTGGGACCTGGGCAAATTTCACCACAATCTCCAGTGTGGCTGCGTCATGTTCCCAAGCAGCAGCAGGTGGCGTCCTGATGCTCTGATGCTGATCGCATGGTAATGAAAAGAGGGAGAACCATGGGCTGATTCACCCACAACTAACACAAAATCGCTGCACAAAGAGCAGGAAGAGTGACCATGTCTCAACCCCACACCGAGCCCGGTCACTACAAAATGACCAACGATACTTTCACAGAGCACTGAGCAATGATCGGGATCTGGAGCCTCGGCTGATTCCGTATCATGACCAGGTCAAGATATCACCTCTCCCTCAATCTAAACACTGATGCTGAGGACTTTGATCTTTATGAACTGGAACACGTGATGAATTGGTCGCTCGTCAGGCAGCTTCATCTGACGAAGTAACCAACGCTTCTCACCTGTCTGTTGATTGAGGTGATGCTGTTATTTTCCAGATACTCGTTGATTTCACTTGTTTATAATCCCGGTCTCCAGCAGACAACCTCGGTGTGGGATACAACCATCTCCAATTCTGAATCCTAAAATAGACTTCTGTAATTGATTCCTCACTCTGTGAATCTGCTGACGTTGCTCCAAGCCCGCTGATGTTTGTGTTTATTTCCCTCCTCACAGTGATCATGCTGACGATTGTGGTCCAGTCGCGGGGAAATTGCGGTCTTTCCAAAGGGGTCACTCTTAACCTGGTGGCCATGGCAACGGAGAATCTACTGGTCGTTGCCCTCGACCTGATACTGAGGCAGATTCTGATTGCATATTTGGAGGCTTTTGGTTTCCTGTTGTACATCCGGGTGTGTAATATCCACGCCGTCCTGCTTTACGCAGATGCTGACTGTTCTGTCTGGTTCACCGTCGCTTTCATCTTTGATCGGTTTGTGGCCATTCGTTGTCAGAAGTTGAAAGAGAAATTTTGCACTAAGAGAACAGCGGCTGTGGTTATGGGGACCGTGACCGTGATGAGCTGTTTGAAGAACATTTTCTGGTATTTCATGTTCTCAGGAAGCTACATATTTTCACATATGCCTTGGTTTTCCTCGAACAGACTCGGTGTTCTGTACTCAGTGGTATTGAACTCAGTCGAGTTCCTCCATTTCTTCCTCACGCCGGTGATCCCATTTGTCCTCATTCTCTTGTTTAATGTTTCGACCATCAGACACGTTTTATTGGCGAACAGAGACTGTAGGAGACTCCGGCGTCGCAGCGCTGGGGTGAATTCCAGAGACCCGGAGACGGAGAACCGGAGGGAATCTCTCATTTTACTTTTGGTTGTGTCGGGGAATTTCATCCTTCTCTGGACGCTTTTTGCCGTGAATTCTTTGTGGACCCGATTGTTTTACATTGATGCGGCTGGGCGTCCAGGTGACAGCATAAGAGAACTGAGCTTCATGCTACAGCTCCTGAGCTGCTGCACAAACACGGCTCTTTACTCGGTGACCCAGACGACGTTCAGGGAGCAGCTGAAGGAACTGGTGAAATCTCCCTGTTACGGACGAGGTTCCTTTAAGAGAGAGAGAGAGAGAGACAGACAGACATAGAAGAACGAGAGAAGGAGAGAGACAAAGAGAGACACCAGCCTGCTGGTTTTCTCTGTCGATGAATGAGAAACAATAACTGTGACTGTCACTGCAATCCACGTGTGGATTGTTGAGAGTAATCCGGTGGAGTTCACTTTGTCGATAACCTGTGGAGGGAAAACAGGTCTTTGGTGTGGACGGCCCTGGTACGGATGCTCTAGGATGTTGCAGACACGTCGATATGAAGAAGTGGAGTTCGCTTGGTTGTTGACTTGTAGAAGAAAACAGGTAGTTGGTGTGGACAGCCTCTCTATTATATCTCTGTATCTACGTTTTATCTCCAGACAACGGTGGCTGTTAGAAGCCTTTACTCATGTTTCACTTTATGGCTTGCTGAACTGAACTTTAAGAACCATTCCTGGACGTAGAGTTTGGGAATTTGCCACACACACACACACGACGTTTAGTTAGTTTTTGGGAGTTAATGTTCGGTGTTTAACATTTTTACTTCTAACATTCTCTCTTTTTCACTTTTATTTTATTTTACGTAAGTAGTTATTAATAAGGTGGTTTTTAACACTTATACATGCCTCAGTGTGTTTCTGCTGTTGCTGGTTCGTAACACCCCTCACTCTCATTGTGAGATGCACTCAGAGCAGAGAGTAGCTAAGAAATCCGCGCCGCTCCCCCACCCACCCACCCACCCTACCCTGTCTGAACCAACTCCGTCTCTCCCTTCGCCAAACACGCTGTGGGAGAAACAGGGAGAATCGGGTCAGGAATTGTGAACTGGAAGGAATGTCGTCTCAATTCTATGACTTTGTTTTTGTTCTAAATTAGTTTATTCCTTGAACAAATTGTGTATAATTCATGTTGAGTTGGTTTAGTTGGGAATGCTACTTACATCACAGAATGTGCCTGAGATGCCGCTGCAAGTACGTTTTTCATTGCACCTGTGCGTTCTTTTACGTGACCTTGACTGGCTTCAATTATCTGAAGACGGATCTTCTCGGCAGAATTACGTCACGATGGTTGAGGTTTTAATTATCACATCCAGATTAGAAAGTAGAGGAACAGTCCTTCCGGGTCACATTTTTCTTCTGGCCAAATTAAACGAGTTTTTAAATGCTTAACTGCGCTAATCTTTTCTGCCTACACAATGACAATAACCCTCCATTCCCTGGACATCCATGTGCCCCATTCGTGTTTCCCTCCACCGACACCTGAAACCGCAATCCAGGCACCAATATCCCGCTTTTAAAAAGACATTCCGCACACTTTTGCCGCCTTTGAATTTGCCGCCTCTCACCTGAAAGGCTTTTCCTGTGGTATTATTATTTCATCCCTGGGAAAAAAGATACCGGCTGTGTACTCTATCTGTGCCTCCCGTAACCTCATGAACTGCTGTCAGTTGTCCCCTCAACCTCCGAGGCTCCATATTGAGCAATCCGAGTTTGTCCAAATTCTCCCAAAAGCACATGCCCTCTATTCCAAGTAGCATCCTGTAATTTCGGCACCAAAGAGACCACATTCTTCCGGCAACGGGGCGATCAAAACTGAATACAACAGTCCGTGACCGGCCTGACCCGAGTTTCGAACAGCAGCGATATAACATACCGACTCTTGAACTCAGTGGCTCGACGAAAGAAGCTATACGCTTTATTTGCTGACCTATAAACCTGTGCAGCCACTTTAGAGAGCTATGGATATCCACTACAAGATCCCTCTGTCCATCAACATTGTTGATGGTCTTGCCATCAACAGGGTACTGTCACTTTCCATTTGATCTCCAAAAGTGCAACATTAATCATGTGGCCGGATTAAACTCCAGCTGCCAATTTTCAGCCCAAATCAGCAACTGACCTATCTACCACTGTCCCCTTTGTCAATCTTCAACACAATGTTGTATCACCAATCTTTGTATCGTCTGCGAACTTACCAACTCACACATCCACAATTTCATCAAGGTTGTTTTCATAAATCAAAAACAGTGAAGGTCCCAGTACGGTTCCAGGGAAACAACAATATTCAGAGAAATGCAACCAGAATAAGTCCCTTCCATCAGTACCCTCTGTATTCTCTCCCGGTGATGGAGCTGGCTGACTCCACAACCCTCTGCAGCCTCTTTTCATCCTGGGCACTGGAGCCTCCGGACCAGCAAGCAGTCAGAAAGCTCTCCTCCTTCATCTGTCGAGATTTACAAGGCCCTTTGATGACAGACCAAAGCTTCTCAAACTCCAATCGTCCAATCGAAGTAGAGCAGTGGATGTGGTGTACATGGATTTTAGTAAGGCGTTTGAAAAGGTTCCTCATGGCAGTCTTATTCAGAAAGTCAGGAGGCATGGGATCCAGGGAAACGTTGCTGTGTGGATTCAGAATTGTTTCGCCCACAGAAGACAGAGTGAGTTGGTAGATGGAGCGTCTTCTGCCTGGAGGTCGGTGACCAGTGGTGTTCCACATGGATCTGTTCTGGGGTCCCTGATCTTTGGAATTTAACTTTGACTTGGATGAGAATGTGGAAGGGTGGGTTAGTACATATGCTGCTGAAACAGAGGCCAATGGTGTTGTGGAAATTGTAGAAAGTTGCTGTAGACTACAACAGGAGATTAATAGTTTGCAGAGCTGGGCTGAGAAGTGGTAGATGAAGTTCAACCCGGATGACTGTGAAGTGATACACTTCAGGAGTTCGAATTCGAAGACAAATTACAAAGTTGCTGGCAGGACTCTTAGCAGTGTTGAGGAACAGAGAGATCTTGGGGTCTACATCCATAAAACCCTCAAGTTTGCCGGGCAGGTTGATTGGGTTTTTAAGAAGGCGTATGATGTTTTGGACATCATTAGTCGGGGGACTGAGTTCCAGAGCCGCGAGGTAATTTTGAAGTTCTATAGAATTATGTTTCGACCACACTTGGGACTATTTTGTTCAGTTCTGGTTGTCTCATTGTCGGAAGATATGGAAGGTTTATAAAGGGCGCAGATGAGATTTTCCAGAATGTTGCTTGTGTTGGAGTGCATATCTTATCAGGATAGGTGGAGTGAGCTACGGCTTTTCTCTTTGGAGAGAAGGAGGATGAAAAGTGACCTGATGGAGGTGTCCAAGAGGCATAGATCGAGTGGACAGTCAGAGACTATTCCCCAGGGCAACACTGACTGACACGAGGGGACCTCATTTTAAGATGATTGGACGAAGGTATAAGGGGGATGTCAGTGTTATGATTTTTACACAGAGTGGTGTATGCGTGGAACGCATTGCATGCAGAGGTTTTGGGGGCAGGTACGTTAAGGATATTTAAGAAACTCTTAGATAGACACATGAATGAGAGAGAAATGGGCGGCGATGTGTGAGGGAAGGGTGAGATAGATATAAGATCAGGATAAAATGTCGTCACAGCATTGTTAGGCGAAGGGCATGCATTGAGCTGTCGTCTATGTCCTGTGTTCTGCAAAAGGTTCGGGAAGCTAAAATCAAACAGTCTTGGAGATTATAAAGTAACAAGAAATGAAATCAAGAAGAGAATGCGGAGAGCCAGGAGGGACCATGAAAAGTGCTTGGAAAATCGGAAACAGATAATCCCATGACATTATCTGCACACGTCAAGAGATAGAGGACAACTAGGGAGAGAGTCGGACCAGTTTTCCAGCAACGAATCTTGGAAAATTTCATAAGCGAAATACTGAGAGTACAAAATCTGTATGTTTCTTTTACAATAAAATGAAAGGCGAACTGGTGCAGGGAACATTGGTTATTGAGGGATGTTGGTGCCCTGGTAAAGAAAAAGGAGGTGGTGTATATCATCGAGGGATTCAGGATGGAATAAGGTACTTGAGGAGTATAAAAATTGCACGAGATCACTTGAGAGATTAACCGGCGGTGGGGGGGTGGCGAAAAGAGGACACGTATTGCTCTAGTTGACCAGGTGAAAGACAATAGAAAGGGCTTCTGTTCCTATATTCAGATCAAAAGGTTCGCAACATACAACATCTTGATGTTCACTTGATATCAAGTGATAACCACTTGAATATCAGCATGCTCATCTACGTATGGAGTGAAAAGTGATGAAGATCGTTTTCTTTTCACAACATTTTTTTCTTAAATCCATGAAAAACATGAAGTTCACATGCTTCAAGAAAGAGAGTAAAAATACGACTGAATACATTGTGTTGAATCATACTTAGGATTACAAGACTCCAAATCAATAATCACAAAGGAAGAAAAAATGAAATATTTTATTACAAAAAATGTACCCCGACCACCAAAACCCGAAGCTGTTAGATAGAAACATAGAAAACTACAGCACAATTCAGGTCCTTCGGCCGAAAATGCTGTGCTGAACATGTCCCGAACCATAAAATACCAGACCTACTCAGAGCCCTCAATTTAACTCATTTCCATGTACGTATATAAAAGTCTCTTGAAAGACGCTATCATATCTGCCTCTACCACTGTTTCCGGCAGCCCATTCCACGCACTCACTCACCAGGCGTAAAAAAACATACCCCTGACATGTCCTCTATATCTGCTCCCCAGCACCTTAAAGCTATGCCCTTTCGTTGCCACCATTTCAGCCCTGGCTAAAGCCTCTGACTATCTACCCAATCAATACCTCTCATCATCTTATATACCTCGATAAGATCCAGCCCCCTCATTCTCTGTCTCTCCAAGGAGAAAAGGCCGAGTTCCCACAACCTGCTTTCACAAGGCATGCTCCGCATTCCAGGCAGCATCCTTGTAAATATCCTCTTCACCCTCTCGATGGCTTCCACATCTTTCCTGTAGTGAGGCGAACAGAAATGAGAAAAATACTCAAAGTGGGCTCTGACTATGGTCCAATACAGCTGCAACAATACATCCCGGCTCCTGAATTCAATTCCCCGATTCAATTCCCCAAATGCCTTCTTAACCACTGAGTAAACTTACGCAGCCGCTTTGAGCGTTCTATGGACTCGGACCCAAAGATCCCTCTGATCCTCCACACTGCCAAGTGCCCTACCATTAATACTGTCACAATGTTGATCAAAGAGCAAGCTCACAGAGAACCCAAATACGGCACACTGATACAAGACCGGATTCAGGATACTTCCTCAGGACAAACACAAGCAGCAACTGGAAGGAATCTTGCCTCAGAGATCTGAAGAGGAAGCGCAACACAAACCGAATCTTTGAAACAGAATAGTGAATATAAGACTGCTCTAGAGTACAGCACACTAAGCAACTAGGAGCTAGAGTAAACCCAAAGGTTCACCAATACTCTGGCCACTTGTGTTATAGAAACCCAGGTACTTATTCTAGGCCCCTGATGGGGCTCTGGTGTGTATTGTTATGCAATGAGTCCAGCATGGAATCCGTATGCTGTACAACAAGGCATTAAAGGAGCCAAATTGAGGGCCACTACCGAGAACTATGACAAAAATTACATTCCGCCAACATATTTGACCTATCAAAATGAACCATTTTACAGTGATCTGGGTTGAACTGAAATTGCCACTTTTCAGCCCAACTCTGCATCCTACCTATTTCTCTCTATAACCTGTGACAGCCCTCCAAACTATCCACAACACCCCCAACCTTTGTGTCATCCTCAAACTTACTAAACCACCCTTCCACTTCCTCATCCAGGTCGTTTATAAAAATCACAAATAGTAAGAATCCCAGTACAGATCCCTGAGCTACACCACTGGTCACCGACCTGCCCTCAGAATACGACCCTTCAACAGCCATTCTCTGCCCACTGTGGGCCAGCCAGTTCTGGATCCACACCACAATGTCCCCTTGCATCTCATGTCTCCTCCCCTTCTCCACAAGCTTCGCATTGGGTATCTTATCAAACGCCTTGTTGAAATCCATACACATTCATCTACCGCTCTCCCTTCATCGATGTGCTTCGTCACATCCTGAAAAATCCTTAAATCTTCACGACTCTTAAACTCAATCCCACGATTGAGCGATATATAGCATCCTATATGCCTACTTAACTGCCCTATCCACCTGCGAGGCAACTTTCAGTGAACTATGAATATGAACCCCCAGACACTCTGCTCCTCTGCACTGCTAAGTATCTTGCCATTTATCTCGTACTCTTCCCTGGAGTTTGTCCCTAAAAATTGTACCACATCACACTTCTCCGGATTGAACTTTATATGCCGCTTGTCTGTCCAGCTCTGCATCCTATCAATATCTTTGTGTCAGCTCTGAAAGCCCTCCGCACTGTCCACAACACCGCCAATCTCAGTGTCATCCGCAAACTTGCGAACCCAGCCTTCCACCCCCTCATCTAAATCATCTATACATATCACAAAAAATAGAGGTCCCAGAACATATCCCTGGGGGACATCACTAGGCACAGCCCTCCACCACAACGCTCTTCTTTCTACAGTCAAGCCAATTCCGAATACAGAGAGCCGTTTCCATGTATCCCTTAACTTCTGACCTTCTGAAGAAGCCTACAATGATGAACGTTATTGAATGCCTTATTAAAATCCATGTAGACCACATCTACCGCACTACCCTCATCAATCTTCCTTGTCACCTCCTCAAATAACTATTAGGCATGTGAGGCAAGATCTTCCCTTCAAAATGCCATGTTGGCTGTCCCTTATCAGTCCATAATACTCTAGGTTTTCATAGATCCTATCCGTCAGCATCCTTCCTAACAGCTTACCCACCACAGACGTGAGACTCACCGGTCTGCAATTCCTGGATTATCCCTACTACATTTTATGAACAAGGGGACAACATTTGCCACCCTCCAATCCTCCGGACCCATCTACGACGACAACACAGTACTCAAAGATCTTTATCAGCCGTTCAATAATCTCCTCCCTCGCCACCGGAAGTAGCCTAAGGAATATTCCATCAGGTCCCGGAGATTCATTTGTCTTGCTATTACTTATAGATCCTTCACCTGTCCCGGTTCATTAGCTAAAACGAGATCTAAAACGCCATTCCCTCTCGTCGATCTGTCGATTTACTGTATCAGAAATCCATCCAGGGTATATTTAACAAACCCCGCCCCTTCTAAACCTTTGGCACTAAGCAGGTTCCAGTCTATATTTGAGAAGTTGAAGTCTCCTATTACAACAATCCTTTTATTTTTGGTTCTTTCTAAACACTGCGTGCCAATCTGCTCCTCTATATCTCTACTGCTATCCAACGGCCTATAAAATCCTCCAAGTAAACTGCTCATTTTTTGCACCTTACTTCCACCTATGCGGACTCGAGAAATGATCCTTCTACAATATCCACCCTTTCCGCAGCCGTAACAGTGTCCCTGACCAGTATCGCCACCGCTCCTCCTCTTCACCCCCTTCCCTATCCCTTTTAAAACACTGACAACCAGGAATTTTCAATATCTCCTGTCTGACGTCAACCACGTCTCTGTATTAGCCACAATATCATGTTCCCCAAGCCCTTAGTTCATCTCCCTGATTCCTGACGTTTCTTGCATTTACGTAAGCGCACTTGTCCATCCACCTTACTACTTTTATAGCCTGTACTCTGCTTCTCTTTCCCCAAAGTCTCTCTACCTGTTTGATCTAACTTTTCCCTATCCCCTTCTTCCCCTGAACTACTCTTCCGGTTCCCTTTCCCCTCACTAACTAGGTTAAACACTTCCGAACCATGCAAGCAAACCTAACCGCAAGGATATTGGCTCCCTTTCGGTTCGGGTGAAACCAGTCCGCTCTGTACAGGTCCCCGAGAGAAGACTGCAATAATCCCGTTATTTAAAACACTCCTTCCTGCACCAACTTCTCAGCGACGCATTTATCTGTCACCTCCTGCTGTTCCTGCCTACACTATCGTGAGGCATTGGCAGAAGTACCGAGATTGCGACCCTTGATGTCTTGTTCATCAGTCTTCTGACGAGCTCCCTGTGAGAGATGAGTTTGATTAAACTGCCAGAGCCCTGGGAGTTAACTTGCAGAAGACATAGAAGATAACACAGGACAAGACAGCTGTAGGCAGAGATAGCAAGATAGCTGCTTGCATGAAAAAACAGTAGGTAAAATTGAAGGCTGGGTTATAAAAGTGACCATTGCACTTGCTTCATGAAATGAATGAATATTACCTCTACGCCCCCGAGAACGAAACTGTGAATTACCATGTACATGCGATGTATGATTTCGGAGGTTCTGGAAGAAGTACAGGAAGACTGTGCACTCTCTTATTGGAAGAGAGCCAGAGGGGAGTGTTTATCTTTAATTTGGCTGTGTATAAAGGGAGGGGATTCCCCTTTCCTCGGTGTGTCTCAAGGGGGAGAGGCACCCGAATCTGCAGACTCGTAAATAAACAGTTTTCTTGTTTCCACGACTTTGTCTCTGGCATGGTGATTGAGAGCACGGATTATATCTCACAAACTTGGGGGCTCGTCCGGGATCGTCACTCCGGCCGCTCGGCGAGGGCACGGAAGGAGTAAGCGCGCCCTGCTGATTTCGGCAGTCTCTGATCTTCTTGCTTGCCGTTGACGGTTTGAGCGAGTGACTCTGGAAACAAGAGGGATTCAGGAAATAGTCAGGAAACGACCCGGCGGGAAAATAGTCGGGAAAGGACCTGGGCAATCAGTGTGTTAAGACTGATGAGACCCGGGAAGACAAGGGACTAAAGGATGAAAGTCCCAACATTCTGCCTTATAGTCCGTTGGGGCGAATGTTACAAAATTGGGAAAGGATAAAAGTAAGGAGATTATGATCAAATATTTTTATTTTGATTAGCCAAAGAAACCAATAAAAGGAGATTCGGTCTGGTAGCCACGCCTGGGGTCCGATGAGGACTGGATACGGCAGGCACTAAATTTGTACTTTAATTCTAAGGTTCCTCTCAATCAGGAGGAAAGTTAATACGCGGGATATTGGCTCCTGCAAGTCCAGCTGTTTAAAATGACTGGAATAAAAGAATCACAGGCTCCCCCGGGGGATCCGTTGGAACACTTATCGCCACCATACACGGTTCCACAAGTCCCACCAGTCGAAAACGTGGCAGAAGCTCTGGGGAAAAATCCCAAGTACTAGGAGCTGGGGGAGTGGAAGGTCAACCACCCGGAACCTGGCCAGAGCCCCGGGCCACCCGTAGTAGTATCAGGAGGAGAGTAGAGGACGAAACCGCTGGAGTCTTCCCTCTCAGAGAGGTTCCAACGGGTGGACTGGGACGAGGGTTGGGATTCGTGAATGTTCCCCTAACCAGCGTGGAAGTGAGAAATTTTAGGAAAGAGATGAAAAGTTTTTAGAAGACGCCATAGGTCTCGCAGAACAGTTTGATCAGTTTATAGGGCCAAATATTTACACCTGGGATGAATTGATCTCCATCATGAAAAATCTATTTACCTCTGAAGAGAGACAAATGATCAGGCAAGCTGGAATAAAGATTTGGGAGCGACACCCCGGTGAGCCAGGAGTAGGAGGAGACATGAAATACCAAATTTCCCAGCCCAATTGGGATAAACAAACGGAAGAAGGCCGTAAAAATATGAGAGACCTCCGAGAAATAATAATAAAAGGGATAAGGGAGGTAGTGCCAAAGGGGCAAAATTTTGAGCGAACGTTTGAGAATAAGCAGACAAAAGACGAGGCCCCCACAGCCTTCTTGCAGAGGCTAAGAAAAATTACGCAACAATATTCAGGAATTGATCCGGATTCGGATGCCGGACAGCAACTTTAGAGGGCAAACATTGTAACTAAATCTGGCCAGACATCCGAAAGAAATTAGAGAAAATAGATGATTGGAATGAGAAACCACTCAATCAGTTAACTGACTGAGGCCCAAAAGGTATATGTACGACGAGATGAAGAAAAGCAAAAAAGGGAAGGCGAAAATAATGATGCAGGCAGTAAAGCAAGTGGTTGAACAGGATCGAGAATGTGAATAACGACAGGAAGGTTACCGAGGAAGAGGAAGGGGCACAATAGTGACTGAAAAGAGAGATCCAGGGCGACTTTGGAACTGGCAGACCTTCCAGGTGTTACCATTGTAATGAGGAAGGGCGCTTCAAGAGGGAGTGTCCAAAGATGCGAAGAGGTATCCGGTCATACGCCCTAATGGAGGATGAATAGGGGAGTCATGGGTTCCCTTCCTTGGGGCTGACAGGATACAAACGGGAACCCCTGGTAGACTTGAAACTTGGGCCCCAAGGAGAAGAAACAGTGCCCTTTCATCTGTTCGTGAATCTGGAAGATGGAATAGCACTGGGAGTACTGACACAAATCAGAGGAGGTCGGCGGCAACCTCTAGCATTTCTATCGAAGGTACTGGATCTGGTGTCACGAGGGTGCCCTGTTTGTATAGAGGCAGTGGCAGCCACTGCGGCTCTAGTGGAGGAAGGTAGGAAATTAACTTTCGGAGGGAATATGGTGGTGTCTACTCCACATACCGTAAGGGCGATCCTGACACAGAAGTCCCATAGATG